>JANFAF010000051.1:0-509281 GCA_024663475.1 Pisolithus thermaeus
AGCCTTTATCTTCTCTTTCTTTATGTCAAGACTAATGGTGATATCAGCCAGGATCTTGGAGGTTCTCCATGAAATCTAACGAAGAAATGGCAGTCATGAGTAAAGACAGAGACAGGCAACAATCACCGACCAGCTGCAGCGAGCCATGCTCGACTTGCAACCTCCTGTGATACCTGCGGTAACTTGTCCCATTCCTATTGGCGTGTGCCAGTTAGCAGTTTCTAAAAGTCATCAGTTGCGGGAGTACCAGCTGGTACTTACACCAATTCTCCCCAAAGCTGGAAAGATTATCAGCCTGTTCTGGTGTTTCCACAGTGTTCAGGGCATCAGAGAGAGCATTAGAAACCCTCTCAAATGAAATCTGGGTAGCTATAGCGGTGTCTCCAAGATTTTCTATCTCGCTCTTGTCTGTGGAGCATCGAGGATCTTCTGTGCCCTTTCGTAATTTTTCTTCTCTTCAGACTCTGACAGCACAGTGATGGCCCAGTCTTCACACCTCTAGTCTATCATCGTCTCCCCAATATCAGACCAGTTGGTAGTTTCCGGATGCCGCCACCTCATCTAGTGAGGCTACTGATATCTTCCAAGCCGGAAATACGATTTTCGATGTCTTTCGGTGCAAGCGAAAGCTTTTGCAATTTCTCTGCATCTTGAGTCATCATGCTCTTCAAGTCGTCCAGCCCTGGGGTAAGCTTTCGCAGTCTGGCCAAGTCTGGCGTTAGTTTCTGCAGGTTGCCAAGGTCAGAGGTTTTCAGTTTCTTCGTAAGGTTCGTTTCCTGCTTCAGCTTGTTGACACCTAGGTTAAACTTCAGGCTGGCAAGTAAAACACCAAGTGACAGAGGACGGTGGAAGGGTGGCAGGTCATTCCCAACCGCTGTGCAACTCGTTATTTTCACACTACACAGGAGACGGATCTTGAGCCACCATACTGTTACGCCTCGACCCGGCTCCTTCCATTTCCAGGCTTGAGCTCTGGCTTCGCGCCTTTGGGCTGGCCATCTTTATCATCATTGGCTGTAGCATGGTAGCAATTCTTATCGGCGTCCGCGTAATCCTTAAACACTGGCCCGCCGGTCTCTATCTTTGGTAGACGCCGTGTGGTAACCGATCTTGATCGGATCTTACTCCATCTCTGTTGGGCATAACCCCAACTCCGTCTTCGTCTGTGGTCGTGTGCCCTTCAACAGGGCCTGTGTCTCCAAAATCGTTCGTGACTCGTTTCCTTTCTTTGACTCATCTTTGGGCCTCTTGCCTGCTGTACTATAGCTGCACACTGCTGCGCATTGTTGATCTTCCCATGAGTAGACCCGTTTCGGACCTATTCCCATTGGTTACTTACTGCGCCGTACCTTAGGCTTCGTACCCACTTTACTGTACACGCTTGAGACCCATCCACAGTGGGCTCTGGACGTTGTTTCCTTTGGGTCTCTGACCCAGTACAGCTACAGTATATATAGAGGTACTGTACTGCTGTATTTCCTTAACTTTTCGCTACCTTGCAACTCGCCTCATTTATTTCCATTCTTTGGGAATATGAGTGAGCCGACCAAGGGTGCTCAAAGTAACTACGCACCGAGGTAAACCTTAGGTCGCAACACCATTTCTATGGTGCTTCGTGTGACTCTTTGATTACTCTGCTCTTTACGTTCCTACACCTTTATTAGGTGCTTCGAGGAACCCGCAGCATAACAAAAGCGAAAAGTTCAACTTGCAGCTGTGACCGTTTTTTGGACACGACGACTGCTATTCCCTCTCCATCTCAGAACTGCATCTTCGCTGGTCTGGCTATTCTTTAGCCTGCAGGACTAGTGTCTTATCCCGTCCATTTATATGAACTAACCTTTTTTAGGTTTGCCGAATCATTGGACTGGAGCTTCTTACGCTTCTGCTTATCCGCTGGATTACCATATCTGTGGTTTAAACATCCGGTAACCTTATCTCGTTCTAGGTTGATCCCAGATCTTCTGGAGAGTTGTCGACCTACCCCTCAACCTTTTCCACCATGCCATATCGTCTGCCCAAGGTGTCGTCAAGACCGCCACCTCCGCCGCCTCCCGAGACGTTGAGTGCTTGGTCCCCAAGCAAAGGCAAACGTCGCATTCCACCAACTCCTCAAGTTCGCAAGTACACTCCACATAAACCTACCGGTAGCGAATTCGAATACCGTTATCCTGATCAGCCTCGCTCAGCGACTCCCCCGTCCTCCCTTTGCAACCCAGCAATCTTGGGTGCCTACTGAGAAAACGAGCCAGAGTCGGAGACAGACGCTGAACCGTTTACCTTTGACGATAAGTCAGAACTAGGATCCGTCGCCGGAGATACTAAGATTCCCGACGAAGAAGAAACCAACTTGCTTACCTTCATGTCGACAATTACTGAAGGACTGAACCTCAGACAAGGATCTGGATCTGGGCAGGAAGCCGCGAAGCCCTCTTCCGATCCACCGTTGTTTAACTGAGAACCAACCGCCCGAGAATGGGAAGAACTCTGTGCTAAGTTTTCAACTTCTATGATCGCCGATACAAAGCCAAACGGAGGTCGCGAGTTTAATCTCAACAAACCTCGCACCTACAACGGCAATCATGATTTGTTCTTTACGTGGATTACCCAAGTCAAAGGGTATCTGCAGATCAATCAGCACGTATATACCACTGACCATCTCCGGATCGGTTTGACCTTGTCTTTCATGACCGAAGGTGCTGCTGCGGCATTCGCCGAGGTTTATATTAATGAACACGACCGAAGCCACCGGCTGTATTACAAGGACGATTGGGATCAATTCGAAGCTCGTCTCAAAGCTACTTTCATTTCCGGCAATCCGGAACACAAAGCCCAAATCGAACTTGTAACGCTAACTCAAGGAAAAGATCCTTTCGAAACCTACGTGTCCAGGTTCCTTTCCGTTTTCAATCGCACTGGTTACAATGATGACAACTTTAATGGAGCAATCTTCTTCGGACAGGGCCTTAATAAAGAAATACGTGATTGGGTCCTCGATCATAAAGACCCGCACACCATATCTGATTGGATCACCTATGCCAGAGAAGCCATCAGCAAGATAGAACAGAAGAGAACTCTTGACGAAAAGAAGAAAGGAGGCTCTCACCCCACCTCTCGTTATCAGTTCCTGTCTAGACCCTCGAGGGATCTGAACGCTATGGATGTCGATAAGAGACGTCAGAAGAATAAAAATGGCAGGAGCCATGTTCGATTGGTGCGCTGTTTTAATTGTGCTGAAGAAGGCCATTTCAGCAAGGACTGCCCGAAGCCTCGGAAGAAGAGAGTCAACGAAGTAGATGTGGAAGAAGAAGAAGAAGTCGAAGAGTGTAAACCTTCAAAGAAGAAGGATTTTTAAAGGGGCGTTCTGAATCTTCCTCGTGCAGATCACCCAGAACTAAAGATGTATTGAGTGCTCGTGTTTCCTGTAATAGTATCGCCGATGAATCCCAGATGTGTGCCCGATCTATTTACAGAACACTTGAGCTGCTCAACTACGGAAATACGAGGATACCTGCCACGATCAATAGTGGTGCCGAAGTCAACCTGATCAGATCCCGGCTTGTGTCAAAATTGAAACTTCGCACTTACCCTGTCAAAAGGACCTGGGACATTACCACGTTCGACAGCAATGTGAAATATACCGTAACAAAAAAGGTCTTCCTAAAGTGCCAAAATATTGTCAAGCCCGTACGACAATTCGAAATCCTCTGCTACGTCGGGCAGATGGAAAAGGATCATTTGATCCTAGGGATGCCGTGGTTGCATAAAGAAATGCCAATCGTAAATTGGCGAACTCATAGGGTGGTTGGATGGGGTGGTTCCCCAGACGAGCAACCACCGAAGAAAAACGAAGACGGTGTGCATGAGGTCAAGAATGCCTCTGTAAACCGCACAACAATCTCGACCCAGCTCGAGATGAACGCCGGACCACACAAGGTTCCGGATCTCCCTACAGAATACTCCGACTTCGCCGAGGTCTTCTCCGAAATCGATATTCCGTTGCCCCACTTCCGTGAAGGGCTCGACCACGTCATTAAGACGAAGGAAGATTTTCGAAAGGACAATAAGAAACTGATGAAGAAGGCTACATTGTATCCTATGTCGCCCGAAGAACTCAAAATCCTCGACAAGTTCATCGATGAAAACCTGAACTGCAGCAAGATTATACCTTCTGATTCACCGGTCTCGGCACCAGTGTTCTTCATAGCAAAGAAGGATGGCAAGAAACGTTTGGTACAAGACTACCGGTACCTGAATTCCCATACAATACACGACTCCTATCTGCTTCCAAATATCCCTCAAATGGTGGATGAACTGTGCGAGTCCAAGTACTTTGCCAAGTTCGATATTCGATGGGGGTTTACGAATGTCAGGGTAAAGCCAGAAGACCAGTGGAAGGCTGCGTTTTTAACACCATGGGGTCTCTTCGAGCCCACGGTAATGTTTTTTGGCCAATGCAATTCTCCACCGATGTTTCAACGTTTTATGGACACCACGTTTGCTGATCAAATCCATAAGCAACAGCAGTGTGGATACATGGATGACGTGGTGATCCATGCCAAGACCATCCCTGAGTTACGCCATTACGTAAGGGAGTTTCTTGAAATATGCAAGAAGGAACGGCTCCACCTGAAGATCTCAAAGTGTGTCTTCGAAGCCGAAGAAATTGAGTTCCTGGGGATGAAGATATCCAAGGGAAACGTTCAAACCGTATCAGTCAAAACCGATGCCGTGGAAAGCTGGCCGACTCCGCACAACCTAAAGGACGTGCGTTTGTTTTTAGGCTTTTGTAACTTCTATCGCAGGTTTATTCCCTCTTTCTCGCAACTTGCAAAACCGCTCCATAACCTGTCAAAGAAGGATACTAAGTGGCGATGGGGTTCTGAGGAAAATGGTGCCTTCGAGAAAATCAAGTCTCTCTTGTGCTCGGCACCCGTGTTGCAAATACCCGACCATTGCAAGCCTTTCGCATTATTTATGGACGCCTCCAAGGTCGGCACGGGAGCCGTGTTGGCTCAAAAGGGACCGGATGACGAGTGGCATCCTTGTCACTTCTTATCCAAATCGCTAAAAGGAGCTGAACAACGTTACCAGGTCTTCGATCTGGAAATGTTAGCTGTCATGCGAGCGCTGGATGCCTTCCGGCATTATTTAATTTTGCCCATTGAACCTACGGTGATCTTCACAGATCACAAGAATCTGATGTACTGGCACCACCCGCAGAAGCTTACCCCTCGTCAAGCCCGCTGGCTCGACACACTCCAGGGATACCCGGTCCTGTTTTCACACAGACCTGGCAAGCTCATGGGCATCCCGGATGCCCTTTCCCGAAGACCCGATTACAGTGAAGAACCCGCCATCACAGCTGCTGCCCTACCCGATGCCATGTGGCTTGAAGGGGGGGTGAATTCCGACAATTCCAACAAAACTGAAGGTTTCCGTTCCAATCAAACTCTAAACGCCGACATGGCCTCGGATCAACGCCCTAAAGCGGAAATGAAAAAGGTTGACCGATGCCGCAAGGGGGTTTATGTTATCTCAAAGGAGGTGTACGACCATGCCACGAGCAAAACGTCAAAGGATTCGACACTCTCTGAAGAAAACCCCGAAATACAGAAGGCCTTGGACAGAACAAAACGGTATAAACAGCGACTCTACATTCCGCCCAAGACGCGACGACAATGTCTCCATGACTATCACGACCACCCCGCCTCCGGACATCCAGGAGTAAAAGCAATGTCCAAGAAAATGGTAAAAGAAGTCTGGTGGCCCGGGATGTGGAAGTCGATTCGTGACTACGTCAAGGGTTGCCCCGTGTGCCAAGCGAACAAGGTAATAACTCACCCAGTCACACTGCCCGTCACCCCAAGTGATATGCCCAAAAATCCGCTACCTTTCCAACAAATCTCCATGGATCTCATAACCGATCTGCCTGAGTCAGAAGGATACAACTCGGTGCTTACAGTTGTAGATCAAGGGCTAACAAAGGCGGCAGTGTTCGTACCGACCAATAAGACTGTTGACTCAGTGGGCCTTGCCCGGCTGTTCCAACAATATATCTATCAACAGTATGGTCTCCTGGAAGCGGTCATATCTGATCGTGGTCCACAGTTTGCCTCGGCATTTATGAAAGAATTGTACAAGTCACTCGGAATCAAGTCAAAGCTCTCCTCTGCGTATCACCCTCAAACTAACAGCGAAAGTGAACATGTAAACCAAGAACTCGAAACGTACCTACGGTGCTACTGCGCCGAGTTGCCCAACTCATGGGCCCGCAAACTACCCGATGCCGAGTTCGCCCACAACTCCTGAATCCATTCCGTACATGGACAAACACCGTTCTCTTTGCTATACGGTTTTGACCCATCCCCTTACCCGGTTGCTAGAACCACCGCCGCGCCGTCTGTTGATGATCGGCTCCAGTCTCTTGCGATCAATCGCGACATTGCCCAGCTTAGCCACAAAAGGGCACAGGACGTGATGCGATCAAGATCAAAAGGAACCTACGAGGTGCCCAAAGAAGGCGACCAAGTATGGTTAGATTCTGGAAACTTACGCACACAGGGACAGTCTGCCAAACTGGAACCGAGACGATTGGGTCCATTTCCCATTGTCGAGGTGATTTCGCCAGTGGCCGTAAAACTGGGTCTTCCACCCACCTGGAAGGTACACCCGGTCTTTCACACGTCCCGGATCTATCTGTATACCGAAACCGCTGAATACGGCAGTGCGCCCTCGCCACCTCTTCCCGATTTGGTAGATGATGAAGTCGAATGGGAAGTGGAAATGATACTGAACCACAGGAGCAAGGGGTGCAGAAAGGGCCGCAAGTACCTTGTCAAGTGGGTCGGTTTCCCGCATTCGTCTAACACGTGGGAGCCCGAGGACAGTATAAAAGAGCACGCAGAAGAGGTGCTCGAGCAATACAAACTTGCCTGTCGTCTGAACTAAATGGCTAGCCCCCACTCCGTCAATACTGAAAATCCCGGCTTCGACGATTACTTCTCCTATGACGACGCTACCCTTGCCTCCTCCGACATCTCCTACGACAACATGGAGATCTCCCCAACCTCTCCTGCGTACTCCCCCTCCGGTTCATTTCCCCTCCCACGTGAACTACTCAGCCATCCGCTCCCCAGAGCACCGCCATCTACAGATGCAGAGACTGCCACCTCATTTGAACCCGTTTCTGACACCTCCGGCTTCCGCCCACTCAGAAGCCTCACACTCCGCCGCACTAAGCCCAAGAAGGGCAAGGCTCGACAACGACCCCCGACACCAATGCCGTCGATCCCCCTCATTGATCGACTCTCAGCTGCGCCCTATGACGATGCCCCTTTTGGCGCCCAAGCCGAATCCTCCAGACCGTTACCCGCTTTACCCATCCCCAGAACCTTACCACACGAGCACTTATCAGAAAGTGCCAGACCTTCTGACTCTACCGACCAGCCACTACCCTCCACAGTCATCGTGGAACCCACGATGGCACAATTCTTCGACTATTGTTGGCTGCTTACAAAATACAACCCAGGGGACCCACTTGTCGGGGTCACACGAGAACAAGAGCAACGTTTACGGTTGCTGTGTCAGATCTTCCGAGGATCAGACGTAGTAGCTTCTTATGTCCCGAAGTTCCTTGATGTCACCCTTAGGACCCCCGATTCCACCGGCAACGCTACATTTTTAGAGAACACCCTTCGTGCCGCTATATCCGCTATGGGCGAGGTCCAGTTCGATATTGTTCAGATCCTACATCAAGATCTCAGCCCCGCCGTAGCCAATTCCTTTCGTCGTGCAACAGCCGATAGACCCGGAAGAACCGGTTTGGATGTCTTATGCCAGGTGGCTGCTGCTGCAGAGAGAGGAGGATCGTTCTTTCATAGAGTGGTCTCGCCACCGCCCAATGAGTGGAAACCCTACCAAATGTTATCGGGAGCCTGTGCTAACTCAACAGGAGAGCGATCGACTGACGGAATTAACCCTTCAAGGTTATCCATCCCTCAGGTTAAGGTCGAGACGCCTCCTCCAACCGAGGAATCGGAAGAACGAGTCAAGCAAAGGGTCTTCGCGCAGGCCGCCACCATCCTCGCACAATATTCGACTACTGGCACCTCTGTCTTTGACTGGGAAGGCTTCCTAGATAAGGCGTGTGAAAGCACTTGGGGTATCGCCAACATGAAACCGTATTACGCAATCCATACCACTAACTCGTTCCCTGTGGCTCCGTTCATAGCCCTAGAACTCGAGGATAAATTACGGTTCTATCTAGGCGGTCGTATCCAAGTCCCCTCCGACCACCCCCTTCGTCTCTATACGTGCTTTGACTGCGGCTATCTCGGTCATTGGTCCTGTCGCAATGGGGCAGGTTCTCGCTGGTTGGATCCTGAACATGCGGCCGCTGTTTGCCCCTTCGGACTGCCTACCTCCCAACCCTCGTCTTCCCACTCCTCGTCTCCCGTTGCGTCCTCCTCCAGCCGTCGTTCGGCATCCCCGCATACCCACCGATCTTGTCGACCAGGAGCTCGCCGCCCTTGAAGGGGGGGTGATGTTACGCCTCAACCCGGCTCCTTCCATTTCCGGGCTTGAGCTCTGGCTTCACACCTTCGGGCCGGCCATCTTTATCGTCATCGGCTGTAGCATGGTAGCAATTCTTATCGGCGTCCGCGTAATCCTTAAACACCGGCCCGCTGGTCTCTATCTTTGGTAGACGCCATGTGGTAACCGATCTTGATCGGATCTTACTCCGTCTCCATTGGGCGTAACCCCAACTCCGTCTTCGTCCATGGTCATGTGCCCTTCAACAGGGCCTGTGTCTCCAAAATCGTTCGTGACTCGTTTCCTTTCTTTGACTCATCTTTGGGCCTCTTGCCCGCTGTACTATAGCTGCGCACTGCTGCGCATTGTTGATCTTCCCACAAGTAGACCCGTTTTGGACCTATTCCCATTGGTTACTTACTGTGCCGTACCTTAGGCTTCATACCCACTTTACTGTACATGCTTGAGACCCATCTGCAGTGGGCTCTGGACATTGTTTCCTTTGGGTCTCTGACCCAGTACAGCTACAGTATATATAGAGGTACTGTACCGCTGTATTTCCTTAACTTTTCGCTACCTTGCAACTCGCCTCATTTATTTCCATTCTTTGGGAATACGAGTGAGCCGACCAAGGGTGCTCAAAGTAACTATGCACCGAGGTAAACCTTAGGTCGCAACACCATTTCTTTGGTGCTTCGTGCGACTCTTTGATTACTCCGCTCTTTACGTTCCTACACCTTTATTAGGTGCTTCGAGGAACCCGCGGCGTAACACATACTAGGGTACATGTATGACCTCGCACATTGGACCAACTCCACATATCTACCCACCAGGGACGGTAGGACACATGCAGCATTTTTCACACCCCGTTAGCAAACAACACGTGTCGAATGTGAACTTAAACTCGGAGGTCATTGAATGCAATGCTATGTAACATAGGAACGGGGATACACGTTCGGGCAACTGCCATTTCCTTCGGCTAGAGAGAACCTACAGCCACTCCTTGGATTCTGATATGAGAAAGCCATGCCTAACAGGAATATGAACAAGGACAGTTGAGTGCAGCATGAAATAGGTGTAGATGGCTGCGACAGAGAATATGCTCAGCCATGTGATAACGCGCTACTGTACATGCAAACCATGTGAACCTGCGACAGAGAATATGCTAGTACCGTGAACTGTCAGTCTCATCTACCAGGTAATGTACAGTAAACATACCTCAGCCATGTGATAACGCGCTGAGGAGAAAGAAAAGAAATGCGAGCTGTATCTATGCATATAAGTGTCACGTGATGAGGATGGGTGTCGATGCTGCAACGTCTAAGGTCTATAAAGTGAAACCATACCTAACATATCCTAACACACCCCCTCAGCGAGACACCAGCGATAAACCTGTTCGGTGACCTTGGAAAGACGTGCGTGCGAGAGGTTTAGTAAGAATATCTGCGATGTTCTGATGCGTTGGGATCCACCGAAGAGCGAATACCCCCTTTTCAACATGTTCTCGGAGAAAATGATAGCGGATGTCGATGTGTTTAGTGCAAGGATGGTTGACCGGACTGGAAGATAGGGAGACTGCACCGGTGTTGTCAGCGTGAATGATGAAAGGAAGTGTGAATGGCTGATGAAGAGAAAGCATTGCCAAGTGTAGCCAAAGACCCTCCTGTGCACAAGTGGCAAGCGCCATGTATTCAGCTTCCGTCGATGAAAGGGCCAGGGTGTGCTGCTTCTTTGACACATGAGCGACCGGACCGCCATAAAAATACCAGATGTAGCCTGTCACCGAGACGCGATCTGTTGGACACGTTGCCCAATCCGAATCGCTGAAGGTGTAGGGAAGATGATTAACATTGGGATTTCCATAATGAATGCGAAGGGACTTTGTCCCCCTTAAGTAACGAAGCAGGCATTTCGCAGCGACAAAGTGTCATGGTGCTGCGTGACTACACTGTTGGGCTAAACGTTGTATGGCCTGAGCGATATCTGGCCGGCTGCACGTAGCGAGGTAGGTTAGTTCGCCGACGATCTTCCTATACGCATGTGCCAGATCCGAAACATCGGGAAAAACGTCCGTATCCTGCCTGAAGGGATGACCTGGATCCATAGGCAGCGACACTGGGTTTGCATCTCCTAGTCCATACTCCTCACAGAGGTGGTCAATGTATGTCTCCTGGTGGATCCAAACCTCGCGAGTCTCCCACCGTCTCTCAATTTCGATTCCAAGGTATAACGAAACGGGTCCTAAGTCACTAATGCCAAATCGCTCACCGATCTTTCCCTTCACCCAGTTAAGAAAATATCTATTGTTGCATCCGCCTAATCCATCATCAACATGCCACACGATGATGCAGATTATCCTTCGTCCGTCTTCCCCGACCTTATCCAGAATGAATACCACCAGATCGACACCGGACCTAGAAAAACCGAGTTCCCTGAGGAGTTTCAGCAGTGTGAGGTACCAGTCATAGGCGGCTTGCTTTAACCCGTAGAGAGAATGTAAAAGTAGGCATATGAGGAGGGACCCAGAACTATTATGTTGTTCGAACCCACGTGGTTGCTTCATGTATATTTCTTCAGTGAGCTTCCCATGAAGAAAGGCCTGCTTTGCATCGAAGCAGTCCAGCTCCCAATTGTTCTGCGCCACCATTGCGATTAAAAGCTTTACCGATACCTGTCTCGCGACCGGTGCATAGGTTTGATGAAAGTCTACGCCTGGTACTTGAGAGAAGCCCTGTGCGACTAGACGTGCCTTAAACTTGGAACCTCCCTTTAAGTCAACCGGTTTGAATTCGAAGACCCATTGGTTTCCCACGAGTTTGCGACCTGGCGGTGGCTCCACCAACTTCCATACTCCCATCTCCTTCATCGTTCCCAACTCCTTTTCCATTGCCTCTTTCCATCCCATATGATCTGAACGTCTCATCGCCTCATCATACGTTGCGGGAGGAATCGACATGTCATAACCTGACTGACCAGGGTCCCGTCGTCTGTTGCTTCTAATAGAAAGGTGCAACTGTTCTGTTATGATTAGATTGACCTGATGTTTGGGGAAGACCTCGCTCTCCTTCTCTGGTTCAGCCGTTCCCTCACTGGAACTATCGTCGTCCACCCCCTCACTCGTTTCCGGAACTAAAGCACGAGATGCCTCCCTATCCCTTATCCTCTGAAGATTGTCTGCCAGGGCTCTTCCTTTCTCAGTTAGTGTCCTTGTACGAGTTGAACGATGCGGCTCCTGTGGCACCCCCTGTGACATGGAGGGAACGAGTGGCAAAGGTGTCAGTGAGGAGGAGGATGAGGGCGGTGCATCTTGCAGTGAGCGATACCCCATGGATAAATCTTTGGGATGCATAACTGACTCCTCATCGAAGATAATGTCCCTACTGTTGAAGAAAGTCCCGGTAACGCAGTCTCTTAGCCTCCAGCCCTTTATTCCATCTGGATATCCCATGAAGATTGCCTCGGACGAGTGTGGTCCGTTCTTCACCTGACACTCTGGTGGTATACGAGAGAAGCACCACGATCTGAACACCCGAAGGTGAGAAATGTCCGGTTTGTAGCCGTAGAGCATTTCGAAGGGAGTTTTGTTGCCAGGTAACACCCGCATGCCTGTCAAATTCCAGAGGTACCCAATCGTGAGAACGGCCTCTCCGAAGTAGGCCGCTGATAGCCTGGCTTGATTTAAGGCTGCCAAAGCCCTTCCTTCAATGGTGCGTATTCCCCTTTCTGCTTTACCATTCTGCTGATGGGCGTACGCCACCAACTTTCGATGCTCAATCCCGGCTTCCAATAAGCTGCCTGCAAAAACACTCCCCATATATTCCCCTCCATTATCTGTCTGTATCGCCTTGACTCTGGTACTGAACTTATTTTCCCAGCATGCCTTAACCATTAACCATGCCTCATAGGCCTGATCCTTGGTCGCCAGCAAATGCACGCTGACAGCATTCGTGTAATCGTCGATGAACACGATGAAGTAACGCTTGCCGTGTAATGTCAAGGTGGGAAATGGTCCGCATAAGTCTGTATGAACCAACTCGAGAAACATTTTTGTAGGTGGCAAAGTGGAGGATGGGTAGGGCTGACATGGATGTTTAGCTATAATGCAGGACTCACAGCGTGCCTGAGCCGCCGTCGAAGTAACCTCAGCCCCCTTCACCATTGAAAGGAACTTCGTAATGTCTCCTCTGATGTGTCCAAGCCGTGCATGCCATAGATCCCAGGTGAGTGCGCTTGGGGTAAAAGCAGTGAGGCCAGACGTCTCAACCAAACCAACAGCAGGTGGACGAATGAACTTGATGTCTAGGATACAAAGCTGTCCCTGCATGTCAACGCATCCAAGAGACTTGTTTCCATGAATCAGCTCGCAGCAGTTTGGTGCACCCTTGAAACGAATCTCCCATCCATGTTCCGTCATGTGTCCGACCGATAAAAGATTGGCAATGGCATTCGGTGCGTGTAGACAGTGTTCTAGTCGCAGTTGGATATGTTTACCATCCAACTTGAGTACGGCGACACAGTCACCATACCCTTTTGTGCCTAGACTTCCCTGATTTGCTGTCTTCATGGACACGGTTGAGTCACGAGTGAAGGTCCAGAAGAACGAGGGATCTTTAATGAGGTGCGTGGTCATACCAGAATCTAATATGGTGGAGGACACCACTGCTGCCAAAGATGTCAAGTCCTCGCTTTTGTTTACCTCCCCCTCTAACAATTCCTCCACAACCGCACAGGATAGATCTCGGAAGTAGGCATCGGTCGGAGGACAAGGTATTACCGCTGCTGCTACTGCTTGTGTACCCGTCTGACCTTCAGGTTGCGACTGAGACGTTGTAGGTGTTGCCCCTTCAGTTGCCGCCACAGCTGTCTGTGTACCACCAGCCGAAGCCTTACTTTTCTGCCACGGTGCTTGCCCTGCCTTTCCACCCCCTTGTTGAAAGCAATTGTTCCAATCGTGATCAACTCGCTTTCGCCCTAGACAGATCAGTGTGGTGCAAGGCGTGCCGCTGGGATTATTCCTGGTTTTCCTTAGACTGGTGGTGGGGTTCACCTCTCCCCGTCCTCTGTGTATGGCTGCATTCGCATACTCTGACCCTGGGCCAGGTACCGATCCTTCATTTGTCATCTGCGTAGCTTCCTTGATGATCATTTGAGCAGCATGTTTAAAGGTGTACGTCCCTGACATTAACGACGCAGCATGTGGGCAAGGAGTGAGATGCAGTGGGGTAAGGAAGGGATTCATGAATTGTTGCACCAGAGTAAACGGATTGTGGGGTGTGACGGGAGTGTTGGCTGGAGGTGGCCATGCTGACTGCGACATGGCTGGGACCGCATTAAAGAAACCTGGTGACACTGTGCGTGCGGATTGTACGCTGCGTTCCAACTCGGTTTCTATGTTCTTTCAAATAACCAGCCATATTCCAGTTCGCAGCAACCCTCGCAAGAGCGCATATATCATGTCTGGCTCTGATGGTTTCGCTCCCATGCGTGCCAGTCTATCGTTAGCATGCATATGCAACGCCACGTACTTCTCGGCATCTGCGGCTCCCTTCATTTGATAGGTGGAGATCTGAGTGCGTAAGGAGAATTGCAAGGAGACATCGGACCGATTGTAAAGTTCAGCGAGTGTGTTCCACACCTCTCTGGCCATTATGCTGACGTCGTCTGGGATCAGTGTTAAAACCGAAGAGTTGATTTTCCTCAAGACGATAGACTTTGCTAGGCCATCGTCCTTGAACCACATCTTAAGCGCTTCTTGTTCCGCTGCCGTTGGCGCACCTGGAATCAACAGACATGGACAAGTTGAAGCATATTTAACGTAGTCGAACGGATTTGTTCCACTGCTGACGTGGTTATACACTCCCTGTCCTAGCAGCAGTTGTTCAGTCTGTCGTCTCCATTCATAATAGTTCTCCGTCCCTCACAATTCCGGGATGTTCTCGAATTTCCCCATATCGCAGGCTGTGAACGTGAATATATGCATTCGATTTCTTGTGCATACGGTTTTATTGTCCTTTATCTTGTCTGTTCTAGTCGTCAACGAGTCGAGCTTGCCCTTTAACTGGCGAGCTCAGGGCTCATAACCTGTAGACGGCTGCAACAGAGAATATGCTCAGCCGTGTGATAACACGCTACTGTACATGCAAACCATGCAAACCTGCAACAGAGAATATGCTAGTACCATGAACTGTCAGTCTCATCTACCAGGTAACGTACAGTAAACATACCTCAGCCGTGTGATAATGCGCTGAGGAGAAAGAAAAGAAATGCGAGCTGTATCTACGCGTATAAGTGTCACGTGATGAGGATGGGTGTCGATGCTGCAACGTCTAAGGTCTATAAAGTGAAACCGTACCTAACAAATCCTAACAATAGGAACAAATACGTGTATTCAGACGTCCCTGTTTCCTTTGGCTGGCACAATGCGGCCATCAATATTTAGGATGGGGGAAAATGTAGTGGAAAACGTGATGGCAAAATTTTAAGATTATGAATCAAATTCTAACAGGGATGGAGTTCAAAGTCTTTCCAATTGTGAGATTGTTTTCGATAACTACAAGTTTGCACAACCGTGTAGTCATGTCCAAAATGTCAATCTAATTTTTAAGTATTGAAGCCGACAGCACACTCGTCAAGACTTCAAGTTTTATCTTTACATTTGAGTCACGGGTGAAATTATTGTATTGTCGTTGCCCAAACAATGATTTGGACTTCAAATTTTTGTTGGCATAGAGACCAAGGTTTATTGTTGAAATGAAAACAGGAGGGGATATGCTATCCGAAATTCTGAATTTCGTCCAAGTCAAAACTGGTTACCCGATCATCGCCCTGATCATCGCCTGACTATCACGCCGATGCTGCACATTTCTCATCCATCCGTGCCCGAAAAAGCATGCATGTGGAAGTTCCAGAAGTAGTACATTCAGGATACAAAGACAGGACAACCATATAAGAAAAGCGCTAGATGTAGTTCATCTGGTATTCTAGTATCTCTGTAGCCAAGGAATGGGTGAAGACTCAGTTACGAACAGCAAAGACATACCAAAGATCGGATTGTAACGATCTTTATAGGAATGGCTCCTTCGAGATCGCAGGCAACTTCCACTCATTCAAATGCTTAGTCCTGTGAAGATTGAATGTAAATACTTGTACGCCAGACAATGGATGCGACCTACCTGACACAGCGAAAGTACAACTACAGCCTCCTTGGAGACCGTCCACTGTGCGTAGTGGCTAACGACCCACGAAATATCCACGTGCTCCAATCTCTCGCTAAGGGCAGACAAGTACATTCTGGCTGGGAAATGAGGGTAGGCGGCATACGGGTCAGACATACTAGTGGGCAGGACACACTGCCTCCAAACTGCAAAATGGAGTAAGCCATTATGCTCATATATATACATGATGCACCCAGGGACAACTGGTGAAGTCCGATTCCCATTTGAATAGTATAGGATGAGTGAGTTGCTGAGGTGTGTCGAGCATCAGCTGTAAGTAATCCCATCACTGGTCTTGACATTGGCACGCAACACGGCTTTGCGCCGGTGAATAAGTTCTTCTAAGTCTTGTGGAACACGTGCCGCATTCCACGTCTCTGGTACCCTGACCTTGACATCATCAAGCAAATCGGTATCATCCAGATCCACGTGGGCACGCATATTGTAGGCTCGGTCGAGGAGTATCTTGCACTCCTGTATGGTGGGGGGACAGTTCGGGCGAGATAGCCAGGCCCGCAGCTTCGCTCCTTTGAGGTACGAGTGCAGCATAGTACTTTCCTGTTCACCTACGAAGGACTGAGGACAAATCAAAATAGAAAGATTAAGTACTTACCAGATTTATGATTACTGGGAAGACGTTGCAGTATTCCGATTAATCGTTCGAATGGGAATGTCCACCAGGAATGTACTGGGCCGAAGAGAACAAGATAATCATAGATGTGAAATGCAGCGTGATGATTTGGTCGAAGGCTGAAGCGAGGGTGAGCGTTCTTTAAGTCCCCTACATAGCGGGCGATGCATGAGTGATATGCGAGCGCTCGCTCAGAGCTCATTGTCCGGGAACATGCAAGATAAACTGCAGAAACGAGGTCCATGGTATGGTCAAGGATGACCTCGAGGTCTGACCCAGCATTACCAACTCCCCAAAGACTGATGAGTGCGATCGGTATGTAGACAGTGATGAGTGAACGCCACTCATCTGCTTTGACCGTGCCCGCAGCCTGATCTCCGAAGTTTTTGGGCACCGATCCGAACCACGATGGCACAGAGGTGTCGCGGATAACATCACGTATGCGTCCCAGAACTTTCACTGGATCAAGCTTTGGGGTACCTCTGTCGGTTGTACACAGGGGCCGCTCACGGCGCTACAGAAACTTTCAGCAGCGAGTTTCGCAGACAACAGGAGTTCACACACCCATTGTACGAGTGCTTTGGCATAGTCGACTTTATATAGCCTTGTTTGCTTTTCGGGAATGCGGTCTAATGTCTGACATACGTATTTCAAAGCGGCTGTATTCTTCCTGAGAAGGGTTTCTTGAAGACGGGCCAACGAGGTTGCAATGTCGACGTCAATGTCATCGTCCACAGAGGGAACTTGAGCAACTAGAAGAGCGTGAATAGCAGAGACCTGGGCAGCCTCCTTTGTAGTCATACATAGCGTTGCTGCTGTTTCGGGATCAAGCTGCTTGAAATTATGGTAGAACGCAGGGATGTTTGCCTGAGACGGGACAGTATTTTCATTTGTGAGGCCAAGGAGACTGCGTACATGGTGCTGTACAAGACCTTCGAGGATACAGTGCATCGAATCGACCACAAGTTGCCGTGTAGGATCCCAGTAGGGTAGTCGCCAGAGCTCGGAATAGCGAATGCCATGCTCTTTGAAGAGCTTTTCACGCTCAGCGGTTGTCGGGGCATCTCTCCACTGTTCGGCATAACGCCGCAGTTTATCCTTGTCCCTGGATACCCACTTTTCAAAATCTGTTCTACCATAGTTAGTTTTATGGTAACAGTTGCATGCGCTACAGAAAAAATGACTGCCGGTGCCGGCAAGAGCAGCAAGATGGCGCACAGACGGTAGATCGCAAACAACAAGTGCAATGGCACTTCGTGTGACCCTTCCGTTGCGGTGATTCGCGGTTCTCGAGTAACGAACCCCTTGCTCCCAGGAAGTAACGAGTTGGGCAATAAGAGGGCGAATGTAGTGGTTCAAGTTTTCCAGTGAAGGTTGCCTTGGGCCTGGAATGATACCGGCAAGATACATATTTTCAGGTTTGTATCGCACGTCAAGAGGAAGGTTTAGGCATGCCATGGAAATGATGCCCGACGAGGTGCTAGGCCCACGCAAGCTCATGCCTTCTGGGTTGAAAAAGTCGACGTGCAAAGCAAACATGTAGCGACCTTCATCTCCCCTATCCACAAAAAGTTGTCCACCCTTTGGACCACCAAATTCTCATAAGAATTTGGCTTCAAAAGGAGTCTTGACAAAACGGGGTGGGGGAGAGGAGAGGGACGTGGCGAGGTCATCACATGATGCATCCATCATCGTCTCGAGGTCGCTCCTTGACAACAAACCGGCGAGATAGTCATTGAAGTCGTGGTGAACAAAGGTCCTCTTTGGTTGATGGGTACCATCGGGCTGAACATCCAGTAGTGGCTCACCGCAAAGTGTTTCGGGATTTGGATAGTGAGTACAGTACTTCAGATAGGTGGGGATTGCCGAACCTGCTGAATACGATGGTGCATAAGTGCAATGACAGCCGCACACCGCATAAGTCACTGTCTTGGACTTGATATTAAATTTGCTGAGGGCCGCCTCGATGGTAGGTGGAAGCTGCCGAATGACATTTTGATGAGACACGCTAAGCGTGCCATCGGATCGTTGGAACGCTAAAAAGAGCAGCAGAGACAGAGTACCCATGAGGAAGTTGCCATGGCACTGGCTGATTCCCATCAGGACACTGCAAGCAACACCAATGAGGACTGCAACCTGAGCGACTATGTCCATACGCTCTATTGGTGGAGTATTTTGATTCTCTATCGAGGAGTGAACAATCCAATATTTTTACTGACGGCAATAATACTTACTGGTATCAACATTTACCGGCTCCAATTTTCCCGATGAAGGAGAGGGGGATGGCCTTGCCTTGACTTCAAGCTCAAGCTTGTCAAGAGTAGTTGCGACCTCTCTCTTGCGAGCATTGACAGAATCGGCCTTCCCTCTGATATTCTCCCAGGAAAGACGGAGGCGCTGCAGGTCATTGGTCACCTCAGCAATAGAATCGTCCGAAGGATCTAGTAAGAGATGAAGGCACCGGTTAGCATGGTCCTCAATATTGGACAATAGTTTCAATGCCTTCACAGAGCGTGCATGGCCGTCCTTCCTGGATACTCGACGGCCTGCAATCTGAGAGGCAGGGAGAGCCGTGGAAGGTAGCATTGATGTCCTGGAAGTTAGACAAAGATGGCTGAGGCTTTCAGCGATGTCGGCGAAAGGAAGGGGGTCCAATGTCCCAGCGACAATGTCCTTGCTTGGACCTGAATCCTGGTATTCGGATCGCGAGTTCCAGAGTTTGTTGGCAGGGGATTTCGGATCAGGCCCGTCATCAGTAAGTGTTAGAGCAAGAAGGTGGCTAGCAAGGTTATCGGGATGGGCAGTGTGGGCAGTGAAGGTCTTTTCAGTAATGGCAGGGGATGCTCTGTGTTTGGACTTTTCCTCCTGGACACGCTTCAGATGGGCAGCTATCAGCCGCGAATCCATCAAGATACCATTGGTATCTCTCTGAACGCACTCTTCGCACTGACATCGTTTGTATATGGCGTATGACGGAGGCATGTCGCAGAGGAGGGGACGGCTGACCAAGGTCATCAGTGCGTAACCTGAGCCCATCTATTAATGCACGGAGGTGGAGGCATACTTACACAGGAGGGCTTTTGTGGACCTTGTTTTCATACAAAGACAATTAGTATTGATGCAGTTGCAGAAGGCTCTGCCACTAGACCTTGTTTTTGGGCATGACGTGATGGACAGAAGGGGATTGTCATAAGAGGGACAACAAAGGCTTTAGGCATAACAAGAATAGTCAGATCCAGGTGATCACGGAAGACATCTTCAACGGACCTTGATTTATGCTCAACAATACAAGACCTACTTATCCGAACATGGTGCAGGAATGGTAGGGCGCTGTGAGAAACGGAGGACCAACTCGCGTGACTAAAAATCTATACAACTTATCCGAACATAAATTTAGGCTCAGAACAAATTGAGGGTCACAGGAATATTGACTAGAACTACCCATAAATCAAATGCTGCTCACGCCCTCCCCTTTTACCAGAGCTCCCCAGCTCTGCAAAATGGCGGCCATGATCGATCCACAGGTTACAATAACAGTTATACCCAAGAGGGAGTCGGGAGGCAAAAGTCGGTGTACAATGTCAATTACAGCTGCAAGACCAAGTAGCATTACGATGCCAAGTAAGAGAACGACAACCACCCAATGCAGCGGGGGAGCCAGTGCGCGGTACTTGGGTGGGTATTGCACCCGATACTTCTCCCTGTGCAAGTGCAGGTGGATAGTAACCTATAGTACGGTCAAACTTGCATCCACTGGCACTACTGAGACTCACGTTCATTCTTTGCAGCATGGTCTGGAGCTGAGACGTGTGGAGCTGAGACGTGTTTGGATCTCCAGTTTAATATCCTGATGAAGGTGCGTAGTGATGGCGACGACTTATTTTGTTGTTCAGGTAACAAGGGTAACAACAACAGGGTAACAACAGGCGGCTCTCATATTTAACTATCTTCGACTATCGACGTATCGACATTAGGCACAAGGAGGAAAAACAGGTTAAAGAAAAGGCAACATAGAGCTTTACAACTGAGATCGGGACTGCTCCCACGCGCCAGGCATGAGTTTAGCTGGCGGATTAAGGTGCTCAGCGGCGGGCACGACAACGCAGCTGTTGCGCGGGGTCTCGGGGCGAATCAAACAACGTTGACAAACCGAAAGAAAGCAGAACTTACGGAATACATCTCCTCAAGCAGCCGTTCTATGATCTTGAGAGTGAAGTCAATGGCCTCGGAAAGCCCAATTTCTACCTGGTTACAGAGACCAGCTTCCAGCTGGCAAGCATACTTCTTCACATGGTATTGAACCGCCCTATGAATGCTCTCCTTCAACCCGAGAGGGATACGAGAACCTGACAGTGGGCATGGAACTGAGGCTGGGGAACTATGTTCTGAGATTGATCGATGGGCTGAAACCCATCGATCATATTATTCCCTCAGGATAGTTGTGCGGGTGAATAAAACAAAGGTTGCTTACCTACGGGCTCCGAAAGCAATGAAAGATCAACCTCCCCAAGGGTGTCCAAAATCACTGCACCTTGACGAGTAAGGCGGGAGGGGCTGGAAGAACTCGCATTTTGAGAAGTAAGTAGGGAAGATGAGGCAGTGGGTGTGGACTTGGTCGAGTCATTTCCACCTAAATTATAAGGAACTTGAAACTATGGAAGGCTCCGACGAAATGCGACGGACTTATCAACTGCGCATGAATGGGATCCATAGGCAGAAAGTGGTCCACAGCAGTGTGGAAGCTCTGTGAACAAGTCTGTGCGAAAGAACTGCAATTCTGACCACCTACATACCTCGTTCGTTGAGGCAGATTTGTCCCAAATCGCAGCCTTGCTATGAGTGAGGCGGGTAGACGAAGTAGGTCTACAGTCCTGGTAGGGCTGAAATCTGGTAACGGTACGCAGGCGCATTGAACGAGGAGAGCTGGAATCGGATTTCATGATGGTCTGGTGGTTTGGTGGGGGGTCAAGATATGTCAGTGTTATAAGGGAAAGGGAGAGGCATAACAAATTGATTGACTACTCAGCAGCGTCAATGACAAAAGCACTTAATCAGTCGACGCCTGACAATACGCTCATGCACCGAATGAAAAATCAGTCGCCGCCCGACAATACGTTCATGCATTAGCATCGTGTAAGCTTGATTTGGAGCCGCTGACTTGTAACAAATATCCATCGCCCAACAATAAAGTCATACGACAAGATAGCCCCTTTGAGACAGAGTTTGTCTCTACGTTTAATTAATTTAAGTCATTGGTTGGTAACAAATGGTACTCACCGCGGTGCATCAAGAAAACATGCTGGGCAACAATAAGGCTTTCCATCGGCATTGACAACGACATTGCTGGGCCAAACAAAAAGAGTGAATGATTCTGGGTCGGATAAAAAACGAACATAACGATCAGCGACTACAATACAGTTATCCAGTTACCCATTATTCCACACACGATAAATAGATAACGAAGTCAGGTGAGATAGCCACGAGAACCATGCTGCTGATCAAGTCAGTTCCAAAGTATATCTTGGGAGGGCGCCTGTCAGCCCATCAAGATGGTATACTCTGTCTAGCGGTCTCAAATGACGGTAAACTCTTAGCAAGCGGAGGTCAGCGACAATTATACAGCCTAAAGAAAATACTTACAACTATAGGTTTCGACGGACTACGTATGTGGGACCTACAAACTAAAGTGGAGCTTCGCAAGCCCTGCCAGACACGCAATATGCGGGATCCCATCACCTGCGCAGTGTGGTTGACTCTCGAAGACGAGAGAAACGATATACTCTGTTGTGGGACTGGGCTTGGGTATCTCTTGCTCTGGAAGCAAGGGTTGACCTCTGCAACACCAGAATTCGAGGAAACCCTGGCAAGACGGGTAGGGACGGGTCAAGAAGTCATGGCTATTAGCTGGTGCAAAAGAAGTGATCAGCTCGTCACTGCAACTTACGACAGATGAGTCCAGCTTTGGACAGTGGGCGCAAAATATACTCTGACCAATATCTTCAGTGTTGAACTACCGACCACTGTTCCACGTGCCGTGTATTTTCATGGCACCGACATTCTCGTGTTTGGGATGTATGATGGAGAAATGTGAGTAATCAGCGGAACCATGAAAAAGAAACGACTCAGGGTTCTTGGGATTATAGACACACGCTGCGTGGAAAAGATGGTGTAATTCTTGCAACAAAGACTATCGGGAGATTGATGTAAGTACAGGTACACGGTTACATATGCAAATCTTACAAAAATACTTCAGAGGAAATGTCGCTATTGATAGTGCTCACACGAGCTTCATCATCGACAACGCTGTAAATGGATTCAGTCTTCACAGAATGGAAGACGGCGTATGTGCTAGAACATATGACACAAATCCCAAGAAAGGATTCCTGAAGCAAGTAACTATTGCAGAGAGAGAATCGGTGGTCGTAGGCGGAGGGGACGACAGATTAGTCTATGTGTTTGACAAGGGGACCAGCGAACTGGTTCAAACACTGCGGCACTCCACCAATGGACGAGTGCAAACCATCACCGTAAGATAAATCTCATTTCCATGGACAGTAACTGACGTACATACCAAGACACACGACGCAGGTGATGTTCACTATATCCTCGCAGCAACATCAAGCAACGAAAACAACATCTCGATATCTGTATGGAAAAAACCGGCGACATCTTCCAAGCGTCATCACAAAAAAAGGGGGGGACCTACTGCATTATCCATTTGCCAGTTGGTTTGGCAAATGATTCCACACCTTACGGCGCTGGCTGCCATCGTGATGTTCACGCTGCAAATGAGGGTGGGCAGTGAAGTTTACACGAGGACACAGGGAAAGGGGCACCTTGTAAATCCCTTGCCATGGAAAAGAAACCCAATGCCAGCCTTCCCAGTATGGTCGAGGGGAATCGTATACATTGACAAGACCCAACAGACAAGCACTGCACGCCCCGATTTCAAGTTTCGTGGGGAAAGTACCGTCGAAGAAAGGAACACAGGGTATGGCGATGTCCATGCGGGTATAACGTCGAGGAAGGGAGCACGGGGTGTGGCGATGGCGATGACATGGGGGAATACGAACCCGAATGAGTCCTTAGACAACCTTCATAGGCCAAAAACTGTAGAAATTCAATGACTTACCGCTGCGCTGCGATAATCTATGGTTTGAACGGGCTATGGACAATCAGAAAGGTTTTCGCACATCAGAATTTGCGAATGACTGACCTCGGGAATGAAATGGCGATGGTCGAGGGCACAAAGGTGTCCGCCTATGGATAGTCAGAAGTCTCTGTTGCAATGGATGACAGGTATACACACACCATTATAAAGGCTTCATAGTCGGCGATGACACAGAAGACAAATACTAGATGTATCGCCTACTAATAATAAGTGTCTGCAAATAAAAATGTATGCGCATACACACGACACCATGAGTATGAATTAGCAAGACTGATTTTGACTAGGTTCATACTCAAGCTCTGTGACATTTTACTTTACTATGCAATGCACACCCTGTAGGATTTACTATGCTATGCAACACATGCCCACAGTGGAAGATGTACTATACACACACACAATAATACTACGCTAAGATTTACTATACTATGCAATGCACACCCATATATATGTTATATATGTTAAACATTATAGTATAATACCAATGACGACGAAGATAAGAAAGGCGAAAAAAAGAGGTGATGGAAGAAAAGAAAAAAGTAATAAGCGAGCTTGATGGCCTTTTAAACTGAAATGAACTCAGACGGGAAATGCCGAATCCACGTTCTAACCAAACACGGTCACGTGCTCCTGTTGCCGCGGGCCACGCTTCGCTGATGACTCAGTCAACGCGTACACAGCAAAAAGTGTATGCAAATAAGATCTTGAGATATAGCTACTGCCTGTTATCGTCAGACTAGGCTCGGTGTAACGCAAACAGAATATCGTCAGACTAAGTTCGATGTATAGTTCGGAGTACAGACCTTCATATCTACTAATGACAGATGGTCAGGGACAACGGGACGATGAACGATGCCTTCGTGCCACGGGTCGGTTATAAATTGGGACAAGTCGGAAGAGTTGTCAGTTGGCCCTATGAAGAGAGGATACAGGTATCAATTCTTGTGTCACCTAAATACGAGCAGTAGACCTAGGTAATACCCAACAGGCCCGCCCAGTAGTTTGTCACACCATGCAAGCATTTCTGGCAGAGCACGTTGAAGACTGGAGCGCCAGACAGACGGAAGGGACATCGAGAAGAACGATACGTATTATGATACAAGATCTACGTAGATAGTGGTCTTCTATTCTCATTCAACGAATCTTGGGTCAGGCGGTGTATGACACAGCCTGGTCACCATCAAATTTCTGAAGTCTCAAAGTATTCGAATGCGAGAACTTACTGTTACAACCTCACGAGCAGAGGGTTTGACCCTCGCATATGGGTGGAACCTGTATTGGCGCGACAACTTGTAGGAAGGAAGCCTTCCACCGTCCGAAGCCGTGCCGGACTCAGAGATGACAAACGACGGGGGGGAGATGGCGAACGGCGAGGGAGAGACGGCCAAAGACGAGGAGGAAATGGCGAACGAGGAGGAGATGAAACGTTCATCGTATGTATCGCCGTATAACGCAGCCTAGTTACTATCAATATTGTGAGGTCTCAAGGTAGTGAGAACTCACCATCACGATCTCGTGAGCAGACGGTTTGACTCTCGCGTACGGGTGGAACCTAAAGTGGAGCGACATCTCGTAGCAGGGAAGCTTTCCTCCGTCCATGTCATCCAAATAGAACAAGAAATGGGGGAGTGAGGGTAGTGAGAGTAGAGAAGAAAAACCGCAGGACAAGGGAGTTTGAAACTTGAGCGTGCCTAAAATATGGGAATGACTGAGTGCAATTCGAGGAGTCAGCAGTCCGTGGACGAGGGAGTTTAAAACCTAGGCATACCTAAAATATGGGAATGACTGAAGCACGATTTGGGAAGTTAACAGTGGGGGGACACAGGCACTGTAGTTGAAATTACACCATTGCATGCCATTTCTACGACACTATCTCATGGGACACTTTGCAGTATGATGCCCGGCAACACCAAACATTGTCACACCAGCAGTTTTGTAGCCCTTGTAAAACTTCTATCCACAAGCTCAAGTGCTAAGCATGATGGGCACTGTCTGGAAGAGCTTGTTCAGTATGCAGTTATAACTATGGACATTCAAGTGATACAATAGCAACAGCAACGAACTTGAGGCCCATTGGTGTAAACTGTAAATGGAGCGGATTCAAACTAGCCACTATGAGTGACCGCAGGATGGTGGAGGGATGCCAATAAAGCACATACCTATGACCACCTCTCGTCAAGAAGAGATCATTGGCAGGCAATTAATTTATATCCTCAAATTGTTATCCTGAGGCTGTTGGATAAGGAAAACTGATCGGAAGAGATGCACCAATTCATCGTCAGAACTAGAAGTCCCTGCACACAAATAGAGATCCTCGATCTTTGGGAAAGTGGGTAACCACCTGCACAGTGTGTCATCTGCTTTGGAGCTCAGGACCCGAAGAATGAGACCCTTGACTTTGGTAAGACAAATTTGGGAGCTATTCTCTGGCAAAGCCAGTGCACAGGGATCTGCCTCGGCAGGAATTTGAACAGAAAGCTCAGTTCACTCCAGACAAATGTTCAACACATAACAACATGTCTGATAGAAAACAATCCGTGAAGCTGGATGCCCCAAGTTGAAGCCCAAGATATTCCAGAGTACCTGGTATATAAGCATAATGCAGAAGGGAGAGTACGTGGGACGGGGGGAAACTACCGTCAAGGAGAGGAGCGCAGGATACTGGCGATGTCTATGCAGAGAATAACATCAAGGAAGGGTGCACAGGGTGTGGCGATGACTTGGGGGAATACGAATACGAATGAATCCTTAGGGTTCAAACGGACTACAGGACAATCAGAAATGTTTAGTAGATCAGAATTCGCAAATGACTTACCGCAGGAGTGAAATGGCGACGATCAGTATAGGGAAAGAGTAAATGCGATAAGTCAGCAATAGGTGCAGGTGATACTGGAGTATGGGCACAAAGGTGTCACCTGTGGACGGTCAGAAGTGTCTCCATAGATTGTGGATAACTTACTGCTGCAACAGATGACAGGTATGCACATACACTGATATAAAAAACTTCATAGTTGGCGATGACTGCAGAGGATGAATACTAATGTATCGCTGACAAATAATCAGAAGTGTCTCCGCAAATAAAAAATGGCTGCAGATAACTTACTGTTGCAACAGGATGATATGTATACATGCTTGCAACATTTAACTGGCAATGCACGTAGGATTGATTACTGTGCAACACATGTACGGTGTGTAGGTTTTACTATACTGTGCAATGCAACACGCCAATCCTATGCATACTACGCAATGCAATGCACATAGGATTTGCCATGCAACACAGGCATGCCGTGTAGGATTTACTGTACTCTGCACACACAACATACATGTATGGGATTTACTATGCTCTGTACTCTGCACACAAAATATACATGTATAATCTAGTATATACTACCAGTGAAAACAAGAAGGGCAAAAATTAGGAGAGTGATGTATGATGGGAGAGAAGAAGAAACACAATAAGCGAGCCTGACAACTTTTAAACTGAAACGAACTCAGCTGGGAAACCCCAAATCCGCATCTAACTAAACATGATCATGTGCTCCCAACATTGCTGCAGTTGAACACAACCTTCTTCGCCATGCTTCACAGATGACTCAGCCAACACTCAGTGAAGAAGTACACACAAATAATGTTTATGTGAGCTAAAAATCTTGAGATGCAGTAGCAAGTTGTTATCATCATAGTGCACTCAAATATAGTAGCTGCTGTCGAACAAAATGTTTGTACACTGCAATAAACCATGCCTGGTTGGCATTTGGTGTCTGGAATATCGTAACTGCCACTGGTCGTTGAATGACCTGGTCTTGGGCTGGTGATAAGCATCATCGGCTTGTTGGAGCATCATGAGGGACGGTGGGCGATTTGGCGTGCCGGGGAGGGATGGTGGAGTGACAGGTGCATGGATTCAGTGTGATGCCGGAGGGGAGGAAGGCTCGGACATGGATGTAGGTTGACAGTGTGTTGACGTGTGGTGTAGTGGTGTAGCTGACTTCATTCCTGTGTGGTGGGTCATTACTGTGCAGGTAGAGCTACTGATATTTCACCAAAGGTTTTTCTTGTAGCTACATGACGTATCTGAGCAGATGCATCCTGGTGCTTGCATTGTTGAGAATGTAGGCAGTGTGTTGCTTTCCTGCCAAGTGTGGTGCAGAGTGCATAATGCACTTTCTTTAGCTGGTGCAGGCATTGGTTCAGAGGGGCATGACCGGTGTGTAGCTAGATGTAGAGGCCAGCTTGCTTCTTGTGTAGGGCACCTGCTAGTTCGACGAACGATTTCGACAGGAATCTGGGTGACCATTCCATTCCCTGTGCCAAAATTCTGTCAGTTTCGTATTATACCATTGTTTAAGGGCAGAAGCAGTTTTCGGCAGCATACATTAAAGACTGGAGCGTCGAATAAATGGAAGGGACCTCGAGAAAACGATACGTATATGTTACAAGATCTACTAGGTAGCGGTTTCGTCTCCCATTCCCACTCAACGAGTTTTAGGTCACATGGTATATACCACAGCCTAGTCATATTATCATACTCTGAAGTTTGAAGGTATTCGAGTGTGAACTCACCATCATGATCTCACGAGCAGAGGGTTTCATCCTCATGTACAGATGATACCTATATTGACGCGAGAGCTTGTAGGAAGAAAGTCTTCCGCTGACCAAGGCCATGCCGGAATCAGAGGTAGTGGATGACGAGGGGATGGTGTGGTCTTCGTCATACGTATCGTCGTATAATGCAACCTAGCTACTATCAGTATTCTGAAGTCTCTGGGAAGCGCGAACTCACGATCTCACGAGCGGAGGGTTTGACTCTGGCATATGGGTGGAATCTGAACTGGCGCAACATCTTGAAGCCAGGAAGCCTTCCACTGTTCATGTCGTCCAAATAGAAAAAAAATATTGCGGAGTAAGGGAGTTTTGTAGAAGAGAGAGACAACGAGATGAGGGAGTTTAAAACCTAAGCGTGTCTAGAATATGGGAATGACTGAGGTCGAGGCGTGATTTGAAGTTAACACTTCATGCCATCACAGGGCACAGGCACGGTAGTTGAAATTACACGATTGCACTCCACTCCCACAGCACTATCTTATGGGACACTGTGTGAGCGTAGCTGCAAGTACTACAGTATGACGCCTGGCAATGCCGAGCATGGCCTCTTAAAGATCCTACAGTCTTCGTGAAACTTCTACCCACATGCCCAAGTGCTAGGCACGACTGGCATGGTGGGGAGGCAATCCAGAAGAACTCATGATGGTCCTTGCATTTCAAAGTACCATTCAGTATGCAGTTAAGTATGGACAATTCGAGTGATACAACAACAGCAGTGAACTTGAGGCCAGTGTAAACTGTAAATGGAGCGAATGCAGCCACCATGAGTGACTGCAGGGTGATGGAGGAATACCAATAAAGTACATACGTATGATCACCTCTCGTCGTGAGATTGGCGGCGGCGACCAATCTACAACCTCAAAATCGTTATCCCGAGGCTGTTTGATGGAGAAAACGATCGGAACAGATGAGCCAACTCATCATCAGATCTAGAAGTCCCTGCACACAAATAGAGGTCTTCAATTTCTGGGAAAGTGGGTAACCACCGTGCACAGTGTAACTGGAAAACTCGTTAATCATGGTCAAAGTGGGCAAAACTTATGTACAATTGTATTGTCATCCAATTCGGAGTTCAGGATCCAAAGAGTGAGACCCTTGACTTTGACAAGACAAGCTTGGGAGCTATTCTCTGATAAAGCCAGTGCACAGGGATCTGCCTCAGCAGGAAATCAAATGGAAAGCTCGTTCACACCAGACAAATGCTCAGCACATAGCAACACGTCCGATAGAAAGCAATCCATGAAGCTGGATGCCCCAAGTCGAAGTCCAAGGTATTCCAGAGTACCTGGTATATAAGCATAATGCAAAAGAGAGAGTATGTGGCAAGGGGCGCCATCCAGTCTGGTCAGCGAAGAGAGTATGGCCATTGGGCAGGTACGTTGCAATGGGCTGCAGGGAAGTGAACTGTGAGCCGTACTACTAATGATAGCCAGGGCCTTCACTTGGTGGCATGACAAGAACTCTACTAGGCTGTGGGCAGGACAAGTAGTCTCTATCTCCAATGAGTGAAGGGACCTGAACCATAAATCCCTGAGGAACTTCGTCCACTGCACAGCCGTAAGTGCCGTGTTGGTGAGTCTAAGACTGACTAGTGGTGCACTGCGCAGGGTACTCAGTGTGAAGGCGATGGACATGGAGGTGAAGAAAAGCGACGATGAGAGCTCTAAGGACTCGATCTCAGTGTCACAAATAGAAGTTCTGTCACCATGGCAGATCTGTGGCTCTTCCCCCCATGACAAGCCATGGCAACTCAATTCCTTGCATCCTGACCCTCGGATGCATTCCAGCAGGCGCAAGAATGAGTGACTCAGCTTGTCAGGACCGGAGTATAGAAGTAGGTGTACTCGAGGGATTACCTTGCTACCTGTCAGCAACTCGAAGAAGGTTCACAGGGCATACAAATGGTAGTCAGTTGTTGTCCGAGAAACAGAAAAATGAAGGGAATTTGGGACAATGAATGCCCCAGTCTGCCACCATACTAATAGGGCCTTACAGCCCTTGTCGTCTAGGGACAAATAATTACTTTGGGGGGTATCAAATCCAAGAAGCATGAAACAACGTGGGGCAGCTATCTCCCTGAGCAGCTGGCACACCTGCGTCAGGGCCAGAAGGGAATTCAGGGGAAGGAAACTTGTGATGTGCCCAAGAAGTTCATTGGGAAGTCACCAGATGAGGCAAGCATGCCCTCTTGGGGAGATCAAGGAAGTAGTGCGAGGAACCTTGGCAGGAGGACCAAGCGCCAAATCATGATCCTCACTATTCTTGCGCTTCAAAGACGAGGTGACTAGCAGAACATGAGGAATTTGCTGAATGCCCATAAGTAGCACACTTGATCACGTTGAGATCCTCACCTGAATACCAATGGAAGACGCCTGAAAGACCAGTGAAGTACCATGAGAGATCTTGGTAGGAGGGCCGAGGGCTGAGTCCTGATCTTCACAAAATTTCCACTTCTGAGCAACTTCTGTAGTTGTATGGAAAATCTAAAGTAGCTCAGACATTCTGTGTGATTAATTGTTAGAGTCACTAGATTCTTACCTGTGCAGTGGGAACAGCAGCATCGCCTGAGATAGGACTCCCTTCAGGAGCATCACTTCTCAGAGGGTTGGCCAGCATCCCTGCAAAGTGGCTCTGAATGATGCCCATATTTTGTGTTCACAAGATAAGTCGGTGATTGGTGTTCACAGAGTGAGCGAAGAGGAGTCGATGGTTTGCGGAGACAGCTAGGTGGATGGGTTATTTCTACTGGTGTGATGGGGCACAATAGACACAGTTATGTTGTCGCTATGTCGTCGCCCGACAATAACAAATGAAGTGCTCAGTAACATGAACCCATAGCAAACAATAACTCGCCTATTAGATAACTATTAAATCATCACCTGAGCAAAGAGGAGTCGATGGTTTGCGCAGATGGCTAGGGTGGGTGGGTTATCTCTGCCAGTGCGATGGGGTGCAGTAGACATGGCTATGTTGTCACCATGTTGTTGCCCGACAATAACAAATGAAGCACTCAGTAACATGAACCCATAGCAAACAATAACTCGCCTATTAGATAACTATTAAATCATCACCTGATGGAAAAGAGAGCATCTTGCCTAGAAATGCCGCTGCCCTGGACAATAAGGAGTGAAAGACTCCGCAGTGAGAATCCCCAAACCACCACTAATGGGTGCCTACTACAATGAAGAGTCTATAACAATGAAGAGTCTATAATATGTATCAGTCACGTCCCCAGTTGGACGTTGTAATTGTTTTCATGAAGCCGTGGTATTAAGGCAGTGTAGGGAGTGAGTACTCCCCATTATGATATTCTCTTGGTTTTATAGCTTTTGGTTTTACTTCTACTTTACTCTTTTATTTTCTTTTCTTTTGTCTTTGTTCTTTTACCTTAGTCTTCACTTAGCTTCGAGTTTAGGCACGTGAGGTAGCTTACATAAGCCTGCGCGCACCTACACTCCTCTGTAACTACTTACAGAATAGAAGATTGAAGTACCGAGTTTCGAGTTCGAGTTCGAGTTAGTGAAGGCCATTGCAAGTAGCCTTCAGTATTCAGACAGACTTCAGACTGCCTCAGATGTCCTCTTCTCTCAGACAGAACTCTCTCTTTCAGGCTATAGAAGCCCCTTTGGAAGATCTCACCCCCTTCAGATCTCCTTTGCCCATCTTCGGTCACACTTTATCAGTCTCGTCATCTGGAGCCCACCGTGAGGGGCTTCTGTCTTAGCCTGGTGACTCTCTTCTCATCTTATTCAGCTTCATTTTCGTGTTTTTAGGTCTTGTGTTCTTGGCCTCAGTTGTGTTCCTCTTCGAGTCACACTTTCCCCCAGTATTCACAGTTTATATCATTTTCCTGCCTTTGAGTTCCCTCGTGACACCATGCAAGGCCCAAGTTCCCCTCGTTCTGGACCTTCCAAAGCTTCGAAACCCCCTCAGTACTCCTCGAAGGACCTTCAAAGCCTTCTCGAAGATGTAATCCAAGTCACGAATGTTGCTAAGTCACTCCTTCGAGCCTATGGAGACCTTCGAGAGGCCAGTGGTTTGCGTGCACAGCCACCTACCGGTTCCACGAGTTGCTCACCCCGCCGCGCATACTCATTTTGCTTTTTCTGTGGCCAGAAAGGTCATATTCGAGAAAATTGTGACTTGTGCAAGAAGTATCTAGCTGCAGGAAAGTGTCTACTAGTGAAAGGTCGCGTCGTACTACCTACAGGACAAGAGATACCACGAGAAGTACCCGGGCGCACTCTCAAGGACTGTCTGGATTGCTGGGATCTAGGGAATCAGTCTAATGACAATCGAAAGCCTCCTTTGAGTCAAGGCCAGCTACCCTTGGAGGATGTGGGTAGTTGAAAGCCGCAGACCCAAATGGTTCCACTAGGTGTGTCTCAGCCCTGCTTGTCAGTGCACCCTCACCCCCCCTCGGCACAACCGTTGCATGTGCCACTCTCAGTGGAAGGGCCGAGTCGTCACTCAGCCTCAGAGCAGTCTCAGACCCCCAGTTGAGGGCATAGTGAGTCCTCAAGCATGCACGCTCCCTCTTGAGCAGTACCTACATTGGACTCTCACAGCCAACCTCACTCCCACTCTCATGATCTTGATGACCCACGTGTGTACTCTTATTCAAGTAGGCAGTGCAGCCCTGAACCTCCCTCCTGCTCTCACGACCTCGACAACCTGCGATCGTACTTGTACTCAAGTAGGCCATGCAGCCCTGATTCCCGCGACTACCCCCGAGACTACCAGTACTACTATGTCCTCTCACCACCACCTGCGCTGCGGCTTGCATACTCGCGTCTACTGGAAAGTTCGAGGGATGAGCCCACCCCAGTCCGGCCCACCAGCTGGCTAGTCGAGAGAACAGCAGCCTCTGCCTCCTACGACACTCAGTCATCTTGCAGTACTCAGGTGTCAGCCTACTTGAGGAGGTTGCGCAGCTGCAGTCGCACACCTCGGCCTTCGTACAGGTTCTAGGGAGTCGACGGGGGGCTGTCGTAGCCCATTGGGATCTTTTTATTGTGTTTTATTCTTTTTTTTTGAATATATCACTCTTCGAGTCCCCGTACGAGTATTAGGCAGCCACGTGCCTCTGTCATCCCCCACCTCGCCAACTTGATATCTTGACGACCACTCATCCGTCCCTCTCGCAAACTGGGATTCTGGACGTACTCGACGATACCTTTCAAATGGTATACCTTTCGTTGCGATGGCCCCAGCGCATGCAAAGATATCATGGTTCTTAGGCAGGCAGGCAGTATCATACCGTTTGGCGAATATCTCGGGATTGAGTGCGCCGTTTCCCTTGTTTCCTCGATCTCCCAACTCTCCTCGCACGTCACTATCACCTCCTGAAGTTTCATAGAATTCCACCTAGCGGTTCCCCATCGACGCGATGCCGTCCTCCCTCCTCCTACCCCGTTTAGGTCCTAACTCGCGCAGTTCCCGCCCGAATCACTCGCTTTTCTCAGACGCGAACCTACTAGACGATACCTACCAGACGATATACAAGACGTTGCGCGTGCGTTCGTGGTTCCGAACTTATTCGGGTTTTTGTATTTGGACAGGGTAGCGAGGTTGGGTTCGCGTATCTCGCTCATTTTCGCGTCGAGCCTCTCGCCTTCTTACATGGTGGTTTTACTGGCTCACAGCTACCTGGTGATACCTTTTTCTTGCGGACGCGCTCGTTCGTTGTGGAGATATGGTTTTTCTCAGTGTACAGTGGGGTATGAGACGGTTTAGCGGATATCTCGGGAACGGGTGCGCGTTTTTCCCCGATTCCTCGTTCTCCCGACTCTCGTCGAGCATCTCTATCACCTCCCGGAGTTTCGTAGCATTCCACCTAGCGGTTCCTCGCCGATGCGATGCCGCCCTCCTAGCCCGTACCTCGCTTAGGCCGTAACTCATGCAATTCCGCGCCGAATCGCTCGCTACTTGCAGACGTGCATCCTCTAGACGACATCTACCAGACGATATTCGAGACGTCGCGTGCGCATTCGTGGTTGCGGAGTTATGTGAGTTTTCGTGTCTGAGCAGGGTGACGAGGTCAGGATCGCGTGTTTCACTCACTTTCGCGTCGTGCCTCTCGCTTTTTGGCATGGTGGTACTACTGGCTTATGGCTACCCGGTGATACCCGTTTCGTCCCTACATGCTCGATGCTTGTGGAGATACGAGAGTTTCTGTGTATGGAGGGGTACGAGGTGACTTGGCGGATATTTCGGGACTAGGCAGGTCAATCGGTCTAGTTCCTTTTTCACCGTCTCTTCCTAGGTGTCTTCTACCACTATCCGCGATTTCGTATCGATTGCCTCAGCGGTCGTTGCTCGGCGGCTTCCTCTTCCCGCCTCTCATGCTGCCCTATGCACTGTCCGCATCGCATCTCCCTCAGTTCCTTGCCCCGCCTTTCGCTTTTTTGGGACCTGATACTACTCGATCAGCGCTTTCGAATGGTATACCTCGTGTCGTGATTCGCGCAACCCTTGTCGAGGAATCCGGATTTTTGTGTGGCGAGGTGCCTTGGGCCGGTTTTTCTGATATCTCAGGATGGGGTACGCGTATTCATTCGATTTCTTTTCCTATGTCCTCCCTACACTCCCGTTCACCGTCTCCGCGAGTCTCGTAAGGTTTCGCGCATCCGTCGTCCTTCGGCGAGTTTTCCCTGCTACCCCCACTTGTCAGCACCTTCGAGCTCGTACCGTCAGCTTACAACCGAGGACGGTTGAATTCTCAAGTGACCCGCGGATGTAGGGAGTGAGTACTCCCCATTATGATATTCTCTTGGTTGTATAGCTTTTGGTTTTACTTCTACTTTACTCTTTTATTTTCTTTTCTTTTGTCTTTGTTCTTTTACCTTAGTCTTCACTTAGCTTCAAGTTTAGGCACGTGAGGTAGCTTACATAAGCCCGCGCGCACCTACACTCCTCTGTAACTACTTACAGAATAGAAGATTGAAGTACCAAGTTTCGAGTTCGAGTTCGAGTTAGTGAAGGCCATTGCAAGTAGCCTTCAGTATTCAGACAGACTTCAGACTGCCTCAGACATCCTCTTCTCTCAGACAGAACTCTCTCTTTCAGGCTATAGAAGCCCCTTTGGAAGATCTCACCCCCTTCAGATCTCCTTTGCCCATCTTCGGTCGCACTTTATCAGTCTCATCAGCAGGACACTAAACTATCATTGTTATCATGAATTAAGACCCCTAACTATGCGCAATTGTATTCGAATGCAACCCAAATATCGGAGAACTGGATAGTAGTACCATCCTCCGTTACAACTGATTTAGAGTTCCTGTGGCACTTCATTATATGTATGAATCTTCCTGCTTGAGATCCCTTAAGTACCAGGCATAGTTGATTTTTGCCGGTGGGGTTGGCTGGCATAAGGTACTGAGCAGGGATTGTGAGGTGTTGAATGGCTGAGCCTGTGTTGTGCCCCGTCACCATAACACAGACAGAACCAGATGGCACAGGTCCATTTTGACCCACCAATCAGTCGGGACACACCGTTTGGACAATGCACTTGCCCAAAGAGACCTGGGTGAAACCAACACTAACGTTGAATCCAAGATGGAAGATTTGAAGTCGCAAAATTCAGACTGAAAGAGCCATGGAACCTCGCCTATACACTAACTTCAGTAAGTGTAGCACAAGAGCAAAATGGCATACCATAATCGGGGGTCTGAGTCCAAATGATATCGTCTGGGGTAATTGACCATGCATCCGAAGGGCCAGCATTTGACAGGCCAGGGGAAGGTGGTGGGGTGACATTACGGGGCACAACAGGAGTGATGAATGACTGGTTGCAGAGGGATTTCAAGGAGCACTGCAACCGGAGAGGAAGCAGTGTACCATCGAGTAGCATACTGGTTCTGAGAGGAGGATTAGGGGCACTAGGCTTCAAAGGCAGATAAGCTCATGGCGTCGCAACTTGGTTATTTTTCAGCTTGATCAGTTGTCCGAATATCGCAACCCAACTCGACGTCCTTCCAAGGGAACACAGCATAGCTCGAGTGCCCTTCTTGTCGCCACCCATAACCCAGACATCACAACCGATGAACTTGGACAATCCATAATCAAAGCGCTCCTTGACTTTACAGGAAAACATAATGGGGATGTTGATCTGGAGAGAAGGGTAAGAAAGATCAAGATGAAATACGGGACAGCTCACCTGAATTCCATCCTCCAGATGCACGAAATCAAGGCTAGCCTTGATCAAATCTACCACCTTCACTATGCCTTGAGAGTGGCACCACTGTCCCCTTGCCACTTCCACCATATCACCTACAGCAATGTTATAACCCTTATCCTTTGAAAGGGTAAGGGTGCCTGGGGCTCTCTCGATACGGAGGTCAGATGCATTCATGGTGACCATAGACTGACTTGGGGTGGGGTCTTGTTTGCTATCTTCTTTCCCCTTTCCCTTCCCACAATTAAACATCCAGACCTTACCGTCAGGACTAATCCACTCGATAATTCCTGTCTGGCTGGCGTACAGACCATGATGCACTCGTACAACGTCGCCCAGTAGGGCTTTGTCCTCCGAAAGTGGGAGGACTACATGAGGTTCAGCAACAGGGCTGAGAGATAAGACGTGGTCTTGCAAGTGGCTCTGCACGACAAATCTCGAGACTTTGATCTAGAATTTGTCAGTATGAGTGGCAGAAAATGAGGATGTCTCACATCTTCTGAGGTTTGGTTAGGCCGCATAACAACTAGGACGATTGTATGCTCATGGAGAGCGACAATGTAACCTGTTTCCCCACAGAAAGGGCCTGCTATAATCTCCAATGTGTCCCCTAAGCTAAACACCCTGTGTAGCTCACGCAGGGTGCATTCAAAAGCATCATCATCACACCAAACCACCGCAGATCATTTGTGCCAATCCACGTTGGTAAGTGCCCCTTTCTTGCCCCTGAGATCCCCCTCTCGAATCTCAACAGCATCCTGCTCTCACCAAAATTGTGCCAAAAAGAGATTCAATGTTTCTTCGACAAAATAAGGGTCAATGCCAGCTGCCACATGAAACCTGATATCATTGGGATGTGGCAGCTCAACTATCTCCAAGGTGTTGGCAGGTAATGTCAGCCGGAACAGTCCATGCACGAACTGTTGCCCATCGCAACTATATCCTATTTCGGTGCCAGAGGGAGATAGGATAGGCATGAGATCAAGGCCTGCCATCCTAGCCAGTTCAACATCGAACCTCACGCTTTCCCCTGATTCCTCAGGGAGATCATAGGGAAGCCGACAAGGTGCAATGAGTATGACGACAGCATCACTGTCAGCACTCTCCTCGATGTACCCAATATCACCTTTGTACATAGACTTCCAGATTCGAACCCAACTCCAGGTGGGAAGTACTTGTCGAGCCCTAAATGCCATAATCGACATGCCCTCCTGCAGTGGCAGAAGTGTTATTTCCTTGTGGCTTCGAGAACAGGATGGGGGGAGGTTTTGCTGCACTTCAAGAGGACAGGAGGCCTCTACATACACCTGGTGAGGAAGCCACAGTAATGTCATGGCCATGAGTCCTCGCAACTTGATGTACTCGAGAGCAAATGTTCTTGAGCTGGCTGATAATCAAAGTCATCAGAAAATGAATACAGAATAAGAAAACAAGGCACCTGAATAAAAATCTACTATGTAGATGTTTCTGAGAAGGGGCAGAAAAATACTGGTCGGGATCTGCCTGTTAGGTGGATGGTTGACGACCACCAAATCTCCTATGTCAGAACTGAACTGTTTGCAAAGGGAATCAATACTCTGCAGGTAAGATCTTTTGCCTGATGGTTCTGCCTGCTGAGGGCGATGAATGGATCCCCCTTCTTCTTGTTCATCTTCCTCTTTCTCCTCCTCCTCCTCCTCCTCCCCCTCCTCCTCTCCTTCTTCATCCTCCTCCACGTCCATGTCGATGAAAATACTGGCACTTACCTTACGGCACTTCCTCTGGACCCCTCTGCAAGATGACAAATGATGACGATGGGTAGCACCTGGAGACAATGTTGAAGCAGTGCGAATAGAGGCCCCGAATGGTAGTGCAGGTGCACACATAGCCATCAAGCTAATGCCCTGCAATTCCATCACTCTTTGAACAACCAGAGGGGCAGGTACAGCATCTTCAGCTCCTGGATCTGACTGCAAGAAAATCTCGTTAATAAGAGGTTTCCACTCTTTGTGGATATAATGAGATCCATATTTTCGCATCCTGTCATCTAATTCGCCATACCCAATCTTGTCCTTGGCCCAATCCATCATAAGATGCCATGCACATGGGTCATTTAGCAAAGGACCTGATGAGGTTGAAACTGAGGACGTAGAAGTTAGTCCTGCTGAGAGAGGAATGTTCAGAGAACAGCGTCAAAATTGAATGGTGACACATACCAGAGGAAGATTCTTGATTACCTGACACAATCGATCCTCAGGACAGTTGGGAGGGTAACTCTAGGAGGAGATTCAGAGAATCGCAATGAAGCATTGCATATAGAAAAAATACCAGACGATGACGATGACTCCTCAATACCCAACTGCTGCATCCATACCTTCTCAACATCACCCCAACAACCCAGTTCCATCACAATACAGTAAGCCAGGTCCATCCATTCGCTGGAGTCAAAGTCGGACCCAAGGGCAAATTCAATGTTGTCTAAAGCTGTATCCATCAAGATGGAACCTTTGGCAAACTGTTTGAACCAGTGGAACAATTGTAGATGAATCATCCTCAGCATGATATTGAATGCTTGGGGAGCAGACATTGTTGAGTGGGCAGCATCAGGTGTATTGAAACTCGACTGGCAGATTGAAGCCTATGGAACGTAATTTTTCAGTAGGGCCTTATAATACCTGAATGAATACACATGCCTATGCCTCGGGTTTTAGATTCATGCCGAAGAATGGTAGTGTAGTGGCTACAGGAACACGTTCTATTCTTCGCCATACTACTCCTTTCTCGCACCTTAGCTTGCTAACTTAACCTCCACATAATGGTTAGCCTGGCCCAAGGAATGGCTAACAGCTGTGCTCAGATACGTGTAGAGATATGCTACCTATCACTAAACTATTACACTATGACATGTGAACCAGTACTACAGCAATTAGTATGTTGTGAGAGGAAAGAGATGAAGGGAAGAAAAATATAATTACGGAGCTTGAACTGCATATAAACTGAAATGAACTAACATCATGTGAGCTCATGTGGGGGGAAAGAATGCACAACACTGAAACTAAGTGTGAGACATGCAGGTGGCGGTGACTGTGGGAGTGATGCGAAAGGCTGGTTGGCTCATGTGCTCAGCCAAAACAGTTCAGTATATCAAGCCAGTCCGTGCTTTCTCACAAATCTTTTCCTCTTACTTTCATCTCACTACAAGAAGCTTGGGGTAGTCATAGTAGCAGCTGGTCCTTGCCGTACTTACAATTAGTTGCTCCAAACTAAAATGATAATTACGATGTATGATGTATGATGTACCCTGAGGTCTGTATGCTGTTGATACAACCGTCAAAAGCAATTACAGTGAACACTAAATGTGAATGCTGTCGAAAGCAAGGAAATCCACTAAACCAAGAAGGTACAAACCCATACTCTGTTTTTGCTGTTACTCACACTGTTCATAGTAATTAGATATGTGATATGTTTTGCTCACAATGAAGTCTAACTATGCGCTATGTGCTATCCATGATGCAGATGCTGCGGCCGACTCAAATAGATTCTGTTGACAAATACAACACAATGCAGTATGGAAGATGAGGATACATCGGCTGCTATTATCGTAAGTCAGCACTGGACGTTGGACAATGTTCTACTGAAATGTGAACAATGTTAACACCTCCCACTCTGGAGGGTGAGTAGCACTCCACTACCTCAGGCCCCAACTCTTGGTATCATCCAAGCTGTGCATCCCAGTCACTCTCAGTGTTTGACTTGCTACTTCTTCGATGGTCCAGGTGACTTCGATTTAGGCGACCTGCCTCGAATTCTCTTTCCACCCTTCACAGCCTCGCTCGAACCATCAGCGATTCTCTTCTCCTGCTGGGCTCTTGAGGACAAATATTTCAGGCGCATCTGAATCAGGTCAAGAACAGGCCAACAGTTTTCGAAAGTGCTTAGGTCTGGAAATTCCACTACAGCCTGCGCATTCTGCAGTGAGTAATTATCATCACAATCCGAAGTGAGCTCACCAGGTCGCACACAGTATCAAGTGCTCTGCGATGTTGTTGGCTTCAGCATTTTGTGACATCTAAGTGTTTTTTGATGGCCTTGTTTACAAATCACTGGTTGATGCCAGATGAGTACCAGCATCATCAGGTCGATATATACTCACCTTTAGACTTTTGAAGCTGTCGTCACCCCAACCCAACTGCTCCTCCAAGTTGTAACCTCCATGGCCAGGTCGACCTGCCTCCCCACTTGGCTTAGAGATTTTATCGTTTCCCCCTAGCTCAGATTCAAGAGTTGACAGGCTTGACTTGGATGGCGCAGGTGAGCTTTCTGAGCGCTCGGAATCAGAGGAAGGGGCTTTGATGGTAACCAATTTTCCTTTGGCAGTGGGTGCAGGCATTTGTCCCATGGGACTTTGTGCTCTAGGAGTCACCACCCTAGGTGTCTTCGCTCTGGGGGTCATCGCTCTAGAGGTTGTCACTGTGGGAGCTGTCGCCCTGGAAGTCATGGTTCTGGGAATTTTTTCTCCCCTAGTGTCCGAGAGGAAGTCTAAATCAAGCACTGTCATCGATTCAGATGCGCTGATGCATACACACCTTCCTGGCAGAAATGCTATTTCCACCTGAGAAGACAATACTGTCACATCCGTGATGCGCGTGTAAGGTCCAGACCACAGTCCGACCATCCGAGGTGTCATTCTAGCCCTACGGGCTCCTGTTGTGAAACTCCGTTCCGTCTCTGATTCGACTTACGATCTATTTCTGTTTCTGTTTCCATATTTAGTATGTTTCTCTCGCGCCTCTAAGTGACTTGCTACACTTCCGTACCCGTATGTCTTACTAATCCCCGTACCATCTGGCTATCCGGCGACTACTGACTTACCTTACTAATAGCTCACTAATATTGTTACTCATCCGTACTGCGCTCCAGTAGTCGCTACACCCCGGACATTGCTTTATGATTTTCTCTGTACTATAAAAGCTTTGTACATACGTCGTAGCACATCAGTTCGAATATCGAATAAGATACTCATCGATCTCACTCGACTCCAGATAGTTTCTGGATAGCTCCGACCTCTGGGACTCGGCAGGAAGAAGTGTACTAAGTTGTATGCTAAACTCCGACTACCCGGACTTTCGCTCTAAAGCCTCCTCTGCCCTCGGACCCTCTCGGAGACCGTTGAGAACCGGTCTTGACAGTATATTCGAACTCATACCCTCGCACGAGTCCACCAAAAAACCCCATGCCATGACCATGACTACCCAACTCCGTTCCTGCTCCATGGCTGTTGAAGCTTCGGAACAAGCTGCGATTGACGATATGCACGAATCAAGTGCATGTATCGCACTAGCAAGCCGCCGATGCCCTCCACCGTCGGTGAGCCAATTTCGAAGTTTCTCCACCAGGGGAGAACCCCTTGCTACCCCGACACCTAGAACCAGCTCTTCAAACAGACGTTCCTCATCCATGGCGCGACCAACCCCAGACCTCTTCGGAGGCGATGACCCCAGAGATGACGGTCTGGGAGATGACGGTCCCGGAGATGACAACAACAACGATGATGATGATGATGACGACAGTAACCCTTTCGTCGACGCCCCAGAACAGTTAGACCCCCAGCTGGCAGTCTTGCAAAATTTGGCAACAGCCGTCGACCATCTGTTGTGTTCAACCCGTCGCTCCGACGACACTTCATCCTCACGCACCAAAGTCCGAGAGCCGGACACTTTCGACGGAACTGACCCGAAGAAACTCCGGACATTTCTGGTTCAATGCAAACTATGTTTCCAGGATCGTCCCAAGGCGTTTCGTCTTGACAGAAACAAGGTCACGTTCGCCCAATCTTACCTTAAAGGAATGGCTCTCGAATGGTTCGAGCCAGACCTTCTGAACTCCGGAGACCCGGCAGACCATCCACTTTGGATGGACAGCTGGCTGGACTTTGTGGCGGACCTTCAGACAACCTTCGGACCACACGACCCGGTCGCAGACGCCGAGCACCAGCTCGATCACCTCCACATGAAGGAAACGCATCATGTGAATCGTTATGTGGTCGACTTCAATAGATTGGTGTCACAGGTCCGAGGTTACGGAGATGGCACTCTCCGCCACCTATTTTATACCGGACTCCCAGATCGCATCAAAGATGAAATTAGTAGGGTTGGGAAGCCCACCACACTATATGGGTTGCATGCGCTAGCCCAAGAAATTGATGTGCGCTACTGGGAGCACAAGGACGAGATCTCTCGTCAAGCAAGGACCTCCGGCAACAACTCTGGAAATAACTCCGGAGGCAAGGCCAACTCTAACAAGGGGGACAAGCAGAAGTCTGGTAACGCCAACCCCCAATCTGGCAGTAACCAACAAACAACTCCGTCTACTTCAAACCCCAAGCCTCCGAACAACCAGAACTCTGGAGCACCGTCCGTGTTATCCAACAAGCTTGGTAAAGACGGCAAGTTGACACCTGCCGAGCGAAAGAGGCATTTCGAGCAGAACCTGTGTATGTTCTGCGGAAACTCTGGACACAAGGCCAAGGAGTGCCCTAGATCTACATCTCGCACAGCTAAGGCTCGTGCAACCACGGTTACCGAGTTGGAAGCCAAACCGACTGCCTCCTCCGAGGCAAAAAAATAGAGTGCAACTCTCAGAACTCCGCACAGCCTGGGAGTTGCATTGATACCGACTGTGCACCCTCGGAGGCATGCCTCAATGCATCCGCTCTTTCAAATCCTAATTCATTAAAGCCCTCTGTCACACTCGACTCATATAATATTCCGGACTTTTCAGCATTAATAGATTCAGGTTCGACCCATTGTTTTGTAGATTCTACTTTCGTCAATAGTCACGGTCTTTCAACCTACTCCGTCCCACCTCTCGTCCTCCATCTGTTCGACGGTGTGACAACGACATCAATCAGTAAAGCCTCAAATCTCTCAGTCTGTTTCCCCTCTGGAGATATCACCAACATGACCTTCTATGTAACTCCGTTGGATTCTGAGTGTAAGATTGTTCTTGGACATAACTGGCTCACCCACTACAATCCATCGATTGATTGGGTACTGAGCAGTATTAAATTCCGGAACCTTACATCACGTTTGCCAGTGCCGACATCGCCCTCTGACTCGGAGTCAATCCCGAGAAACTCCATAGACGCCCCCCTGGGCTCTCCGGACACCACACTCCCCGAGTCGGACGATAACTCCTCTCCACCCAACACCCGAGCACCGAACATCTCCCTTGTCAACACAGCAGCCTTTGTCCATGCTTGCAAGCTAGATGGCTCAACCCAGTTCTCCCTCCAGATCCGATCTCAGGATGGTACCAAACTCCGGGCTGCTACCGTACAGGATACCCCAGACTTGTCGTCAGTACCCCTGGACTATCACGACTTCGCTGATGTGTTCAGCAAGGCCAAGGCATCTATGCTTGCGCCTCACTGGGAGTTTGACCTCAAGATAGAATTGGAGGAAGGAACTACTCTGCCGTTGGGAACCCTCTATTCGCTTTCGTCCGTTGAGCTTGCTGCTCTCCGGACATTCATCAATGAAAATCTTACTACCGGCTTTATTTGCCCAACATCATCCCCGTATGCCGCACCTGTCCTTTTTGTCAAAAAGAAGGACGGATCACTTCGTCTTTGTGTTGACTTTAGGGGCCTCAATAAGATCACCAAGAAGGACCGTTATCCGTTACCCCTCATTTCGGACTTACTCGACTCGCCTAGTCGGGCTAAGGTATATACTAAAATTGATCTGCGCCACACTTACCACCTGGTGCGCATCGCCAAAGGAGATGAATGGAAAACGGCTTTCAGAACCCGTTACGGATCTTACGAGTGGCTCGTAATGCCATTCGGACTTACCAATGCCCCTGCAGCGTTCCAATGTTTTGTCAACTCCGTCTTCGCGGACCTACTGGATGTATGCATCGTTGTCTACCTGGACGACATCCTTATCTATTCTGATAACATCGAAAACCACAAAAAACATGTTTGCGAGGTACTCCGCAGACTCCGGGAGCATGGCTTGTATGCCAAACCAGAGAAATGCGAATTCCACTCCGAGTCTGTGGAATACCTCGGTTTCTTCTTATCCCCTGACGGTTTGTCAATGTCCGAGGACAAGGTGAAGGCCGTCCGTGACTGGCCTGAACCTCGCAAGGTGAAGGACATTCAGTCTTTCCTCGGCTTTGCAAATTTCTACCGTCGTTTTATCTTCAATTACTCGGACATCGTGGTCCCACTGACACGTCTCACATGGAAGGGGGCACCTTGGAATTTCTCCGAGGATTGTCGCCAGTCCTTTAACCGTCTCAAAGAAGCTTTCTCCACAGCTCCAATATTGACTCACTTCAAGCCCAGACTTCCCATCACTGTTGAAACAGATGCTTCGGACTATGCTATCGCCGGCATTCTGTCCGTCACTTGCCCAGATGGCGAGGTACGACCGGTAGTGTTCTACTCCCAGACTTTGACCACCCCAGAGTTAAACTACAATACACACGACAAGGAGCTGCTGGCTATTCATGAAGCCTTCTGGACCTGGCGCCATTACCTTGAAGGCCCCGCACACCCCATTGACATCGTTACCGACCACAAAAATTTCGAGTATTTCTCCACCTCGAAAGTGCTCACCAGGCGCCAAGTGTGTTGGTCTGAATATCTTTCTCAGTTTAATATGGTCATTTGTTTCTGCCCCGGTAAGCTCGGAGCAAAGCCCGACGCCCTGACTAGACGATGGGACGTCTACCCCAAAGAGGGGGATAGGGGCTACGCCCAAGCTAACCCACAGAACCTCCAACCAGTGTTCACCACCGAACAACTGTCCAATTCGTTATGGGCAACCTACCTAGAAAGCCCGGTACTACATGCTAGTATAATCATGGACGTTGAGAAACTCCATGAAGACATCAAGTCTGCCTTACTGTCTGACCCACTCGGTCAACTCCACCTCTTTGACCCATCTAATCCCCGTTGGAGGGTAGATGAATCCGGACTTTTACGTTTGGATGGTCATATATACGTCCCCGAAGCAAACGACCTCAGGCTTCGCATACTCCGTTACAAGCATGACCACCCCTTGGCCGGTCATTTCGGACAAAACAGAACACTTGAACTCGTCTGTCGTGAGTACATCTGGCCAAACGCCCGGACTTTTATCAAAGACTACGTCAAATCTTGCACGGCCTGTGCACGTGCTAAAACCCCGAGACACAAGCCATACGGTATGTTGAAGCAATTACCGATACCGGAGAGACCTTGGAACTCCATTTCGATGGATTTCATCGAACAACTACCCAACTCCAGAAACCACACCGCTATACTGGTCGTTGTAGACCGTCTCTCGAAACAAGCTATATTCATCCCCACCAAAGATACAATCACCTCCCCACAGCTCGCTAGATTATTCCTACTCCATGTCTTCTCCAAGCACGGAGTTCCCTCACACGTAACCTCCGACAGAGGCATGGAGTTCGTGTCTCACTTCTTCCGGTCGCTAGGCAAAGCACTGGACATGAAGCTCCATTTCACTTCTGGATATCACCCTGAAGGCGACGGTCAAACCGAACAAACTAACCAGACGTTGGAGCAGTACCTACGGGTCTACTGTAATTACCAACAGGATAACTGGTCCGAGTTGTTACCACTCGTGGAGTTTGCATACAACAATGCTCCGAGTGCTACAACCGGAGTCTCACCGTTTTTCACCAATAAGGGCTACCACCCTAATGTTACCATACACCCAGAAAGAGAGCTAACGTCTTCTCGAGCTAGAGACTACGCAGTGGATTTAGACTCCCTGCATGCATTCCTACGAGAAGAAATGAAGGAAGCTCAGCAAAGATACCAAGGTCCGGCAGATGCTAAGAGATCTCCGCCTCCGGACTTCCAGATTGGAGATTTGGTATATGTCAAAGCAAAGTACTTCAGGTCCACGTGACCTTCAAAGAAACTCTTGGAAAAGAACCTAGGCCCGTACCCTATTATTGTGCATGTTGGATCATTATCCTTCACTATCCGACTACCTGATGCTATGAAGTCCGTACACCCTGTATTCCACGTCTCACAACGGGAACTGGCAACTCCGAACACTATCCCCAACCATGTCCAACCTCCACCTCCACCCGTTGAAATCGACGGAGAACCAGAGTACGAGATAGAACAAATCCTAGACTCTAAAGTGGACTACCGTAGGCGATGTCCGCTGCAGTACCTAGTCAAGTGGGCTGGCTATGAAGGCACAGACAAGGAAACATCCTGGCTCATAGCTACCAAATTAAGCAATGCCCCTGACTTAGTCGCGGATTTCCACAAAGCGTACCCCCACAAGGATGGTCCGTTGAGCGCCGTCCCACCCCGGAAATAACTGGACTTTCCGGAGTTTACTCCGTCCATGCTATATAGACTCATGCTCACTCATACTTGAAAAGGGACACACGGAAAATATATTTCAAAAAAAAGAAAAAAAAAAAGGAAAGAGGAGGGGGGGGGACAGGAAAGTTCGAAGTATGACACGGATACGAATAAACTAAAGTAACAACTAAATGTCGTCGTCGTTCAACGCCCGGTTGACAAGAGTGGTTGTCGCGGTCTTGAGAACCTCAAACGACTCTTCCAAGACCCCGGAAAGGTCCCAGACCTCTCTCGACATCGTCTCAACAGCCGCCGTGTTCCTCTCAATCGCCTTGACGATCTCTCCGAGTCGCCTGTCTAAGACCTCCACCAAAGGGTCTTGCCACAGAGCTTGCACATGGGGGGCATGGGGTTTCGAGACGACCTCGATGTCCGGCGTTTCATCCAGGTCTTCGTTGTCGGCCGGCTCTCCGAAGTGGGCAGACTTCCTCCGTTTCCGCTTCTCTCCACCCCGGGGAGACGTCGCCGTTGATACCGGTTTCTCGGGCTCCAGCACCTTTGGATTCAAGTCACACTTGCCCTTCGTTTTCTGGCACCGGACGCACGACTTGCTATGCCCAGTACCCGGCACACACAGTTCTCCGGCCTTGGTACATGCAGAGCAAGCCTTAGCCTGCTCTGCGGGCCTGCTGCTGACCGATGCGACGTGCTGAGACTGGTATGGACTTGTCAGTACGGATTTTAGAACGATAAACATTGTTACGCACCGTTGAACTCTCCGCCTGCTGTGCCCGACACGTCTCCTCCTCAAGGCGTCTTTTCTCCGCTTCCAACTCACGGAGTTTCTTCTCCTCGGCTGCTTTCCTCTGTGCAGCCTCCTCAGCTTTCCGACGCTCCTCGGCCTCCTTTGCTTTCCAGATCTCCTCAGCTTTCCAGCGTTCTTCTTCTTCAATCGCTGCCCGCATGGCAGCACGCTGGTGACGTTGTCGCTCGTCGAACTTAGCCATTTTCATGGCCGGCGGGTCATCCGGAAATTCTTGGAGCAAATCGTCATCGAGGGCCTCCCAGGCGATGCCTGCAGGGTTGAGGGAGGATCTAAGATGGGGAGTAGGGGCCATAACGTTTAGGAGATTGGAAGTGGGTGTCTGGACTTTGACAAAACCCCGTCGAGCTCTTTTTACCGTGGAACTTTTTGGACTCCGACAATGCGGACTTCGAAACTCTGAAGCGACGCTTGAGCACAACAAGTGCCTCGAGGGCTCAGCCCTAAGAGGGGGATACTGTCACATCCGTGACGTGCACGTAAGGTCCAGACTGCAGTCTGACCATCCGAGGTGTCGTTCTAGCCCTACGGGCTCCCATTGTGAAACTCCATTCTGTCTCTGATTCGACTTACGATCTATTTCTGTTTCTGTTTCCATATTTAGTATGTTTCTCTCGTGCCTCTAAGTGACTTGCTACACTTCTGTACCCATATGTCTTACTAATCCCTGTACCATCCAGCTATCCGGCGACTACCGACTTACCTTACTAATAGCTCACTAATATTGTTACTCATCCGTACTGCGCTCCGGTAGTCGCTACACCCCGGACATTGCTTTATGATTTTCTCTGTACTATAAAAGCTTTGTACATACGTCATAGCACATCAGTTCGAATATCGAATAAGATACTCATCAATCTCACTCGACTCCAGATAGTTTCTGGATAGCTCCGACCTCTGGGACTCGGCAGGAAGAAGTGTACTAAGTTGTATGCTAAACTCCAACTACCCGGACTTTTGCTCTAAAGCCTCCTCTGCCCTCGGACCCTCTCGGAGACCGTTGAGAACCAGTCTTGACAAATACAGGTAATAGGTTGGGTTTGCCATCGTAAAATGCAGGGATGGGTCGCAATTTCGACACTGGCATAGTTAGAAGTTGAGGAATGGGGATGTCGTGAAGGTCACGAAGGCAGCGACATATTTAAGTGTCCCTTTATTTTTATCGTATTTCTCTTGGTCATCTCGCCCTTATTGTCTACAGCGCGACCTTAGCAACGTCTTAATTTAAGGTTTGACCGGTGATTAAGATGGCTCTATTGTATTGATTTATAGAAGGACACCTGGCAATTGCCAAGTGAGGTGTTCTTGTATTATTGTTGGGCGACGAATTCATTGTAAAGCCAATAGGCCCATATATTGTGAATGCAGAAGTCGTTTTTTATTGTGAATAACACCGCTTCTAATATATAGGACTACGAGGGTCGCGCCCGAATGCCCCTAGGTGGAGAAAGCCCCCACGTCGCCTAGATGTTCCCCAGTGGACTGTTCAACAACCCTTGGCACTCATGGCACTCCCCCAACCAGTTGGAGGACGTCCAGACAGTCCGCCAAAGTGATCTTTTTGATGACGATATGTCATCCGCCAGTGATCCCGCTGACCATAATACTAGCACCGCCGTTCTCACTGAACCTCTGACTCGAATGGACTCCTCTTCATCTTCTGCCCATGTACAAGCCCCAGCATGAGCATCGCCTTCGTTCATTCATTCCAATCTGACCCCACATGCTGCTGGTCAGCATGAAGCTCCAGAATCAGAACACCAGGTCAATGTATGGAGTCTAGGCAATCCCAGTCACCGTATCACCCCCGAAGCTCTAGAATCGGAACGCAACGTTTGGAGGCTAAGTGCTCCCAGTCACCATAACCACCCGAGCCCAGAACAGGTGTCAATATCCCATGTAGCCACTGGAAAACGGGTGGAACCGGACACTCCTATGGACCTGGCAGAAGCCACCATATGTGCGAACTCAAAACACTGTTTATCTGCTTATTTGATTACTAGGTTGTTCCATTACCAGCATCTAAGTGCCGCTATGAGGAAGTCGACTTCTCCTGATCGCTGCGACAAGGGCTCTATGAGAAGGAAGAGATTATCAACAAACTCCAAAAGAAAGTATGGCAGCAGGGAAAGGTGTGTCTAACTCTTAAAGATACACTCCCTGCCACTGACAATATGAAGCCGAACGATACTGTCACTAGCCTGCAATCCAATCTGAAGCAAAAAGAGAGCAAGTTACTAGGGCTTCACCAGGCACTTGATGTAATTCTCCTATGTGTGCCCCTTGCATCCCCACTAACATCATAACATCGGAGCAGCAGATCCAAAGGGGGCAGGAACAAACCATTTGACAATATGAAATGCAGTTCGAGGAACTACGAAGACAGTTCAAGGTGAAAACTAACATATATCACTATCCGTCACCAGGTATTAATGTGCCGCCTCCTAGCTCAATATGCGATCCCAGTTCGATAGCCTGCAAGCCACCAGGATGGCTGAAATTGACACCCATGTGCAAGAAGAGGTCACCAAGCTGAGTTCCACACTGCAGGTATGCCAGACCCACATGCTCCACACCCAATGCTAAGGTAAAAAGCAGGTAGAAAAAGAGAGGGAACTTGAACATCGAGCAGCGCTATGCATGGTTCAGGAAGCCTGTGAGCTACTTTCATGAGATAGGCTAATGTTACTCAACTACTGCATATGACAGGCTTATGTTGCGAAACACCTCGATGCTGAAACAGACCCCCTGGCAGGATCACTTCCAAGCTGTCCTCAGGCCAGCACACCATCCACTCCAAATCTAGATGCAATTAAGCGAATTAGGAAAGGCCGAGGGATCTCAAAGCGAACACGGCTCATTGGAGTCGAAATTGATGTAAGACTATCTGTTATGGGGTGAATAAATCTAAATCTTACTACAAGGACAATGGCTTTGACCATGAATCTGCATTGCCCGAGGGATGCAAAGAGACAGGAGGAGGGGCAACACCTGGCACTCAGGATGACCAGCTCGACCCGCCACCAGTGACTGCAGTGGTAGAAGCTGTCACCAAGAGTGTTGAGATGGCTCTCAGAACTCTTTTGGAGAGTGGGGGCCACTTTTCAATTGGTGCTATTCCACGGAGTCCAAGGCGAACTCCACGGTGAAGAAGGCAGGAAAACCACAAGCTTCAACTTGAAAAGGCAATGGAACCTAACCACCATTGCGACTTTATCTTGGTAAGGGAACCCTTTTACTCTCGTTGACATGCTAACCCTCCTATTAGGCTGAAGTCCACCATCTCTTCAAGGAGAAGCTTGGGATCGCGCAGGATATCGATTTCATCATGCATGTACCAGCCAACGCTGGTGACATCCGTGCCTATGAGTACGAAGATGGACCCAGCCCTGACACAGACAATGTCACATTCGATCTGACGCAGAATCACTCATCGCCATGGAATTCCTTCATACTCAGTTTCCTCCTCTGTGAATTTCAAGCACGCTGTACCCAAGAAGCCTGGCCCATCAGAAAAGATGATGACTATATTGAAGAGGTACTACATGAATGTTACAAGCAACTGCGAACTTTGTGGAGGAATGCACGACCCAAGCTGACAGCCAAGGGGCTGATTGAGACGCCTGCTGAACAGGAGGCTCGGCTAGTGGAAGAGAATCTGATACAGGTGAAGGAGAGCAGACAAGCCACCTGCCACTGAAACGTAGGCATCATGTGTTCAAGCATCGATACCTTTACTGATATTTGCATAGAAATACCATCAAAGGAAGACAGTCCTCGATCATATCGTCACAATGAAATCAGAAGTGCCTGATGATGATCTACGTAGCTGGCAGTGGCTTCAGCACCTCATCAAATCTTTAGGTGAGCATGGTGTGAGCTCAGAAGAGAGCTCTGTGGAAAATGGCATTGAGAATGTACTCCGAGTGAAAAAAATGGAATGGCGGAAGAACATTGACAAAGAGCTGGAGATTATAGACCTCCAGCAAATTCTCGACAAGGACATCTTTTGCTCGCAGGGTGCAAAACCCCTCCCTAGAAAGCATGCTCCTGACAATCCAACCTCTTCCCAGGCCCCAGTAACAGCTTTACCCATGGCATTGTATAATGAAGAGTGGATTTCACAACTCACTGAATGTCAGAGGGAGTCACTCAAGATCTCGAAGGAGCCATTCCCATGGATGAAGATTATTGCAACCTGATCCTGGTATGTCTTTCCCACTTGTGATTCCTCTGAGTATTAACCTATTCCATTGCTATAGACATACTAGAATACCCAGCAAACTATGTGTGTTTTGTATAACTATCTTGTCAGGCATGGATGGATGAGAAATGTGCAGCGTTGGGGTGATAGTCAGGCAATGATCAGGGCGATGATCGGGTAACCAGTTTTGACTTGGACAAAATTCAGAATTTCGGATAGCATATCCCCTCCTGTTTTCATTTCAACAATAAACCTTGGTCTCTATGCCAACGAAAATTTGAAGTCCAAATCATTGTTTGGGCAACAACAATACAATAATTTCCTCCGTGACTCAAATGTAAAGATAAAACTTGAAGTCTTGACGAGTGTGCTGTCGGCTTCAATACTTAAAAATTAGATTGACATTTTGGACATGACTACACGGTTGTGCAAACTTGTAGTTATCGAAAACAATCTCACAATTGGAAAGACTTTGAACTCCATCCGTGTTAGAATTTGATTCATAATCTTAAAATTTTGCCATCACGTTTTCCACTACATTTTCCCCCATCCTAAATATTGACGGCCGCGTTGTGTCAAGAAGGTCGCACAGCCACAGCCACACACCTCGGCCTTTGTACAGGTTCTAGTGAGTTGGCAGGGGGCCGCTTTAGCCCATTGGGATCTTTTATTGTGTGTATTCTTTTTTTCATGAATATATCATTCTCTGAGTCCCCCCATACGAGTATTAGGCAGCCGCGCGCCTTTGTCATCCCCCACCTCGCCAACTCGATATCTCGACGACCACTCATCCGTCCCTCTCGCAAACTGGGATTCTGGATGTGCTCGACGATACCTTTCAAGTGGTATACTTTTCGTTGCAGTGGCCCCAGCGCATGCGAAGATATCACGGTTCTTAGGCAGGCAGGCAGTATCATACCGTTCGGCGAGTATCTCAGGATTGGGTGGGCCGTTTTCCCTGTTTCCACGTTCTCCCAACTCTCCTTGAGCCTCTCCATCACCTCCCGAAGTCTCGTAGAATTCCGCCCTGTGGTTGCTCCCCGATGCGATGCTGTCCTCCTACCTCCTACCCCGTTTAGAACCTAACTCGCGCAGTTCTCGCCCGAATCACTTGCTTTTCTCAGACGCGAACCTACTAGACGATATCTACCAGACGATATACAAGACGTCGCGCGTGCGTTCATGGTCCCGAACTTATTCGTATTTTTGTATTTGGACAGGGTGGTGAGGTCGAGTTCGCGTATCTCACTCGTTTTCGCGTCGAACCTCTCGCTTTCTTACATGGTGATTCTACCCGTTACTGGTTACCTTGTGATGCCTTTTTCATGGCTTCGTGCTCGTTTGTTGTGGAGATATGGGTTTTCTCAGTGTACAGTGGGGTATGGGACAGTTTAGCGGATATCTCAGGAACGGGTGCGCCTTTTTCCACAGTTCCTCGTTCTCCCAACTCTCCTCGGACGTCTCTACTCCCTCGCCAAGTTTTGTAGCATTCCACCTAGCGGTTCCTCACCAATGCGATGCTGCCCTCCTGGCCCCTACCTTGCTTTGCCCGTCACTCATGCAATTCCACGCCGAATCGTTCGCTTCTTGCAGAAGTGCATCCCCTAGACGACATCTACCAGACGATATTCGAGACGTCGCGCACGCATTCGTAGTTGCGGAGTTATTTGGGTTTTTGTGTCTGAGCAGGGTGACAAGGTCAGTATTACATGTTTCACTCACTTTCGCGTCGCACCTCTCGCTTTTTGGCTTGGTAGTACTACTTTCTTATGGCTACCTGGTGATACCCTTTTTGTTCCTACATGCTCGATGGTTGTGGAGATATGAGAGTTTCTGTGTATGGAGGGGGTACAAGGCGACTTGGCGGATATCTCGGGACTAGGCAGGTCAATCGGTCTAGTTCCTTTTTCACCGTCTCTTCTTAGGTGTCCTCTACCACTGTCCACAGATTCGTATCGGTTGCCCCAGTGGTCGTTGCTCGGCAGCCTCCTCTTCTCGCCCCTCCTGCTGCCTTACACACTGTTCACATCGCACCTCCCTCAGTTCTTCGCCTCGCCTTTGGCCTTCTTGGGACATGATACTACTCGTCCGGCTCTTTTGAATGGTATACCTCGTGTTGTGATTCGTGCAGCCCTTGTCGAGAAATCTGGATTTTCGTGTGGCGAGGTGTCTTGGGCCGGTTTTGCTGATATCTCGGGATGGGGTGCACGTATTCGTTCGATTTCTTTTCCTACGTCCTCCCTACACTCCCCTTCACTGTCTCCTCGAGTCTCATAAGGTTTCGCGCAACCATGGTCCTTCGGCGAAGTTTGCCTGCTACCCCCACCTGTCAGCATCTTCGAGCTCGTACTGTCAGTTACAACCGAGGACGGTTGAATTCTCAAGTGACCTGTGGATGTAGGGAGTGAGTACTCCCCACTATGATATCTCTTTTGTTTTATAGCTTTTACTTTTACTTTTACCTTGCTCTTTTATTTTCTTTCTTTTGTTTTTGTTCTTTTACCTTAGACTTTACTTAGCTTTGAGTTTAGGCACGTGAGGTAGCTTACATAAGCCCGCGCGCACCTACACTCCTCTGTAACTACTTACAAAAAAAATGACAATGAAGTACTGAGCTACAAGTTCAAGTTTGAGTTCAAGAAGGCCATTGTGAGTTGCCTTCAGTGATCAGACAGACCTCAGACTGCCCCAGACACCCTCTCTCAGACAGTACTCTCTTCCAGGCTATAGAAGCCCCTTTGGAAGATCTCAAACCTTCAGCTCTCCTAGACCATCCCCAGCATCACTTCATCAGTCTCATCAGCATTGTGGGCAACTCTTCTTGTGAGAGTGCCAAGAGGGGAAAAGATGGGAAAGCTGTAGGTAATTCCTAGGCTCATCCCAAGGGGTCTTGAGTCAGGAGGAGACAGAAGGGGGGGATTATAGGCAGTATAGTGGGAAATATATGAAGGGGAGACTTGAGAGCTTGTTGGAACTTGGTAGGCAGCAATAGTAAGCTAGGAGGACAGTTTTCAGGATGTTTGGAACTTGAAGGCAGCAATAGTAAGCTAGGAGAATGGTTTTCTGGATGCCTAGGACTTGAAGGCAGCAAATGGGTGGGAAAAGGGCATTTGGATCTAGGGAGCACTCAGAAGACTCAAAGGTGACTTGGAAAAGCTCTTTTCAACTTGAAGGGAACTCTCAGATACTCACAGTGTGTGTTATGCCACTGGTTGTGAGTAGTGCCAAATAATGGTGCAGCAACCTCTTGAAATATGTCTGTAGGCTACCTCAGTAGACTGTGAGCTACTAAGTAGAATACTATACCTGTAGGCTACTACAGGATGTCAGTAAGTAATGCACTGTGAAATATATGAGTGCTTACCCTCAGTAGACTGTGAGCTACTGAGTGAACTCTATGAAATGTACTGCAAAGTCCACTCTAAGGTGATTATGTAAGCACCTAAACATTGCACCTAGGACCTGCAATACAGGGGAGGTTTATATGCTCCAACACAACCAATGTCAGCAGTGTGGACAACTCTTCTTGCAAGAGTGCTGAGGGAAATAAGAAGGGGAAAGCTGTAGGTAAGACCTAGGCTCATCCCAAGGGGTCTTGAGTCAGAAGGAGGCAGAAGAGGGAGGTTTTAGGCAGTATAGCGGCAATTACATGAGGGGGGGGGGGCTTGAGAACCCTTTGGAACTTGAGGGATGGCAATAGATAGCTGGGAGGACAGTTTTTGGAAAGTTTGGGATTTGATGATGGTGAAATGGTGGCAAAGGGGATTCTGGGACTGGGGAATGCTCTGAAGACTTGAAGGTGGCTTGGAAAAGCTCTCTCAACTTGAAGGGGACTCTTAGATACTTGCAGTGTGATGCCAAAAGGTGGTGTGTATATTTTTCTAAGTAGCCCAGGTTTTTGTATCGTAAAGACAGTGGTATCTAAGGTAAAACTCAGCATATTTCAGATCTGTCATATGTCAAAAGTAATAACAGACAAAGCAAAGTCTGATGCTGGTACAGGCATGTGCATGGCAGTGACAGCAGCAAAGGGAAAGCAAACAAAAGTGGAGAAGATAGACATGAACCAAGACAAGGTGGCATAACTACACATCTGAGCAATGGGATTGCACCCTGGAAGCTGACAGGGGGTGAAGGGAGCAGTATAGCTAAAGGAGGGTCTGTGGGGAGGCACAGTGACATGTGACAGGCAACAATGTTGCTGGTGGTAATAGGCATGTGATTGAGAGGAAGCATAATGTAGGTGGTGACACAATCCCATGACTGTGATGGGCATGTGATCTGGGGGTGTGTGATCTGGCAGGTAGTGAGAGTTGGGATTGCTGCTGAGGGCGCCTCACAGCCTCAGGGAGCCTAGGCTCCCTACAGCAGTATGACAGTACCTCAGTGCGTTACCAGTTACTTTGAGCACCCTTGGCATGTTCACATGTATCCCCAAAGAATGGCAATATATGAGCATGTTTGCAAGGTAGCAAAAAGTTAAAGGGAAATACAGTGGTACAGTAGCTCTATATATACTACTAGCTGTAGGGGCCTTAGGCCCAACTGGGAATGGGTCCATTGCCCATGTGGAATGGGCTACAGGCATGTATCATAAAGTGGGCACAGGACACAGGTACATATGGATCAAGGAACCAATGAGTGAGCACACAGAGTGGGCTTGCAACAGAAGGGCAACTATGCACAGCAGGGGCACAGCTATATTACAAATGGGCAATGGACAAGAATGAGTCAGAGAAGGAAAGTGGGACATGAACACATCAAAGAAACTAGAGCCTGTTGAAGGGCTCAGAGCATATCCAAATATGGTGTTGGGGTTGTGCCCAACAAAAGAGGCAGTGATCGACCAGAGATCAAGTCACCAGAGATAGAGGCTGGCCAGTCAGTCACAAAGTATTACCTGACAGCTGATAAGGAAGGCAACAATTGTACAGCCAATGACAATGAGGATGGCAGGGCCAAAGGCATGTACCCATAGCTCTAGCCCAGAAATGGAAGGAGCCAGGTCAAGGCATAACATCACCCCCCCCTCAAGGGTGGCAAGCTCCTGGTCGACGAGTTTTCTGGGTGCATGGCAAGGCCAAATTATGACAGGAGGAGGAGGCTGTAGTGGGAGATGAGGAAGGGGAGGATGGTTGGGAAACTGGGGGTCCAAATGGGCAAACAGCAGCTGCATGTTCAGGATCCAGCCAGCAAGAGCCTGCCCCATGTCCACAAGACCAGTGACCAAGATAGCCACAGTCATAACAGGTGTAGATGCAGAGTGGATGATCAGAGGGGACTTGTATATGACCACTGAGATAGAAGCAAAGTTTATCCTTGAGCTCAAGTACTATAAACAGTGAAGGCAGGAAGGGGTTAAGGGTGTGAATCGCATTATAAGGTTTTTGGTTGGTGATACCCCAGGCACTTTTGCATGCTTTATTGAGGAAGGCTTCCCAGTCAAAAACAGTTGCTCCAGTGGTTGAATATCTTGCTAAGATGGTGGCAGCTTGTTGGAAGATCCTAGCTTTCATTCATTCCTCTGATTCTGGGGGTGGAGGAGGCATCTTGACCTTAACCTCAGGCATGGATAGCCTTGTTGGGTCAACTCCTGTAGACAAAGGTCCTCCTGTGGGGTTAGTATTCCATGGCAATGCCTGGAAATCCTGCCAGTTGTCTGTTTGTACTGGCTGTATGTTATGAAACCCTGATCCTCCTCTCTCTGCAGCAGCAGCCACCTGGCATAGGACATCCAGGCCAGATCTTCCAGGTCAATTGGTCATAGTGCAACAAAAGGAGTTGGCAATGACCAGGCCAAGATCTTGATGCAAGATTTGAATGAGATCATACTGGACTTCTCCCATGGCAGAGATAGTGGCTCAGAGGGTATTTTCCAGGAATGTGGCATTGCCTCTGGATTTGGGTACCCTAACAGTGACATCGAGGAACTTAGGTATGTACAAAGCTACTACATCTGATCCTTGGAAGATCTGACACAGCAGCCATAGATGTTGCTCTTGTTCTTGTGTGACCCTGACAAGTGGGTCCCCCAGGTTGTACTTCATAAGCAGCCAACAGTAGTTGAAGAACTGTGCCATTGTGGGTTCCATGACTGAGCTGAACTCACGGAGGGATGCTCCAGACCTGGTGCCTTCTGGTAAGTGCTGGTGAAGAAGGGGCTTGGTGATGGGTCACCTGTGATTCCCATGTATGTAGTCTAATTAGAGGTGGATGTCCAGTGTGTATGTCAGTCTAATTAGAGGGAATAATGTGCCCTGCCAGCCTCCTGCAATATTTCTTGATTATTGTCTACACTTAGAATAGTGAAATAGACTGACATTGAGTTTGTTAGGCTTGATGTCAGGGATGGGTCCACCACATGATGTATGACACCCCCAACTCAGCACCAATGTGTGACACGATGAGTGCATGCCTGCACTCACTGTCTCACATGTTGAGCACCAGTATCCTCCCCATTTCTCCACTGATCAATGCTGGACTTTTTGCTATGTATTCCAAATGTTGATAAGAGTCATATTCTGCCATAAAAAAATGTAAATGATGTAGTCTAAGTGATGCTATCCTCTCCACTAGTGTGCTGAAACTCATCCACCTCTCTGTGTGGTTACCACAAAAATATTCTAATCCATGTCCAGTTCCGACCTGTCCTCCTGATCATCATCTGTGTCATGCACAAATTCAGTACTTTTAGGTACAATTCTCTTCCTTACTGCATCATGCTTTGCTCGCTTGGAGGGAGGCCCTTCCTTGCTTGGATTACTGCCCAAGAGATTCTTGCACTTACAAGGAACACCTGCATCTGAACACTTCTTGTGAGGCTTCTTGACAACCTCTCCAGATGTGCAGCAAGCTTCAAGTTTGGAGCTGAAGGCACTACATTTGGCTTTCAAGAGTTTCTTCCAGCAGCACTCTCTGGACTTCAGTGCATTGCAAAGCTTGCATATTTCACTGATGGTCCCAATGCTTGATGGGTTGATGAAGGGGACGCCTGCAGGCCACCCAAGTAGCTTTACTCCATATGTTTTGACAATAGATGTATTGTAGTTGCTGTAGTTCATCATGGCATGCTTTTTGCCAGTCACATACACTGCACTGGGGGGTTAGTAGGTTTAGAATGATATGGTAGACACACACTGAGCCCATTGCTAATGAGGGCTGCCACTTGCCTCCTCATGTTAGCTAACGAATCATGTTCCTTGAGATCTACAGAGCCAAAAAAACCATAGGTGCATGAATTCATACTGGCAAAGTGTCTGGACTCACTGTGACCTTGGGTGCATGCCCACTGTTCATACAAATGTGCTACATCCCCCACAGAGTGACCAAGGACATCTTCCCAGAACATTGTGGAGTAATCCATCTGGAACCAACTAGCCTGGGTGGAATCATTAATGTGACTGTGGGTGATGAAAAGGGACATGTAGATGCCAGTATTGTCACAGAGATTTTCAAGCTACACAGTGGTGAGTAATGAGAATGAAGAGCTGCCAGCTGTACATACCTCATTGATGATCTGGTGCATAACTGAGAAGACATCCTCACCAGCTGCAAGGTTGTTTGCATGCACCCCATGAGCCATGAGGTCATGCTGTTTCACAAGCTCTTGTATGTAGTATTCTTTTCGCTCTTCAGTGAGGTTTTGTGGCTGCATCTTGACATCCTTAGCCAACAGGTTGCGCACTTCGCTCAAGCTGTATCAAGAACCCTCAGTGCGATCTGAGGCAATTCAGTTCATGATCTTCATGCCCCAAAATGGCTGGAACTTACCTGAATTGACCTCCTTTGCCTTAGCATGAATGAGCACATTTGTGAGATGAGGTTTGTGTGTGGTGTGGTAATTTGTTTGTGAGGTGACAAGACAATTCAGGTACTTTACCACAACATCATGAGTGGTCGCAATTGTTTCCAGTTTATGCTTTTGTTCTTCGAGGAAAAGATTGATATTGGCTTGTAGAGCCTTGTGCTTGATTGCACACTGTTCTGCAGCAATCTGATGAGATGCTCGTTCAGCATTTGAAATCTTATTCTTTGAGACATGGGGAGGTATGACTGGGCAGTTAGGGTTTCTCACCTGCCAGGTAGAGTTATTCATTTCAGCCACAGGTGTCAAGGGTGCACCAGTGCAGCTTTCAACATCCAACAAATTAGATATAGGAGGTAGAGAGTTTTCCACATCTAAATTTGGAAGGGAAAGCGAAGGAAGATGCACACTATGTTGCAGGCTAAGTGGGTTTGAGTGAGAAACAGCCAGCAGCATGACAGAGCCTGCTGGCAGTGGCAGAAGATTAGTGGCATCAGGTGCATTGTTGTCAAATGTGCTGAAGTTGAACATGAGGGGCTCTAGTCCATGAGCTGGGGGCAAAAACTGGTCGACTCTGGCAATATGAAGGGGAGTAGCAGCTGCAGTGGAGAGACCCAGTGGGAACGAGTCACTGGGCCCATGAAATTGGGGCATGGGAGGAACATTCGGCCATTCAGGTAAAGAAAAGTCTGAGAAATCTGGCAGAATCAATTGATGTATGCCTCCCAGTAGTAAATCAAATACACTCACTGTCCTGAGGGTACATATAGCATGTGTTTGACTGAGAAGGGATGTCACTTGTGTCCTTTCACATAAGCTCCACACCAAGACCCACATGAAAATTGCTGCAGGGACTACACTGTGGGGTTGAAGTATTCATGATAGAGTGAAGAATGCGATGAGTGGTGGAGGTGAAGGACGAAAACTGACATGACCACAGTAGATGTGCTATGCATTTGTTTATCTGACAGTACATTTGAATAGCTCCCAAGTTCCTGCAAAACTATGAAGAATGTCAGAGAAAATCATGCCAAAATTTATGTGATACCTTGAATCACATGTGCAGTCTCCAATGCTGAATACTGTGAATAATTAAGAAAGAAGGATATGCTACTAAAGAAAAGGAGGGTAAGGAGAGAGGACAGGCCATCTGGAGGCATGGTTTATTGAGGATTCTATGTGTAAGTAGTCAACAGGGCTTTGCGATACAAATCAACCATGAACACACCATGGTTGTGACACCCTTTTCTCGGACCTGAATGTATTAGAGGCAAAAACAAAGCACGAAACTTAGGTACACAACTCGAGGAAAATTGTGCGAAGGTACTCAGCCTATTATTGCATGGTATGAATGCTCCAGAAGACATATTCCAAGCAGCTACAAGGGCCAGTGTAGTTGTTGGGCAATGACTTTGCTCAAATAAGTGTACTTGTATCTACTAAATAGAACATCTAAATACCTTCTAGTTTCATAATTGTGTGAATGCCTCACTGTTCAAATCTTCTGTCTTATGGCCAAATGAACACTTGTTGTCGAGTTCACCAAGGTTCTGGGTTGTGATACAGTGATAGCAGTCAGTTTTGGGTACCAGGTAAGAGATACTAGCACATACCAATGACCATTGATGACCGATTCTAGTCCCAGAGCTGTGAAAATACCTGGCATTTGAATTTTCTGAGCTACAGCCAAATAAATGTTTGTCTTCGAGTTTGCCAAGGTCCTGGGTTTGATGTGGCAAATGGTCCAATTGAGTTGGTACTGGCTGCCAAGAGATTCTAGTGCATACTGTTGACAACCAGTGAACCATGCAGGTTGCAAGGTGAGAATTCAAGGATGGGATTTGCTGTGCTTGATGCCTTGCAGAACCCATCAGGCTACTCTTGACATAAGTATGTAGGAGTGAGTGTGCACTGAGCCCCTAAAGTGTTGTTTACCACCCACATGTCACCTGTCAAACCTGGATTTTACCAGGGCAGTGACCATCCCTTGCATCTCATTGTCATGTCTTCTCAACTTCAAGATAAACACTATTAGGCTAATGTCCTACATTGGCACTGACTTGTGGGCAGATGGCAAAAAAAATGAAATGCTCTGAAACCATAACTAAAGTGCATGAAGCCACCCTATGCTGGCTTTCTAAACCTGGGTAAGAATTCACCATAGTAGGGTGTTGAATATGTCCTAATACTGTGAGTAGTGTGTGAGAGATTCAGAATGCGAAGGCTAGAGAATGAATGAGAGGGTAAGATCCCTGTAGATGGACTATTGTGTAGCATACTGATATATCATTCATAGACTACACACAAAGTATGTAGCTGAATGTATGGAAGCACTATCCATACTAATTCACACCTAACATAACAGAAAGCACAATCAGGTGCATAACCCATAAGCATTTGGATGATATATATGACATTGTAAGGCTTCCTATACTGAGTATCTGAAAAAGTGACAGTCTGTCTACTGGATCTGCCCCATCTGTGCCCCATCTCTTGTGCCAAGGTCTTCTATCCCTGCAAGTGAAATTCGATGGCTGGAAGATGGATTGGGAGTCAGAGTCAGGCTGGGAAGAAGTGTATTGTGAAATCAAGGATGATGCTTACCAACATGGTCCTTTGGCAATCCAGATGTTTATGCATAGGACAAGGGAACATGCTGAAGAGGGCTGGGTGATACTTCACAAGACTAGGGAATGTGCAGACCAACTATGCCATGAAGGTGAGCAGGAGCTGAGAAGGGAAGTCCTGGAGCTGTATGACATGTTACTGGCCACCGCTTTCGAAGTCAAGTTCTTTGAATGTAGATTAGAGCAATATCAGGGTTTCAAGTTATAGTGATCTAACCCTTTGTATGTCAGGTTAATACATTAAACATTGGTGATTACAATGTATACTGGCCATGGGGGAATGAGGATATAGCAAACACATAGCAAACCTGTTGCCAATGAAGGTACCATGATTCAATTATACATTATCACTCAATACCAGGGCCATAGGTGTTTCATGAACAAACTTGGAATCTACAGGGCAAAACTTATGAGACTCTGATCAGAGGAGAGCCATTGAAACATGAATGTGGATCATGCATTACAGTTGGAATTGGTCATACATGCATGTCACAAACTCATCACTAGGTAAGCACAATTAGGAACATGCACACAAAATGTCATTCACAAGCTCATTCTCACCACACAAGAAATATTTGAAAGAGCCTATGGGTGTGGATGTGCTGATACTGATGTGTATATCATAGATGTTTATTCATTCAGCATTCAGTGTAAACTACTGCAGGCAGTCTAGTATGGCAAATGTGTAGCTATCTCTGAAATGTCATCAACTTGATCCCAGAATTCATCCAATGATGTGCAGGACAGAGTGGAAGGAGGCATAGGGTTGGGAATAGATTGAGAAGGCCAGAAGCAGCTCCCAGCTCCCAGCATAACCCAAACAGCACCTTCATTATACTTATGGGTGTAGGCCTGCAGCACATCCTTGAATGTGTGGTAGCATTTGTGCTGAGCTCCCAGAATGTTGGTGACACATTCAGAAGGATCAAGCCTATGACTATGAGTATGTTATATGGAGGATCAGAATCAACTCACCAGCTAAAAAATATACCCACTTCTTGACCAACTGTGATGATGTAGAAACCTTCAGCCACCTCACCACCAGTTGGTGGTTTAATCTCTGAGGGGTTTGGAGGAAGTAGCATGAAGGTGTTATCTGTAGGCTGCATTTGGCTCTTCAGGTGGCAGTGGGGTTGACATGCTGGTATATGCTCATGAGATGATTGTGGTTGAGCCTCCTGAGATGAAGTTGCTTGAGTAGCCTTGGTGCAAGGGCAGGCAGTCGACCGGGGATGGGACAAGGATATAGAGCAGGGACTTGAGGGGGAAGAAACAGTTTGGGAGCAATGGGCTTGTCAGGTGATTGTGACCGACTCTGTGAGTGACTCCTTTCGCCAAGTCACCGACTCAATCTCTGGGTCTGATAGAATTGAGTTTTAGCAGCAAGGAATAAGGATGTACAACAGAAACTACCTGAAAGCAGTAGGTTATTCAACATGTCTTTGAGATTGTCATTGCCATCACTCCTCGAGGGTGTAGAACTGTTCATGTTCGATGTCAGACAAGGGAGAGAGAGATTGCAGCCATGACTGATATACTTGGATCACATGTGTTGATGCTAACAATTAATGGACTACGAGGTACATGGGTGACATGCCTACTGTAAGTCTAAACCATGCAGTCAACAACATGCTGGAGAAATAGAACAAATCTCTCCCTATGTTCTGTCTGGATACTGGGATCCTCCTGTACTCGCAGTGGACTTCGCATTCAACAACCAGACAAGGTGATGAGTCACAGGGCACTTGTTGAAGAAGCTGTGAAAGCTAATGAGCAGTGACGAGCTCATTTGGAGGGTATGTATGGCAACAAAGGTGATTGAATTACCTGGCAACTAAACATGGCTGCAGCAATGTCACTGGATAAGCACAAAGCACTGGAGGAATTATGTCGAAGTATTCCTGCCCTGGAACAAACCAGCAAGTGGGGATATGATGAACCTGAGGGTATGACCATTGACCACTGAAGAGAGTGATGATGAGTGACTGAGGATGGACTGAGAGAGAGCTGAAGGTGTGAGATCTTCCAAAGGGGCTTCTATAGCCTGGAAGAGAATACTGTCTGAGGAGAAGATGTCTGGGGCAGTCTGAGATCTGTCTGAACACTGAAGGCAACTTGCAAAGGCCTTCTCTAACTCAAACTCGAACTTGTAACTTGGTACTTCATTGTTATTTTTTTTGTAAGTAGTTACAGACAAGTGTAGGTGCATGCAGGCTTATGTAAGCTACCTCATGTGCCTATACTTGAAGCTAAGTAAAGTCTAAAGTAAAAGAATAAAAACAAAAGAAAAGAAAACAAAAGAGTAAAGTAAAAGTAAAAGTAAAAGCTATAAAACAAAAGGAATATCATAGTGGGGAGTACTCACTCCCTACACCACATTCTCAATGGCACAGAGCACTTGGACATCAGTCATGGCAGGAGGAAATTTTTGGATCTTGCACATGGGATAATGGGAGACTTCATGAAATTGTAAGTTAAGTATATGGTTGCACCTGAGGGACTTACCTAGAATCTGCTCCCTAGCAAAATATACAAGGGTACACAAGTGTGCCAGGACAATTGAATGCATTGCGACCACATTCTACAAAGAACAGAAGCATTTAGGTGTCAGTTGGATGCTATGACAGATGCTTACCTGCAGTGGTGTGCTGGTGGTAAACAAATGAGGGTGCCAGAAGTAGATGGAGCAGATGATCCCACCACATGGATACTGCAGCTAACTGTGGTGGATGTCTTTAGTAAGTACACATGCAACTTGCTGTGTTTCAGCATCAACCACCATTTCAGGCACTGAGAAGATTGGCTTCGCAACAAAGCCTTATGACAACTTTGTAGCTTCAGCATTGGTCTGTCAAGGCATCATTCCCTGCTCACCAATCACACCAACAGTTGTTATTACCATTCAAGCCCTGGAACTATACTGTGTTTCCTATTACCACAACCCACACTTCTCCATCCAGGCATATGTGAAGACCTTGTGTGATCTACATGGCATGAGTTTCTACTCTACTTCACATATAATCCTGACACCCATTACTTGTGCCAGTATAAGTTTCAGCATTATTTGTCTAGTCAATTTTCCATTGCTTGTGATGTCTATTTACAGCTTATTGCAAATGTCGACTCACTAGTAGACAAGGTCCTCCATCGCAACTCACCAAACTGGCACCTCAAACACTGCTGCCTGGCTTGTACATATACCCTTGAAGGGGAACAACCACTCCAATTTTCCATTCTGTATGCTCTTGATGGTAGTGACTCACTTAAGCGCATCCAATGCAAGCTGTTGAGCAGGGACAGCAAGGGATGGAGCACTTCCATTGAGCTTCCAATGTGCCAAGTCCTTACCTGTGATTGATACCTGTCACACAAGTTTGTTGATCAGTATGCTGGTCAAGATTCAGTCAGCTTGGTTTGGAATGAGGTGTGTGTTTGTGCATATGAGTGATTACCTTGCTGACTTGGATCTTCAGGACTCTGAGGTAAATCCATGTGCCAGCCATTGGAAAAACATGGATGACCAGAAGACTAAGAAAACCTGGGGAGTGTATGACAAGACTGGGATCATGCTTGCTGTTTGTAGGCATGGCTTTTCACTCTTGATAGTGGACATGGTGCAGAGCGGTGAACTGTGAGTAAATGCATTCATGTTATAGCCATTCACTCATTCCAGTAGTGCTAAGTATCCCCTCACCATTATCTCCAAACTCTTGGAGGTATTTGGCAAGGATCTTGGTGGGGGATATGATATTGGTTGCCAGTTCAAAACTACACTCAACCAAAGTCCTCTTGGTCTGTTGGCCTGCTCCCTCAACCACACTTGCCTGGTTGGTGCCTTCCATGGTCATGCCCATCAATGCCTCTGTCAACTGGACCATTTGACTACATATACCAAGGGGCTTGGTCTGGAGGACCTTGAGACCTGTGAGCGCACCTTCTCAAAATCTAATGTGCTTGCATCAACAATATGGTACACAAGTGCATTCCATTGGAGACAATCAATCTCAGGATATTTCAAACACAATGATGATTATGAAGTATATGCAAACCTTTGTAAGTTTTAGTATTTGGACATATACCTATTGCTGATTCTATCATTCATAGCTAAATTCCTATATGACAACTACAAACAAGCTCTGGATACCATCTGTGAGTGTGAGACCACCCTTCCAGGTCTCATGAAAGAGCAGGACATGTCAAATGAGCAAGTTTTTGAGAAGTGGTTGGCAGAGGAAAAGGCATACCTGGAGCAGCTTAGCCACAAACCTCCAGAGGAGATGCTTCAAATGGAGTACTGGGAGCAACTTATCAAGCTTACTGCAAGCAAGTAAGTATCACATTTTATATTTCTCCATTGTATTTACAATACATCTCATAACAGACATGACCTTGATGCATCATGAGATGCTTGGGCAGTGTTCCCCATGGAAAGTATGCAGCTGTATACCCTGGATGCCAATATTATGAAGAAGAAGGAAGCACTCCAATGACATGTGCTCGAAAACTATGAGAAGGATTTGGCATGTGTGCAAGAACTTGAAAGGAAGCTCAACATTGACATTTGCTGGAAGCCCACTTCAGTCAACCACCTATGGGGACCTATTAGGTCTATATATTCTTATAGATGTATTAGCCTAATAGGTGTCAACTGGTTGGGAATTCCCAACCTCTGGAGATTCTCCAGCTCATGGCTGGGGAATCTCCAGGCCTGCCATGCAATAGGTGCTGGAGAAAATCGGGGAAATCCATTTCTCCAGAATAAATACATTTTGGGTGTCAATATATCAGAGTGGCTGGGGTCCAAATATGATTTTTTCCGAGATATTACCTGCATTTTCTGGGTATTCCCCAGGCTGAATTGACCAACTTCCCAGTCCAACCCTGGGCATTCCCCATGCTGATATGACCTACCCATGGTGGTAACTGGGATTTCTCCAGGCTAAATTAGCCTACTTGCCAGTTCAATTCTGGGCATTCCCCATACCAATTTGACCTACCAATGGTGGCAACTGGGATTTCTCCAGGCTAAATTAGCCTACTTTCCAGTTCAATTCTGGGCATTCCCCATGCCAATTTGACCTACCAATGGTGGCAACTGGGATTTCTCCAGGCTAAATTGGCCTACTTGCCAGTTCAATTCTGGGCATTCCCCATGCCAATTTGACCTACCAATGGTAGCAACTGGGATTTCTCCAGGCTAAATTAGCCTACTTGCCAGTTCAATTCTGGGCATTCCCCATGCCAATTTGACCTACCAATGGTAGCAACTGGGATTTCTCCAGGCTAAATTGGCCTACTTGCCAGTTCAATTCTGGGCATTCCCCATGCCAATTTGACCTACCAATGGTGGCAACTGGGATTTCTCCAGGCTAAATTGGCCTACTTGCCAGTTCAATTCTGGGCATTCCCCATGCCAATTTGACCTACCAATGGTGGCAACTGGGATTTCTCCAGGCTAAATTAGCCTGCTTCCCAGCTTAATTCTGGGCATTCCCCATGCCAATTTGACCTACCCATGGTAGCAACTGGGATTTCTCCAGGTTAAATTAACCTACTTTCCCACTTCAGTCAACCCCCTACAGGGACCTATTAGGTTCATATATTCTTACAGATGTTATGACCTAATAGGTGTCAAGTGGTTGGGAATACCTGACACCTGGGGAATCTCCCATATGGCAGGAATGGCTGGGGTCCTGATATGATTTTGTCCATGCCAAATTGGCCTGTCTCAAGTGGCAGCTGGATCTTCTCCAGCCTAAATTGACCAAGGTCCCAGTATGACCCTGGGCACTCCCCATGGAAAATTGACCTGGCCCAGGTGGCAACTGGATCTTCTCCAGGCTAAATTGACCCACTTCCAGTCCAGTCCTGCCCATCTCCCATGCCAAATTGACCAGTCCTTGAAGGCAATGGGGTATTCTCCAGACTAAAATGGACCCCCCTACTTGGCTAAACCTGGGCATTGCCCATCCTCTTTTGACCTACCCTAGGGTAGCAGTTGGGACTTTCCCAGGGTAGGTTGACCCCTTCTCTAGTCTGTACCTGGACATTCCCCAGTAAAATTGACCTATTCCTAGTGATAACTGGACTTCTCCTGGGAATTCCCAGGCTGAATTGACCTATGCCTGGTGATAATTGGGTTGTACCCAGGCTCAATTGAACCTTGTTCCATTGAAAACATGGGCATGCCATATACTAAGTTGAGCTAGCCCAGGTGGCAGCTGGCCATTGAACAGGCTACACCTGGATATTCCCCATGCACATTTGACTTATCCCTGGTGAAAGAATTGCTGGCAGCCCCATGCCAAATTGACATCACTATGACCATGCATAGCACCTTAGAAATTCTCCATGACCAATTGGAGATTCTCCAGGGGGGCATGGAGATTCTCCACAGTGACTTGGAAATTCTCCATGACTGGTTGGAGATTCCCCAAGGGGGGCATGGAGATTCTCCACAGTGACTTGGAGATTCTCCATGACTGGTTGGAGATTCTCCATGTCATTTTGGAGATTCTCCACAGTGATTTGGGGATTCTCCATGACTGGTTGGTGATTCCCCAAGGGGGCATGGAGATGCTCCATGACTGGTTGGAGATTCCCCAGGGGGGCATGGAGATTCTCCATGGCAGGTTGGAGATTCTCCATGGCAGGTTGGAGATTCTCCAGGAGGGCTTGGGGAATCTCCATGACAGGTTGGAGATTCTCCATGACAGGTTGGAGATTCTCCATGACAGGTTGGAGATTCTCCATGACAGGCTGGAGATTCCCCATGGCAGGTTGGAGATTCTCCATGACAGGTTGGAGATTCTCCATGACAGGCTGGAGATTCCCCATGGCAGGTTGGAGATTCTCCACATTGAGTTGGAGATTCTCCATGACAGGTTGGAGATTCCCCAAGGGGGCATGGAGATTCTCCATGACTGGTTGGAGATTCCCCAGGGGGGCATGGAGATTCTCCATGGAAGGTTGGAGATTCTCCAGGAAGGCTTGGGGAATCTCCATGACAGGTTGGAGATTCCCCATGGCAGGTTGGAGATTCTCCACAGTGAGTTGGAGATTCTCCATGACAGGTTGGAGATTCCCCAAGGGGGCATGGAGATTCTCCATGACTGGTTGGAGATTCCCCAGGGGGGCATGGAGATTCTCCATGGAAGGTTGGAGATTCTCCCCAGTGAGTTGGAGATTCTCCACAGTGGGTTGGAGATTCTCCATGACAGGTTGGAGATTCCCCATGGCAGGTTGGAGATTCCCCAAGGGGGCATGGAGATTCTCCATGACTGGTTGGAGATTCCCCAAGGGGGCATGGAGATTCTCCATGGCAGGTTGGAGATTCTCCAGGAGGGCTTGGGGAATCTCCATGACAGGTTGGAGATTCTCCACAGTGGGTTGGAGATTCCCCATGGCAGGTTGGAGATTCCCCATGGCAGGTTGGAGATTCTCCACAGTGAGTTGGAGATTCTCCATGACAGGTTGGAGATTCCCCAAGGGGGCATGGAGATTCTCCATGGCAGGTTGGAGATTCTCCAGGAGGGCTTGGGGAATCTCCATGACAGGTTGGAGATTCTCCACAGTGGGTTGGAGATTCTCCATAGTGGATTGGAGATTCTCCACAGTGGGTTGGAGATTCTCCATGACAGGTTGGAGATTCCCCAAGGGGTCATGGAGATTCCCCATGGCAGGTTGGAGATTCTCCATAGTGAGTTGGGGATTCTCCATGACAGGTTGGAGATTCCCCATGGCAGGTTGGAGATTCTCCACAGTGAGTTGGAGATTCCCCAAGGGGTCATGGAGATTCTCCATGCCAGGTTGGAGATCCTCCATGACAGGTTGGAGATTCCCCAAGGGGTCATGGAGATTCTCCATGCCAGGTTGGGGATTCTCCATGACAGGCTGGAGATTCCCCAAGGGGTCATGGAGATTCTCCATGCCAGGTTGGAGATTCTCCATGACAGGTTGGAGATTCCCCAAGGGGGCATGGAGATTCTCCATGGCTGGTTGGAGATTCTCCATGTCATTTTGGAGATTCTCCACAGTGATTTGGGGATTCTCCATGACTGGTTGGTGATTCCCCAGGGGGGCATGGAGATTCTCCATGGTAGGTATGGAGATTCTCCATGGTAGGTATGGAGATTCTCCATGGTAGGTATGGAGATTCTCCATGGTAGGTTGGAGATTCTCCAGGGGGGGCTTGGGGAATCTCCATGACAGGTTGGAGATTCTCCACAGTGATTTGGAGATTCTCCACAGTGACTTGGGGATTCTCCATAACATGTTGGAGATTCTCCAGGGAGCTATGGAGATTCTCCATGGCAGGTTGGAGATTCTCCATGGCAGGCAAAAAGTGCCCTGCACATAGTACTTTCCCAGCCCAGCTTCTGAGGGCTTGGGGCCAGGGAAGCCTCAGGCCAGGCCATGAAGCCCTACAAGCCCAGTATGAGGGATTGGCCTCACCCAAAAGCTGGTGCTGTTGGCTTGGGCATGGCTTACCAGTACAAAAATGATATTTAATACAAAGTATTTCTACACAAGTTCCACTCAGTGTGCACTGGGAAAAACTATAAGAAACTCTAGGGCATGATATAGAGCATCTAGGAGAGTTGGACTAATGAAGAATTAGAGAAAAAACAGCACACCCAGTCCCAATATAATCCAAATTTCATCATACAGGACCTTCTGCCAGAAAAAGGGCAATACCTCTAGACATGCCAGTGCAATAGTGACAAAAAATATATCAGCCAGAAGGTATATTCAAGTAGAATCACCTTGTAGAAAACCAGGAGGTTAGGTGCAATGGTGAAGAATCTGAAAATGAAATGCTGAGGATGGGTGAGAGAACTGAAGGGGTGAGGTCTTCCAAAGGGGCCTTTATAGCCTGGAAGAGAGAACTGTCTGAGGAAGGACATCTGAGGCAGTCTGAGATCTGTCTGAACACAGCAGAAGGCAACTCAAGGCCTTCTCTAACTTGAGCTCAAACTCATAACTCAGAACTTTGCTATTATTTTGTGTAAGTAGTTACAGTGGAGAGTAAGTGCACATGGGCTTACTTAAGCCACATCATGTGTCTACTCTCGAAGCTAAGTAAAGTCTAAAGTAAATGAACAAAAATAAAGGTAAAAGAAAGTAAAAGCAGTAAAGTAGAAGTAAAAGTAAAAACTATAAAATAAAATAAATGTCTTAGTGGGGAGTACTCACTCCCTACATCCCCGGGTCACTTGAGAATTCAACCATCCTCGGTTGCAAACTGAGAGTACGAGCTCGAAGGTGCCCATGGGGAAAGGTAGCGGACGGGCTCGCCGAAAGACGATGGCTGCGCGAAACTTCATGAGACTCGGGGAGATGGCAAAGGAGAGTGTAGGGAAGGTGTAGGAAAAGAAACTGAATGAATACGCGCACCCCATCCCGAGATATCAGCAAAACCGGCTCGAGACACCACTGCACATGAAATTCCAGATTTCTCAACAAGGACTGCACGAACCGTGACGCGAGGTATACCATTCGAAAGCACTGGTCCAGTAGTACTATATCCCCAAAAAGCGAAAGGCGAGGCGAAGAACTGAGGGAGATACGATGTAGACAGTGTGTAGGCCAGCATAAGGGGTGGGAAGAGGAGGCTGCTGCGCAACAACCGCTGAGGCAATCGATACGAAACTGCAGGTAACAGTAGAGGACACCCATGATGTGGCTTAAGTAAGCCCATGTGCACTTACTCTCCACTGTAACTACTTACACAAAATAATAGCAAAGTTCTGAGTTATGAGTTTGAGCTCAAGTTAGAGAAGGCCTTGAGTTGCCTTCTGCTGTGTTCAGACAGATCTCAGACTGCCTCAGATGTCCTTCCTCAGACAGTTCTCTCTTCCAGGCTATAAAGGCCCCTTTGGAAGACCTCACCCCTTCAGTTCTCTCACCCATCCTCAGTATTTCATTTTCAGATTCTTCACCATTGCACCTAACCTCCTGGTTTTCTACAAGGTGATTCTACTTGAATATACCTTCTGGCTGATATATTTTTTGTCACTATTGCACTGGCATGTCTAGAGGTATTGCCCTTTTTCTGGCAGAAGGTCCTGTATGATGAAATTTGGATTATATTGGGACTGGGTGTGCTGTTTTTTCTCTAATTCTTCATTGGTCCAACTCTCCTAGATGCTCTATATCATGCCCTAGAGTTTCTTATAGTTTTTCCCAGTGCACACTGAGTGGAACTTGTGTAGAAATACTTTGTATTAAATATCATTTTTGTACTGGTAAGCCATGCCCAAGCCAACAGCACCAGCTTTTGGGTGAGGCCAATCCCTCATACTGGGCTTGTAGGGCTTCATGGCCTGGCCTGAGGCTTCCCTGGCCCCAAGCCCTCAGAAGCTGGGCTGGGAAAGTACTATGTGCAGGGCACTTTTTGCCTGCCATGGAGAATCTCCATAGCTCCCTGGAGAATCTCCAACATGTTATGGAGAATCCCCAAGTCACTGTGGAGAATCTCCATGACCCCTTGGGGAATCCCCAACCTGTCATGGAGAATCCCCAAGTCACTGTGGAGAATCTCCATGACCCCTTGGGGAATCCCCAACCTGTGATGGAGAATCTCCAAATCACTGTGGAGAATCTCCAACCTGTCATGGAGATTCCCCAAGCCCCCCCTGGAGAATCTCCAACCTACCATGGAGAATCTCCATATCTACCATGGAGAATCTCCATGCCCCCCCTGGGGAATCACCAACCAGTCATGGAGAATCCCCAAATCACTGTGGAGAATCTCCAAAATGACATGGAGAATCTCCAACCAGCCATGGAGAATCTCCATGCCCCCTTGGGGAATCTCCAACCTGTCATGGAGAATCCCCAAGTGACTGTGGAGAATCTCCATGACCCCTTGGGGAATCTCCAACCTGTCATGGAGAATCTCCAACCTGTCATGGAGAATCTCCAACCTGTCATGGAGAATCTCCAACCTGTCATGGAGAATCTCCAACCTGCCATGGGGAATCTCCATGACCCCTTGGGGAATCTCCAACCTGTCATGGAGAATCTCCAACCTGTCATGGAGAATCTCCAACTCACTGTGGAGAATCTCCAACCCACTGTGGAGAATCTCCAACCCACTGTGGAGAATCTCCAAACTGTCATGGAGATTCCCCAAGCCCTCCTGGAGAATCTCCAACCTGCCATGGAGAATCTCCATGCCCCCTTGGGGAATCTCCAACCAGTCATGGAGAATCTCCGTGCCCCCTTGGGGAATCTCCAACCTGTCATGGAGAATCTCCAACTCACTGTGGAGAATCTCCAACCTGCCATGGGCAATCTCCAACCTGTCATGGAGAATCCCCAACTCACTGTGGAGAATCTCCAACCTGCCATGGGGAATCTCCAACCCACTGTGGAGAATCTCCAACCTGTCATGGAGATTCCCCAAGTCCTCCTGGAGAATCTCCAACCTGCCATGGAGAATCTCCATGCCCCCTTGGGGAATCTCCAACCTGCCATGGGGAATATCCAACCTGTCATGGAGAATCTCCAACCCACTGTGGAGAATCTCCAACTCACTGTGGAGAATCTCCAACCTGTCATGGAGATTCCCCAAGCCTTCCTGGAGAATCTCCAACCTTCCATGGAGAATCTCCATGCCCCCCTGGGGAATCTCCAACCAGTCATGGAGAATCTCCATGCCCCCTTGGGGAATCTCCAACCTGTCATGGAGAATCTCCAACTCACTGTGGAGAATCTCCAACCTGCCATGGGCAATCTCCAACCTGTCATGGAGAATCTCCAACTCACTGTGGAGAATCTCCAACCTGCCATGGGCAATCTCCAACCTGTCATGGAGAATCTCCAACTCACTGTGGAGAATCTCCAACCTGCCATGGGGAATCTCCAGCTGGTCATGGAGAATATCCAACCTGTCATGGAGAATCTCCAACCCACTGTGGAGAATCTCTGACCTGTCATGGAGAATCTCCAACTCACTGTGGAGAATCTCCAACCTGTCATGGAGAATCCCCAAGCCCTCCTGGAGAATCTCCAACCTGCCATGGAGAATCTCCATGCCCCCCTGGGGAATCTCCAACCAGTCATGGAGCATCTCCATGCCCCCTTGGGGAATCACCAACCAGTCATGGAGAATCTCCAAGTCACTGTGGAGAATCTCCAAAATGACATGGAGAATCTCCAACCAGTCATGGAGAATCTCCAAGTCACTGTGGAGAATCTCCATGCCCCCCTTGGGGATTCTCCAACCAGTCATGGAGAATCTCCAAGTCACTGTGGAGAATCTCCATGCCCCCTTGGGGAATCTCCAACCTGTGATGCAGATTCCCCAAGCCCCCCTGGAGAATCTCCAATTCATCATGGAGAATTTCTAAGGTGCTATGCATGGTCATAGTGATGTCAATTTGGCATGGGGCTGCCAGCAATTCTTTCACCAGGGATAAGTCAAATGTGCATGGGGAATATCCAGGTGTAGCCTGTTCAATGGCCAGCTGCCACCTGGGCTAGCTCAACTTAGTATATGGCATGCCCATGTTTGCAATGGAACAAGGTTCAATTGAGCCTGGGTACAACCCAATTATCACCAGGCATAGGTCAATTCAGCCTGGGAATTCCCAGGAGAAGTCCAGTTATCACTAGGAATAGGTCAATTTTACTGGGGAATGTCCAGGTACAGACTAGAGAAGGGGTCAACCTACCCTGGGAAAGTCCCAACTGCTACCCTTGGGTAGGTCAAAAGAGGATGAGGAATGCCCAGGTTTAGCCAAGTAGGGGGGTCCATTTTAGTCTGGAGAATACCCCATTGCCTTCAAGGACTGGTCAATTTGGCATGGGAAATGGCCAGGACTGGACTGGAAGTGGGTCAATTTAGCCTGGAGAAGATCCAGTTGCCACCTGGGCCAGGTCAATTTTCCATGGGGAGTGCCCAGGGTCATACTGGGACCTTGGTCAATTTAGGCTGGAGAAGATCCAGCTGCCACTTGAGACAGGCCAATTTGGCATGGGGAAAATCATATCAGGACCCCAGCCATTCCTGCCATATGGGAGATTCCCCAGGCATGTTCTGGTGAATCCCCAGGTGTCAGGTATTCCCAACCACTTGACACCTATTAGGTCATAACATCTGTAAGAATATATGAACCTAATAGGTCCCTGTAGGGGGTTGACTGAAGTGGGAAAGTAGGTTAATTTAGCCTGGAGAAATCCCAGTTGCCACCATTGGTAGGTCAAATTGGCATGGGGAATGCCCAGAATTGAACTGGCAAGTAGGCTAATTTAGCCTGGAGAAATCCCAGTTGCCACCATTGGTAGGTCAAATTGGCATGGGGAATGCCCAGAATTGAACTGGCAAGTAGGCTAATTTAGCCTGGAGAAATCCCAGTTGCTACCATTGGTAGGTCAAATTGGCATGGGGAATGCCCAGAATTGAACTGGCAAGTAGGCCAATTTAGCCTGGAGAAATCCCAGTTGCCACCATTGGTAGGTCAAATTGGCATGGGGAATGCCCAGAATTGAACTGGCAAGTAGGCTAATTTAGCCTGGAGAAATCCCAGTTGCTACCATTGGTAGGTCAAATTGGCATGGGGAATGCCCAGAATTGAACTGGCAAGTAGGCCAATTTAGCCTGGAGAAATCCCAGTTGCTACCATTGGTAGGTCAAATTGGCATGGGGAATGCCCAGAATTGAACTGGAAAGTAGGCCAATTTAGCCTGGAGAAATCCCAGTTGCCACCATTGGTAGGTCAAATTGGCATGGGGAATGCCCAGAATTGAACTGGAAAGTAGGCTAATTTAGCCTGGAGAAATCCCAGTTACCACCATGGGTAGGTCATATCAGCATGGGGAATGCCCAGGCTTGGACTGGGAAGTTGGTCAATTCAGCCTGGGGAATACCCAGAAAATGCAGGTAATATCTCGGAAAAAATCATATTTGGACCCCAGCCACTCTGATATATTGACACCCAAAATGTATTTATTCTGGAGAAATGGATTTCCCTGATTTTCTCCAGCACCTATTGCATGGCAGGCCTGGAGATTCCCCAGCCATGAGCTGGAGAATCTCCAGAGGTTGGGAATTCCCAACCAGTTGACACCTATTAGGCTAATACATCTATCAGAATATATAGACCTAATAGGTCCCCGTAGGTGGTTGACTGAAGTGGGAAGCCCGAGGATGCAGAGTGGCAGCATGTGGGGAGATTAGTCACCAATAGAGAATACCAGAGAGCCCTTGATCATCTTGAAGGCCTTGTGGTCCCATGGATATTCGAGTTGTTGAAGATGAACAGGGCTGGCATGGGCATGTACTCATATTCACAGCTCAAGCACTCATTGCTCACAGTATGTCATTGATGTAGGTTATAAGCTATGAAAACACATTGTGAAGGCATTACAGGCCCAATCTTTGGCTATTCGAACAGGTCTCGATCGATCCAATATGGCTGCTTGCATGATGAACCCACCCAGGCATCAACTCCACTGGGACAAAGTCATTGAGTACACATTCTTATCAGAGTTCAATCTCCTAAGAGATTCATGACAAGATGTTTCCTGGAAACCATGGACAGCACCCACTGCATGTCTCATGATGGATTGGTACTTCAAGAAATGCCATGCATTAGAAGAAGTCCAACACCTTAACATCAAGATACATTGCTTTGTCACTTATATACAAGATGAAGATTGGTATTTACATAGATGCGAGGAGCAGTTGAGGGCTACAAATGCCCCACTAGCACACCAGATTTCAATTCATTGCAATGTACATGGTCGCTTCGACACTCTACACCTCAAGTATCTCTACAACATATCGCAACTTCCTGGATTCACTGGAATGCTTGCTCCTGGTATAAGTGCACTCAAGGCCATCAGGGATAGTGCAACAATCCCTTCTGTCACCATCCCAATGCAACCAGCTTCCCTATCACTCCTGCAGCCCTCTATTTTCGAACCACAAACTACTGACATGGTGGATGAGCTGGAAGAGGAAGAAGATATAGAGGAGAACATAGTGCAGGTGGGATGTGCACTCCAGGATGTTGTCTGCCTCACTATGGGCATTGATCACACTTGTGGAGAGGATAGCAAATCTTAAACTACATCATTTACATTTTTTTATGGCGGAATATGATTCTTATCAGCATTTGGAATACATAGCAAAAAGTCTGGCATCAATTGGTGGAGAAATGGGGAGGATACTGGTGCTTGACATGTGAGACAGTGAGTGTGGGCATGTGCTCATTGTGTCACACATTGGCACTGAGTTGGGGGTGTCATACATCACATGGTGGACCCATCCCTGACATCAAGCCTAACAAACTCAATGTCACAGTCTATTCCACTATTCTAAGTGTAGACAATAATCAAGAAATATTGCAGGAGGCTGGCAGGGCACACTATTCCCTCTAATTAGACTGACATACACACTGGATGTCCACCTCTAATTAGACTACATATGTGGGAATCACAGGTGCAATGGGTAGAGTCGGTAAGGGTTGGTGATCTGTTTCAGTTTGTGTGGGAGCATCATCTGCATAGGGTGCAGCTGAGAGCTGATCAATGAGGGGGATGGAAGGCATGGGTGTTGGTGGATGGGGTCAGGCTTTGCCCTTGTTCTTGCTAGTGCATCGGAGCATAAGGCTTCTGAGTGGGCAGAAGCCAGAGGTGTCAGAAAGGGGTTTGACAGAGGTGGGTGTCTCTCCATCAGTCGATAAGCCAGTTCCAGTGAGTAGATGGGCAAGCAGTTCATGTGGGAGGGGAAACAAGGTGGGTCAAGCAGGAGAGGTTGTGGAGACCTCCATGAAGTCATCAGTGAAGTTGGAGGCAAGGGTAGCATCATCATAGTCAAAGTAGTCTGCGCCAGGGTTTTCAGTGTTAACAGAGCAAGGGGAGGCCATTTAATTCAGGCAACATGCAAGTTTGTATTGTTCAAGGGCCTCCTCCACTTGCTCTTTTATATTTTCTTCAGGCTCCCATGTGTTAGACAAGTGAGGGAACCTGGCCCACTTCACAAGGTACTTGCAGCCCTTTCTGTGCCCCTTGCTGTGGTGATTGATTATCATTTCCACTTCCCATTCTATTTCATTGTCAACTAAATCAGGAAGAGGAGGCAGGGGTGTGTTTCCATATTCAGCAGTTTTGGTAAACAGGTAGATCCAAGACATGTGAAAGACCAGGTGTACCTTCCAGGTGGGCAGTAGTCCCAACCTGATGGCCACAGGTGATATTACCTCAGTGATGGGAAATGGTCCCAAATGTCAAGGTTCTATTTTTGAAGACTGGCCTTGTGTCCAAAGGTTCCCTGAGTCTAACCATACCTGGTCACCTTCTTTGGGCTCTGTGTACATTCCTTTTGATCTGGATCACATCACATCCTGTGCCCATTTGTGTGACAGCTGGGCAATGTTGTGATTGATCACAAGAGACTGGAGCCAATCATCAACTGATGGGGTGGCAGTGGTGCTGGTGACCAGATAAGGAGAGGGATTGAAACTGTAAAGTAGGGAAAATGGGGTTTGTCTGTGGATGGAATGGATGCAGGAATTATGGGTGAACTCAGCTTCAGGAAGTTTTTGAGCCTAAGAGTTGGGCAGCTCGGCACAATAGCACTGAAGGTATGTCTTGAGTTCTTGATTAACTCATTTGCTTTCCCCATTGGTCTGTGGGTGGTAGGCCAATGAGAGCTTGGACTTTATTCTAAGGGCCTTGTAAAGTTCTTTTGTAAAGGCAGATGTGAACTGGGGACCATGATCAGATATGACTGCTTCAGGTAACCCATACCATTGATAGACATATTACTGAAAGAGGCAGGCAAGGCCCACTGAATCAACAGTTTTGTTGGTCAGTACAAACACAGCCACTTTCATTAGCCCTTGATCCACTATAGTCAGGACCAAGTCATAGCCTTCAGATTTGGGAAGGTCCATAATGAGGTCCATCAATATTTGCTGGAATGGGAGAGGGTTCTTGGGCATATCATTGGGAGTGATGGGTGGTGTGATTGGATGAGTCACAACCTTGTTAGCTTGGCATATGGGGCAACCTTTAATGTAGTCATGGATTGATTTCCACATTCCAGGCCACCAAACCTCTTTAACCATCTTCTTCGACATAGCTTTTATTCCAGGATGACCAGCACTGGGATGGTCATGGTAATCATGGAGGCATTGCTTCCTAGTTTTCAGCAGTATGTACAGCCATTGTTTATATCATTTTGTTCTGTCCAAAGCCATTTGTACATTGGGATTCTCTTCAGAAAGGGTTATGTCCTTTAGTGTTTTGCTTGTGGCACAATCATAAACCTCTTTCAAGATAACATAGATTCCCTTTTGACAACAGTCAACCCTTTTCACATCCATCTTGTGGCATCAATCTGAAGTCATGTCAGCTGTTTGGGTTTGATCAGGGACAGAAGCAGTAGAAGTGTTGGAATTCAACCCCCCTCAAGCCACATGGCTTCAGGTAGGGCAGCAGCTGTGATGGCTGGTTCTTCACTGTAGTTAGGACAATGGGACAGGGCATTGGGGATGCCCAAAAGTTTACTGGGTTTGTGCAAGAAGAGGACTGGATATCCTTGAAGCATGTCAAGCCACCAGGCTTGCCATGGGGTTAATTTCTGCAGATGGTGCCAATACATAAGGTTCTTGTGATCCATGTAGATCACTGTAGGTTCTACCAGTGAGATCAGGTAATGCCAGAAGGTGTCCAATGCACAAATAACAGCAAGCACTTCCAGGTTGAACACTTGATAACATTGTTCTGCACCCTTGAGTGATTCCAAAAGGAAGTGACAGGGGTGCCATTCGTCATCCAGTCCCTTTTGGGCAAGCACTGCTCTGGTTCCAACCTTGGAGGCATCCATAAACAGGGCAAAGGGCTTTGGATGGTCAGGGATTTGTAGGACTGGTGCCAAACATAGTAATGACTTGATTGTTTTGAAGGCACCATTTTCTTCAATGCCCCAATGCCATTTGATGTCCTTTTTTGACAGGTTATGTAGGGGTCTCACAATTTGCAAGAAAGACAGAATAAACCTGTGATAAAAGTTACAAAAGCCCAAAAAGGAACACACATCCCTCAGGTTATGAGGTGTCAGCCAACTTTCTACCACATTGGTTTTAATCAAAACTGTCTGGACATTTCCTTGGGCAATCTTCATGCCCAGGAACTCAATTTCTTCAGTTTTGAAGACACACTTGGAGATCTTCAGGTGGAGCTGTTCCTTTTTGCATATTTCCAAAAACTTGCAGACATATGACCATAGCTGAGGGATGGTCTTTGCATGAACCACCACATCGTCCATATACTGGCACTGTTGTTTCTTGTGGACTTGAGACATGAACATGGTGTCCATAAATCTCTGGAAGGTTGGCAGTGAGTTACACTGCCTGAAAAACATAATGGTGGGTTCAAACAACCCCCTCAGGGTCAGAAATGCTGCCTTCCACTGGTCCTCCAGCTTTACCCTGACATTAGTAAAACCCCACTGCACATTGAACTTTGTGAAATACTTAGACTCACATAACTCATCAATCATTTGTGGAATATTTGGCAGGGGGTACAAGTCATGAATCATATGTGAATTCAGGTACTGGTAATCTTGGACCAAACACTTCTTGCCATCCTTTTTTGCTACAAAGAATACCAGAGCCAAGATGGGGGAATCAGAAGGCATAATCTTGCTGCACTGCAAATTTTTGTCAATAAACTCATCCAAGGCCTTGAGTTCATCAGGCAACATCAGATAGAGTGTAGCCTTCTTCATAAGTTTCTTGTTGTCTTTCTGAAACTCCTCTTTGGTACAAATTTTGTGATCTGGCCCCTTACAGAAGTGGGGCAATGGGATGTCCATTTTGGAAAAGACCTCAGCAAACTCTGTGTATTCTTTCAGAAGATCAGGGATCTCCCAATTTCTGGCATTCATTTCCAACTGAGTGGAAATAGTAGTGCAATTTACAGAGGCAGTCTTGACCTCATGTGCATTGACTTCTTTCTTCTTTGGTGGTTGCTCACTTGGGGAACCACCCCATCCAACCACCCTATGCATCTGCCAGTTTATAACTGGCTGCTCTTGCCAGAACCATGGCATTCCAAGGATCAGATGATCCTTTTCCATTGGTCCAATGTAGCAAAGTATTTGAAACTCCTTCACCAGCTTGACTAGATTCTGACACTTCAGGAAAACCTTCTTGCAGACAGTATACCAAACATTGCCATCGAAGGCAGTAATATCCCAAGTCTTCTTGAGAGGATAAGTTTGGAGTTTCAACTTTGCAACCAATCAGGCTCCTATTAGATTTACTTTGGTGCCACTGTCAATCATGGCAGTGTAGGGAGTGGGAGCTCCCTGGTAAGGGATTAGATGGAAATGAGAGGTTTGAGGTGTGGAGGAATTTATTTACTTTTCTAAGGGGCTTGATCCCCATTTTGTAAGTGGGATGGGGACTTAGTGGCAAGGCGAGAGGTTGCTTAGTAAGCATGTGCGGTCTTGACTTCGAAATTGTACTAGCTATGAGAACAAGCAACCACTATAGAGGCTGGGGATCACAGACTGGTGAGACCAGTCTGTGGCAGCTCTCTTACTGCTACAGCCCTTGAGAGTGAGGTCTGAGCAGCCTTAGGGAAGTCCTAAGGTGGTGGTGCAGGAGTTTTTCAGTTGAGTTTACAGGCTAAGTGTTCAGTTCTTTTTTCTATTCTTTTCCTCTACTGGTTCTTCTCTTCAACAGGATTCCCTATGGGGTCTAACTAGCCTTTAGTGTCATTCCCTGGGTCATCTCTATTATTTCTCTTCAGTGGGTATCCTCACATTTCCATAGTTGAGTAGCTCAAGTGTTCTGTAGATCAAACATGTGCACATTTTAGATTCATCAGTGATACTATTACACAAAACAAGATGAGCACTCAAAACACACTGAGATTTTGGTGAACTGCATGAGGAAGATTCAGAATGCCCATTTAAAAACCCTTCTTTGAGGATTTTTCTTTGTTGACCTCAACACTCTCTTCATCCACATCCACTTCCTTAACACATTTCTTCTTCAGGCAGTCCTTGCTGAAATGCCCTTCTTCAGAGCAATTAAAACAGCACACCAGGTGAACCTGTCTTCTGCCTTGTCCTTGTTTCTCACATCTCTTATCAATGTCCATAGTGTTAGGATCCCAAGCAGGACAGGAGGGATATTGGTAATGTGAAGACAGGTGAGTTTCTCCAGCCTTTCTTTTGTTGAGGATTTTCTTCTGTTCCAGCTTGCTAACTGCTTGTCTGGCATAAGCAATCCAATCCAAGACAGTATGAGGTTCCTTATGGTCTAGAACCCAGTCATGAATTTCCTTCTTCAGTCCCTGTCCAAAGAATATAGCACCATTAAAATTATTGTCATTATAACCAGTGTGATTGAAGACAGAAAGGAACTGAGAAACATATTTTTCAAAGGGATCACTTCCTTGCAAGAGGGTAATGAGCTCGATTTGCACCTTATGTTGAGGATTTCTGGTTATGAAAGTAGCACAGAGGCATGATTTGAATTGTTCCCAATTGTCTTTATATTTGAGGTGGCCACTTCAGTCATGCTCATTGATGTAGACCTCAGTGAAAGGAAAGTGGGACATGAACACATCAAAGAAACTAGAGCCCATTGAAGGGCTTGGAGCATATCCAAATATGGTGTTGGGGTTGTGCCCAATGAAAGAGGTGGTGATCAATCAGAGATTGAGTCACCAGAGATAGAGGCTGGCCAGTCAGTTACAAAGTATTACCCAACAGCTGATAAGGAAGGCAACAATTGTACAGCCAACAATGATGAGGATGGTGGGGCCAAAGGCATGTACCCATAGCTCTAGTCCAGAAATGGGAGGAGCCAGGTCAAGGCATAACAGTGTGATGCCAAAAGGTGTGTGGTATATTTTTCTAAGTACCTCAGCTTTTGTATTGTAAATACAGTGGTATTTAAGGTAAAATTCAGCATATTTCAGATCTGTCATATTGTAAGGGTGCCCTAGACTCCTACACTTAAATAGGTAGGGAGTTCATTAATGGTTGAACTCCAGTATTGTTTGTAGATATATTACATAAACAAGAGTGCCCATATATAAAATGGGTGCCCATTACATAAGCAGACACTTCTTTTTTACCATACTTTATGCACTCCAATATAACACCAATTGTGTTTATATTTGAGTGACTAAGTATACAAGTAAACAAGAAGCTTGAAACTTTACATTTTTTAAACACCCAAACATGTTATGGGTCCCAAGTCTAACAAGAATCTCATGCTGCAGAAGAAAAATTCTTGTGGCACATCAAAACCTCTCAAACCTGATAGGATTTGAGAGGACAGAGATGGTGATGATCTGCCACCATTGGAGAGAAACAAAAACTACCCTCAAGCATGATCATCTGAGATGACCATGTGAGAAACTATCAATGATGCCAATCATGCCATAATCTTAGATGAAGGGCCAAGTGCTCTGACCAACCTAACTATGGAGACTGCTCTTGTAGAAAATACAAGAGCAGAAGGATCAGGAAAGGGAAAAGAAAAATCTGACAATAGAAGAAAGCCACCCACATTCCCCAAATTCATCTGGGAACTGAAAGACATAGTGGCAGAATGCACCACCCAATGGGAGAACTTTGGTGACCAGGACAAACATGGTCACCAGGTATGTACCTTCAGAAAATTATATGACTTAGTGGACATGCCCAACATCAAAAGCACACATGATGGGACTGGCAAAGAAGGCCAAGCCACTGTGTGCACTGAACAAAGGGAGATCCACTATGAAGACAAGCCTACAAGAGGCAATCATAAACATGAAGACACTCCACAAGTAGATATATCTCATGGAGTGAGTACAGCCAGATACCAACCTATGAGAGACTGGCTGGATCATGAGACCCCTCCCCACCTGGAGAAGGATCTCAAGGAAGAAGGAACCTACACCTGGGGAACTTGTGCTGGACACCCAGATAATGACCCAGATGATGACCTGGATGACAACTACCACCACAGAGATAATCACAACAATCAGGATGATGATTGCAGGAGAAAAAGACCTGAAATTATAGCCCCCTGTCATCAAAACCAAAGGGATGCTGAAGGGGAATGCGATCACTGATATTGCAGACAATTGCAAGGAGTACAATCATACCAAGGGCAGACCCCTGGCATGAGTGGATATACTGAATCACTCCTAGAAAAATATCATCAGAGAATATATGAAGCAGTAGGCCATCACATGGCTCCTGCAGGCCCAGAAGTAAAAGCAATAAAAATTGCACAACTGAAGTACTACAAAGGCCAAGACAACATTGATGCCTTTGATGAATGGGTCAACCAGACTTTTTTGCTGGTTGAAGATATACAAAGTGACAGGCCCAGCCCATGATGTGGATCACATTACATATGCTGGGACCTGTCTGGAAGGAATGGCCACACAATGGTTTGACCAAGAGGTTGATGGCCCAGATCACATGATCCATGACTGGACATTCAAAGACTTTGTATGTGCCATGTTCACCCAATTCATACATGAGGCATCCATGCAGAATGCTGCTGAGAGATATGACAACACCAAGTACTCTCCTGCTAAGGGAGTACTTGCATTTTATAATGATCTGAAGTGCAGGGCATCCAGGATGGTCCAACCACTGGATGAATACTCCATGAGAAGGAAACTCATCAATGGACTCCCCCTGCCAATTGCAGAAGGAGTCCTCAAATTGAGAGGTGTATCAGCAGAGCATATGCCAATGGACCAAATCCTGATTGAGGTGCAAAAGATGGAGAGTGTGCTGAAGCTCATCAACAATCACACTTGTGTCCAACAAGCCAAGCAAACTGGGACTCACCCCACCAACCCTGACAACAGGATTGGCAACAGGCAGTACACCAATGGCAAATATAAGTATACACAGAAGGGCAACATCCTCTACAGGAAGGCACTGGATAACACACTCTTCCAGAGAGAGGGATTGTCCAAGCCACAGGGACAATGCATGACTGGAGCCAGTCACAAGAGAAGGAACATACCAGTAGGCCAGAGTCCAAGAAAAGATTCTGGCCTGCCACACCAAAACATCAAATGCTACTGCTGTGGAAAAGAAGGGCACTATGCCAACAAGTGCAACCAGAAGAATGTCCTCTTGAAGGACAATAAGCCTGGCAAGGCCAGGCTATCTGCTGCCAGGGTGATCAAGGATGATGGTGCTGATGAAACTCCAGAAACCCAAGAAACCACAGTGGCTTCTTACAACAAAGGAGACCAGGGAGTGCTCCTAGAAGAGGAAGCAGACACTGATGATGAAGTCATCAACATCTATGGCAAGTACTACAACAGTGACAATGATGGGGAACCTGTCATGTATCTTGGGTCAATGGATGCCCACAGTGATACTGAGGGCCAGCAAATTTACTATGCCTGAATGGACATCAAGGAATCTACTGTGGAAGGTGACCTGACTGAAGAGGCCAAGCCAGATGATGAGGAGGCATTGCCTGGCAAGAACAGAGTTGAAGAGGTCCTTCCAGTCATGGCCAATCCATGGGGAATAGTGAATGCAGTGGAAAATGAGGCCATGCCACCTAGCATGGATGACCACACATGGCATTACTCAGAAAGATTTGGCCTAACTCATATAGACAACTGCCAGACATGCCAAATCCACAGAGCTCATATCATAGAAGATGAGCTTGCAGAGGTGCCATCACTGATAGCAGCCTGAGCAATACCACAACAACTGAGATGAAGGGCATACAACAAGGGGTGGGATGCATGAGAAGAAGTGGTAGGCAAGACCTTAGCCCCCCACATAGGGTACATCCTGGCAGAGATGAACACCACCAAGAATATAATATACCTCACTCTCAAACATGTGGAGGGCATGATGGATGGAAGATGGCTGACAATCAGCATCAATGGGGTACATCAGACCCTGCTCATTCTGGGGCACTGTGGGCAACTCTTCTTGCAAGAGTGCTAAGGGAAATAAGAGGGGAAAGCTGTAGGTAGATCCTAGGCTCATCCCAAGGGGTCTTGAGTCAGAAGGAGACAGCAGAAGGGGGATGCTAGGTGGTAAAGTGGGAAATATACGAAGGGAGGACTCAAGAGCTCATTGGAGCTTGGTAGGCGGCAATAGTAGGCTTTGTAGGATGGTTTTCAGGGTGTTTGGGACTCGATGGCAGCAAAATGGCGGCAAAGGGAACTCTGGGACTCAGGGTGCTCTTGTAAACTCGGAGATGGCTTGGGAAGGCTCTCTAGACTCGAAGGGGACTCTTAGATTCTCGCTCTCTGTGATGCCAAAAGGTGGGTGGTATATTTTTCTAAGTAGCCTGGGCTTTTGTATTGTAAAGACAGTGGTATCTAAGGTAAAATTCGGCATATTTCAGATCTGTCATATGTCAAAAGTAATAACAGACAAGGCAAAGTCTGATGCTGGTACAGACACATGCATGGCAGTGACAGTGGTGAAGGGAAAGCAAACAAAAGTAGAGAAGATAAACATGAACCAAGACAAGGTGGCATAGCTACACATCTGAGCAACAGGGTCACACCCTGGAAGCTGACAGGGGGTGAAGGGAGCAGTATAGCTAAAGGAAGGTCTGCAGGGAGGCACAGTGACACATGACAGGTGACAATGTTGCCAGCGATAATAGGCACGTGACCATGAGGAAGCATAGTGCAGGTGGCAACACAATCCCATGACCATGATGGGCATGTGATCTGGCAGGTAGCGAGAGCAGAGATTGCCACCAAGGGCACCTTGCAGCCTCAGGGAGCCTAGACTCCCTACACCTCCCAGGGTCTTTAGACTTTGACCATCCTCAGTCAAGCGCACATGATTAGGTACAAGACAGAGGCAGAATGCCTTGTGACAAAAGTGGCTGTGCCCAGAACAAAAGCACAAGTGACAGGGTTCTCAAGCATGTGCTGTGGGAAAATGCTTCCATGGTGTAAAGTTCGCTTAATGCACCAAGTGTAATCGCTGTGTTCGTTCTTTTTCTGCTAAGTCTGTCAACCTCACTCCTGCTCACTTCATCACCATCCAGTCTCTCTTAGGCCATCACAATGTCTTCCTCTCAGAGCACGTCCATATCTGTACCACCTTTCATTATGCCTGACACTGCAAGAGATCTCATTCTGGGCATGTGGGCTTTGCAGATGAAGAAGTTGGAGGTGCTGATGAAGGAAATACCCAGTGAGTCTGCAGATGAGGAGACAGCGTGAGCATGGTTGGGATGGTACAAAGAGTTGTCAGTGAGTGGCCTGCATGATACTGATGCTACCATCCTTCTGATGCCTGGTTGCAGGGGCATATCAAGCAACTACACAAGTTCACCTCGGACATGAGCACTGAGGTCCCCAACTACCCTGACAACACCAAAACCACCATCAGCAACGCCTTCCTGGCATTAATGGCACTCCAAGCTCAATTCCCCCCATGCGCAGTGAAACCTAAGGCCAAGCCAACCATGGCCAGCTCCAGTGGCCCTCAAACAGGAGGTGAGGTAGTTTGGCAGTCGCAGAGGCAGATAGAGAAGTCTGCAGAGAAGGGACAAGAGGGCATGACAGTGCATCCACCAACCCTGACTGACAAACAACACACTAACCACCTGAGACTGACCAGACCAGCGAGGGTGGGTCACTGACAAGGGCTGTGGGAGGTGCCATGTCATCTGGCCCAGAAGCTTTGGCAGTGGATGTCGATGTGATGGAAGTCGACCCTACACCAGGGAGTAACAGACCTTGTGAGCGATGTGTAAAGTGGGGGATTATCTGTGTGTGGAAAGAGTGGACAGCCTGTGAAGCTTGCCATGATGGCAAGAAGAAATGTGACAAGGCTGGGAAGCCAGGTAGGAAGGTGAGTAAGGTTTGTTGAATGGTGCACTCAGCTAGTGGCAATGTGATGCAGCACAAAAATCCAGAGGGTCCCCAGCCTGAGTCAGCCTCAATAAGCAAGAAGGCTAAGGTGCACCCCACTCCCCCTCCTGCCTCAGTGCCTACCCCTACAACAGGATGACCATGACCCTGTCTCATTAACCGCTTGATGGCTACTCAACCTGCTGCCTCAACATTGGCTGCAGTTGTGAATGAACCCCAAGATCCTCTGCCACCACAACCTCTCCCTCTTTTCCTCCCCAGTGGCCCATCCACTCCCACTCCCACCCCTGGGTTCCTGGTTCTCCTCACTCCCCACCCTGCTAACAAACCTGTCGACAAACCTGCCAAGTCCTCAAAAGGCTCAAGCAAGTTTCTAAGTGCACAAGTTGAGACAGGCCAGGGCAAAGAGGCCTCCAAGGTCGCAGGCAGCGAGGGCTCAGCTCCTGAGAATGTCAAAATCAATTTGACTGAGTCCAAGGAGGTTGCCATGCCTACAGGGCCAACTCATGTGCCTGTGAAAGGTAAGTGCCACATGCGAAGTGGTCATATCCACCCTATCGAAGAGTTGGACAAATGAATTGCCAATGTGGAGTTGTCAATCAAATGGGGGGAGGACACCTTGATGGACTTGTTTTTGCAGATGGCAGAGGTTAGTATGACAGCAACCCAAGTTTGCGAGGTGCTTTGTCAGTCTCAGTGCCAGCTACATTCCCTGAAGGCCTGGCAGGAGGAGCACTTCATCCCTGGTCCCTCTGCTTCATCTTAGTGTAGAAACAGTAGTTTCACCACTCCCTTTTTACCTTGTGTCTGCTGTCATACCATAGTCTGGCAGTAATTTCATCTGTGTGTGCATCGCCTAAGAACACACCTTGGCAGTAAGATTGGAAGGTCAGAATAACATAAGAGACATAAGTGAAAAGAATGAAGAATGAACAGTATAGTGCTGTCATTCTGACTGAGTAGGTAGCAGCAGTTGTCATTTTAGTTTTGGCTAAAATCCATAGATGGTAAACAGTGAGTAAACTATGAGTCAAGGGAAAGAGGAGACAAGGAAATTTGGCTTTTGGTTTTTTTATATCATTTTATGGTTTTGTGTTCAGCTTTTTTTTTTTTGTGTTGGTAATTTGTATAGGTAAAGCATCTGTAAAGGATAGACAAAGGACAAAAAGAAAAGAAAAGAAAAAAAAAAAGAACATAGGACATAGGTTACTCATCTAACTTGCCCCCAAGGACACCAGCCAGTTCTGGGTCAGGAAGGGAGTCATCTTCGAGCTGATCTATTGCAGACCTGTCAAGGCTGACCAGGTGGGTGACCTCAATATGGGACCTGTTTCTTGGGAAATAGGGGTATAAGCGAAAGGCAGCAAAGCAAAACCTCGAAACAGTGCCATCGAGCTCTGCAAGGAGATAAGAGCTGCCTTTAGTGCAGCATATGACCACCATAGGACCTAGGTAATGAGGTTTGGTCTTTCAGTCCAGTTCTTTCTTGATGCAGGAATTTCTGACAAGGACAAGGGTTCCCGGTTTGAAGTCAAAGTCATGGATAGTCCTCTCGAATCAAGCCATAAAGTCCTTTGCCGAAGCGAAGCAGGAATTGAGGACTCGATCATGTATTAGCACTAGGTCTTCTGGGTGCTTCTGCAATTGCTGAGCATGATTGGCAATGAGAGCAGTAGTAGAGTATGACTGTGCTTCGAAAGGGGTGAGAAAGGTTGCTTTGGCAAGGTCAAAAGGGAGTCTGGGATGGACACCATGAGCCATATAGTAAGGGGAAAACCCTGTAGCCTTGTGAACTGTAACCCTCTCTGCCCAAAACACAGATGGGGCCACTTCTGACCATCTTGAGGCTTTGCCCTCACAACTCTTAACCATCACTTCTCTGACATTGAAATGCTGCCACTCCACAATACCATTTGCCTTTGAGTTATAAGGTGAGATATGGATATGCCAAATACTGTACATCTTCAATAGCCAGTCGAGTGCTAGAACATAAGGACCGCCATTGTCAGTGATGACTTCTGCCACAGCTCCCCATCTGCACAATATCTGCTCGAATAAGAATTTGCTGATTGACTTTCCAGTTTCGGATCGAAGCATGGCCCACTCTGGGTAGCTGGTGAGGGAGCACCAGGCTTGAGTAATGTAGTGGTATCCATTGGACTTTGGCATTATGAAAGTGTCAACATAGGCCTTGTAGAACAGGGGCTCAGGTATTGTCACAACAGGGGGAATGTGGATTTGGTCAAGGCGGTGAATCTGGCATTTGTGACACGTCTTGATGTACCAGCAAACATCCTGCTCAAGCATGGGCCACCAAAACCATGTCAGCAAGTGCATATGGGTGGAGAAGATACCCTTGTGGCCTAACTTGTTGTGGGCCTGACAAATAATTTCAAGCCACTTGTGGCAGTGAACCACAAGTTGGTGGTGACCTTGGGGCTCTTTCCTCCAAAGCTCCCTGCCCTTTACAAAGTACCAGGTTGCTAGCTGCAAAAGACTCTCCAGCTGCTTTTCTCCCAACTCGTCCAGCAGCTTCTTTGTTTCCAAGAACCTCCTCACAACTTCCAACCTCTCATCCCTCTGTTTTGCCTTCTCAGATCACAGGATTTCGGTCTTGGTGTTTTCTGGTGGTGAACCCATTTCCATAAATATACTGACATCCTGAGGCAAGATTTTAGATGAGTAGTATATGGACGATGGAATTTCTGGAGGATGTAGCATCCAGGTTCTTGGCTCTCGGCAATTCACAAGTTCCATGGCGAAGGCTCCACACTCATCTACCCAGTCTTTGTACTCTTCCTTGTCTACATCAGGGTCCTCTTCAGCTCTCAGTCTCCTTGACAACCCATCAGGGGTGGCATGCTTAGCAGTGGGTATGTGGACCAGTTTGAAGTCAAAGAGTAGAATACCAGCAATCCACCAGTTGATGGTGGCATTAGGCTCTAAGTCTGGATTGTTAATCATACCCTTGATATATCTCATGTCAACCTCTACAACTAGATCCTGCTGTGGGCAACTCTTCTTGCAAGAGTGCTAAGGGAAATAAGAGGGGAAAGCTGTAGGTAGGTCCTAGGCTCGTCCCAAGGGGTCTTGAGTCAGAAGGAGACAGCAGAAGGGGGATGCTAGGTGGTAAAGTGGGAAATATACAAAGGGAGGACTCGAGAGCTCATTGGAGCTTGGTAGGCAGCAATAGTAGGCTTTGTAGGATGGTTTTCAGGGTGTTTGGGACTTGATGGCAGCAAAATCGTGGCAAAGGGAACTCTGGGACTTGGGGTACTCTTGAAAACTCAAAGATGGCTTGGGAGGGCTCTCTAGACTCGAAGGGGACTCTCAGATTCTCGCTGTGTGATGCCAAAAGGTGGTTGGTATATTTTTCTCCATAGACCAGGCTTTTGTATTGTAAGGACAGTGGTATCTAAGGTAAAATCTGGCATATTTTGGATCTGTCATATGTCAAAAGTAATAACAGACAAAGCAAGGTCCAATGCTGGTACAGACACATGCATGGCAGTGACAGCAGTGAAAGGAAAACAAACAAAAGTGGAGAAGATACACACAAACCAAGACAAGGCAGCATAACTACATGTCTGAGCAACAGGATCACACCCTGGAAGCTGACAGGGGGTGAAGGGAGTGGTATAGGTAAAGGAGGGTCTGTGGGGAGGCACAGTGACACATGACAGGCAATGATGTTGCTGGCAGTAACAGGCATGTGACAAGCATAGTGTAGGTGGCGACACAATCCTGTGACCATGATGGGTGTGTGATCTGGCAGGTTGGGAGAGTTGGGATTGCCACTGAGGGTGCCTCGCAGTCCCAGGGAGCCTAGGTTCCCTACACCACACTCCAAAAACATAAAGCCGTACATCATGCAGCGCTCAAAACAAACCAAATAGTTCAAGTTTGGCTTGACTATACTGCCTCTCTTGGTCATTAAGAGTGATGGAGCCAAAGCAGGCAGGGTACCTCTTGGATTCTTCTCCCTCTTGCATGACTGGAAAGGAGGAGCTGTAGTCAATAGGATGCAGTGCTGGGGAGGTGACTATAGCAGCTTTGAGATAGTCCATTGCCACTTGGTGTTCATCACAAAACTTGAAGAAGATGGCTTTCTTTGTGAGCTCAATGAGAGGATGTGCCTGCTTGGCAAAGTCTTTAATGAAGATGCAGCAATACAAGCACAGACCTAGAAAGCCCCTAACTTCAGTGACATTAGTGCAGTAAGGCCAGTCTCTAATTTTTTGGACTTTAGTTTCATCAGGGATCCTCCTGTCGTATGAAACCTTATGCCCCACCACTACAATAGATGGGGTGGCAATGACACATTTCTTGGCAGAGACAGTAGCTCCTGCATGGCAAAGTTGGTGTAGAACTCAATTGGTATTTTTGAGGTGTTCCCAGATAAAGTGCTGAATGCCAGGGTTCTGTGGTATCATTTCATAAGACCCATTGGCATTTAGGTAGCAAGACTTAGGGCCTTTGATTGGACAGTCATCAATGAATGGGATGGAGTCCTCAGGGATTTCGTCCTTTAGGATCCAACAGACATCACCATGGAATATTTGAATGGCATTAGTGCACCCCATAGGTAACTTCATCAGCCTAAGGGTGCCAATGGGGGTTTGGAAGGTAGTCAGGTCACAGTAATCATCATGGATGGCTCGGTGGTCATAGCTGACCATTAGGTCCAAGATCCCATACACCAAGTGACAGGCAAAAGCTTCGGCAATTGAGTCAACGAAAGGAGGGATGGCTGAATCCTGGATAGAGATGGCATTTAAGGGCTGTAGGTCATGAACGAGGCACAGAGATTTCCCATCCTTCTTGACAATGCAGAACCACTTGGACCAACATGACAAGGTCAAGGGCTCATAAACACCAGTGGCGATTGTTTCTTTAATTATTTGGACGACATCTCGAAAGATGGCAGGTGGGATAGGGATGTTATGTTCGACCCAGGGTTTGTGAGGTAAGGTTGGGATTTTTAAGGGGGGAAACATGTCTTTGCAAAAGGTTCCCCTTTCTGAGGTCTCCCAAGCGAAGGCAGCTTTGTGTGTTCAAACAAGCCAATGAACAAGATCCAACTCCACTGGCCAAAGGAACTTGGAAGGGTCGAGGTCGAGCTCTTCTGCCCTTTGAGTGGTAAATCTAGAACCAGGAATGAATAAGGGAGGGTGGTACAGTAATACAGGTAAATCTGCGAGAGGATTGCCAACCTCCTGACACTCTACCCTGAATTCAACAGGCATTGCAGTCCCTTCTTCACTACAGGCTTGTATTTTAACATGTGAAAAACCAGGTCGTAGTGAAAGGTAGACTGTAGGGCAGAAAGTGTCAGTGGAGAAATCATAGTACTAGTGGTAAACAGGAAGGGGTCTTTAGGCAAAATGAAACTGGCATCGAATGGATCAGGAGGCACAGTATCTGGGGTATAATTGAGCAACAGTGCTGCTGCAGCATTTTCTTTGAAGTCTGTAGAAAGAGGACAAGTGGAATTTCTCAAGGCAGAAAGTGAATCTGAAACATAAAGGGAACACACAGATACTATATTATCTTGGTCTCCACATAACCCTATCGAGTCATCAACCATTGTTAAAAACCCTGTTCACTCTCTTGGAGTTGGCAGTGGTGACTCTGGTGGGTGAAGTATTCTGCCTCATCATCTGGGTTCACAAATTGGGGATATGGGTATAGACGATGTTGAGGGTGGGTGGGGATAAGTAACTGGCATCCTGAATTGGGGTCACAGATTTCTAGAGATTGTTCACTGTCAGGGAAGTCTTGAAGGATGCTGCTGAGGAGGCAGAAGAACAGGCAGCCTAATAAGAGGTCAAAAGGGGCTTTATCAATGACTTGGATCTGTAGGTGAGCTTCAACTGGCCCAATTCAAAGAGAGGCATTTTCGATGACACCTAGAGTGCTTTCTTTAGACTGGTTAGCGGCTTCTAATGTCATACACATGTCTGAAGGGAGGGGGGCCCCTAAAGCCTCCCACAATTTGTGCCTGAGGGCAACTACCTGACAGCTGCTGTTGAGGATACACTTGACCCAAAGCTTGTCCATAAGGACACCATCTACTGCACAGATAGGGGTGGTGGCGAGACCAACACACTTGCTGTCAGTATCCTTAACAAGGTATTGTTCATATGAGGCCCAGGTAGATGACAAGGACGATTCTGATGCAGTCTCAAGGCTACCAATCACTACTTTCTTCATCATAGCCATCTCTTTTATCTGTTTGTGGATTTCCAGGCTGACTGCCAAAAGATCTTGGGTCAAAATTTCAATCTTGGCCCCTAAAACTTGGGACATGAGTCATTTAGTGGCAGCAGCTTTGTCAAAGCTGCTCTGGTAATGAAACTGAGGAGTAGGGTTGGATGAAGGTCTAGAGGTCGAAGGCTCAGTGGCATTAGATTTAGCTTGCTTCTCGTTACATGCTGGCTGGGTGTTTGAAGTTGTGGTAGGTACAGGGTTGCTGGAAGGGGGAGGGTTGGCTGGAGCAGCACTTCGAGGGTGATGAGCAAAGATCTCCACACCATCAAAGTGGGCTGGTTTCTTCTTTTTGATAGCATTCTTAAGCTCCTCTACCTGAGCATAGGCTCTGGTGAGGGCACGCTTATCTTCTTTGTTGGCATTAGTGGTATTCAAAGTTAAATACGGCACAACTTTTATGCGCCAAACCCTAACCTAACCCTAGCATTTTGAGGCGCGGATTTCGGTCTCCGAAACCATCACTCGCATATCCAAATTTGGAGATATCCCTTTGCAGCATATCAAGGTAGTCAGTTTCAGAATTACAATTACAACAGCACTAGGATACTATCAGAATTTTAACAAATAACTCCCCGATTGAACCTCGATATGCCCCGAGTGTCTATCCGCAGGGAAGTCCTAAGTATCTTAGATCATACAGCGATCACCGTCGCGTGAATGCGAAATGCAGTTGCCATGGATGTCATGGACAGCAGTGATGGCGATTGGACAGATACATCGTCCGATGCGTCCTCCAGGACCTCTCTGTCGCTGAGCCTGATGGCCCTATCTCCCTCATCGCCTGCGTCCTCGATGTATTCATCACAAGGATCGATGTCAATCAATTCTGATTCAAGCAGCTCTGATACATATTCGATGACGGAAGTAATCACCGCACCATTTACGGAGTACCTGGATGCGATCCGGGCACTACGTGACGAGGTCGAGGCAGCGCGCATTCTTGAGCGCCCGCTAGAACCGATGCCACGCGCATCCCAACTACATCTCCTCCACCATTTTGCGGAACATCGCCCAGCTCTGTTTCGAAAGCGGTTGCGAGTAGATCCGTTGATATTTGATGACATCTTAGGCCAGATTAGCAGGCATTCTATATTTCAGAACCAATCGAATAACCGGCAGTTACCTGTTGCCATCCAGCTTGCAATTTTTCTCTTCCGAGCGGGACATTATGGAAATGCATGTGCACCTGAAGATGTTGCACAGTGGGCAGGGGTTAGTGTCGGAACTGTGGTTAATTGCACTCACCGCATCATGGCTGCACTGCTAGACCAGCACGATCAGTTTATCTATGTTCTGCACGTTCGTTCTGAGGAGATGTGTCGAGCTCGAGCGTTTACGGAGAGCCAGACTTGTTGTGCATGGCGAAATGGAACATTTGCGGCTGATGGATCGATGATAAACCTATATGAGCGGCCGGGTATGTTTGGAGATAGTTTCTACGATCGAAAGTCTCGGTTCTCATTGAATTGTCAGGTCAGTTTACTCGACATATTGATGTGTCAAAACTCACCACCAACTTTTGAAGGCCGTTGTCATGCCTCACAATCTTATGATTGTCGACTACTTACTGGGCCAACCTGGCAGCGTACACGATGCGTATGCCTTCCGAGGGACCCGGGTCTTCCAGGATCCTACCAACGTCCTTCCCCCTCGCCATTGGATATGGGCAGATTCAGCGTACCCGAGCGAGACGTGGTGTGCTGTCCCATTCAAAAGGCCGCGTGGAGGTAGTCTAACGCGCAGGCAGAATATTTACAACCACTACATATCCAAGGTGTGTACCTTATATTTTCATCCAACTGGTTTCTGACCAACTCCAAAGATCCGCGTAAGGGTAGAACATGCGTTTGCTGCGCTAAAGGGTCGATTTCAGTCACTGCGCGAGCTTCGGCTTAAAGTGGCAAAAGACGAAGACTTACATATCACCATTTACTGGATCATGTGTTGCATGATATTGCACAACATGATCATACGGTTTGAGTCTGATCGAGGCGACGACTTAGACGGATCGACGAACTGGGCAATTAGAGAAGCCGAAGGGTGGGACCAAGAAATCCATGATGAGATTGGGGAAGAAGGAGGGGGCACGCATGGACAACGATTCTGGGGGTTGTTGATGGAGCGTCTCTTCGAACAGCATGGGATTCAAGTCTAAAAAAAATTCTAAGTATCAACGTCACACACTTCTCAGTCGAACTTAGATATCGGTGGCAAAGAAAACATCTATTGAAACATAGTATGTTCGAACAGATGGGATCGGCTAGACTATTCGTAACAACAGGTTTTCTAAGGAAACAGTAAGGGTAGGGGGAAGAGGGGAAGCAGCAAAAGATATTGATATGATAGTAAAAAAAAAAAAAATTACTCAGCGGCCGAAGACGATGGAGTGGAGGGACCGGAGGGACCGGAAGATAACGCGATGTTAGCAGCCTGGAGCTTTGCCAGCTCCAGTTTGAGACCAAGGACTTTCGTCTCCTCCTGCAGCGCCTGGATATCCAACTGCTTCTTCTCCATCTCGCGACGGTGGATCTTCTCTGCTTCCAGATGCTCCCTCTCCCTCTCTCTTTCCAGATGATTGATCTCTTTGTCGCGCATATGAGCCTGCGTTTTGACCGCCTTATGCTCGTTTTTGAGGACGGCGAGCTGGTATCGAAACTCCGCAGAGTTATCATTCAATCCATCCAGGCAGCTGTCCAGGTCAGCTTTCATTTGAACTAGCGTATTCTTGCTCTTCGTGAAGCTAGTTTGGGAAGACTCTCAGGCGGCGGTATAGCGACGGCTGCTTGAAGTTGGGGTGGACGACGTGCTGGATGTGGAAACGATTGAGACGGGGCTCCGCGGGTATGATGACATCCAGAACACTCCACGGCCGTCAAACGATGCAGCCCGCATCTTTGCGTAGTTGACGGGCTTGTCATAGGTAGAGCGGTGTCAGTGGAATTAAGTATCTAGATACCTACGGCTCAGACTTACCCGATATCCGTGGTCAACCTCCGGATCCTCTCCAAACGTCGACGGGTCTTCAGGCTCTCCTGATATCATAATGTCGTCCTCGCTGCCATACCCAGGTTCTTCGTCCTCTTCTTCTTCCTCTGCCTCCACCCATCCCTGCTCACTCATCGTCACATCACGGGGAGGATCGGGGTCATCGAAGGTAGTTCCGATCTCGACAGCCCCAGGATCTTCAGTGGCAGGGACATTGTTGTAACGCTCAGTCGACTCGTCTTGCTGGAGAGACAAACCTGCTGCATGTCCACTGTTGTTGATAATTGAAAGAAAATCGCCGGTTCGATTGACACCCGGAGCTGCTCCAAACAGCTTGGCATCATAGCTAGGGTTGCCGCACCACATCGAATCGCATTGTTCCCAGAATGGGAACTCTGCGATAACTTTTTCTAAGACATGGTAAGTACAAAACGGAGGACATGTTACAACTACCGTACCTCAAAGGTTCCGATGGAGTGGGTCATCGGGGCTAATCCCCTCGCCAGTGGACTTAAATCTTGCGGCTTGTTGTCGATACTTAGCTTTTAGACTGTAGAATTTATGTAGATTAATCTTGTGACAGAGGAGAAAAGAAGATCGGAGGACACACCTGGTAAGGCGGGCGTTCACGGCAGAGGCGAACTTGCCAGGATTCACAGCGTACTTGTCCCCATACTTGAGATTGCTGCTGAAGAGGAAGTTGGCGATGACCGCATGGATATCCTTCTTTCGCCAGGCGTGAGGTTTTGCAGCGTTCCCCTGAGTATCTTGGTCCTTCCTCTCATTGAAAAGGATCGCGCGATCGGCCAGATTATCGAGAAGCCACGAGAGGAGTTTCTCTGTAAGGTAAGGCAGCCACTCCCACTGAATGCCTTCACTCCCAGCTGAGGGGTCCTGAGCACGTTTGCCTATACGTTTCGCCTGGGAAGCAGAAGCTGTTGAGTGCACCAGGTGGGCGACCGGAGCCTTGGGATTGGACTTGGAAACTGCGACAGCGACATGAGATCGAGAAATGAAGGGGGGCTGGGGATCACCATTTCCCCCCATAGAGGGGGGGACATCGGAAGCCATGATGATCTTGGACTGAGCTCGGAGGCGTGCAGAGCGTCGTACGCTTAGTCGGAGGGGAGGCATGTCTTCAAACTCCGCTTGAATTGTGCCGAGTGTTTCTGCATGAGTTTTCAAAAAATTCGGTCAAAACAGGCAGCTCCCTGTCAGCTTTGAATACCACTATTATCTTCTATTTCTTGGTTGACAAGGTATGACAAGGGGTGGACCTCAACCTGAAACTCGGCAGTGTCTTCCAAGCCAAAGAACATGGTATTGACAAGGTGGGGCAGGGTATCACACCCTCTAGAAGAAAAGGCAGTACCTGGAGACTGAATAGAGATGAGATTAGCCAATGCCATAATAGACTCTCTAAGAGCCAGGAAGTTATTGATTTTCTCTTTGAAATTCCACCCTGCTGCAGACCTAGGAATGTCAGAACCATCTTTCATAAAGACTTTACCACCTATAAGCACACATTTCCCTTGGCAAACATACTCCTTGCAGAGCTTGCACTCAGCTGTTCTATGGCCATCAGTTCCTCCACAGAAGAAGCAGTGGGGGTCAAAAGAGCAGTGAAACTGCTGTTCTGCAGGTTGAATTTGGTGGCTGCCCAAGGCAGGGTCAGTGGCTTGGACATATTCCCTTTTAAGAATGGTGGGTGGTGAAGTTGGTTGGGAGTAGGATTCTGGGAATAAGGCTGAACTATCGATTTGGACAGCATTTTGGCAGGCCCCACTAAGGAGGTAGGTCATGTGCTTGTAGACTTCATCAAACAGCCATGCATCATCAACATCATGGTCTAGATCTTTGAGTTGGAGGTGAGTGGTGAGGCTACTGTGGAATTTTGGGGGAAATCCTTTGAGGAACTTCTCATTAACATAGTCATCAGTAAGTCTCTTCTTCTTGTTAATTAGGGCTATGACTCAGTGGAATTCCCACATGTATTTGCCAAGGTCCTCAAGGGATGACATGGGTTTCTGGACTTGGTGGTGGAGGAGAGTCTCGAGGTCAGCTTTAGTATACTGCTGCCCTTTGACATTGGCACCAGGGTAGAAACTGGTGACTTCTCTAGTAAAGTCTTCCCAGTCATCACCTGTAGTGGAGTTGAGGGAGGACCATAGCTCTGACTTGTTTCTGTTGGCATAGCGAATAGCCCACCTAATCTTAACCCTGTCATCTGTGATTCCTGCATCAGTGCAGATCTGGTCGACATCTTCAAAGTAGGCACAAATATCTTCTGTTTTTCCCAAAAACTTGGGGGCTTTGTTAGATCCCCTAAGAGGCATTTCACAATGGTTGGTAGTAGCAGACATGGCCACAGGAAACGATGATGAGAGTGGAAGGGGGTACTGAGGTATCAGTGGGGAAGTATGGGCTAGTGGTAGAATGGGATTCTGTGAGGTGGTGAAGGACATTGATGGGAGGAGAAGTTGTTCTGCAGCAAAGGTCGAAGCTGATGAAGAAACTGGAGGGGATAGGTTGGTAAGTGGTGATAATTCTTGACGATCAGGTGGTGGTGCAAAGGACTCATCGAGCTCAAAGGCACCAGGTATATTGGCTATTGAGATAGAGGGAGATTCTGGATGATGAGGGGATCCAATGGTGGAAAGCTCTACATCTGGAGAACTAGGCTCTGGAATATCACAGGGGTTAATAGCAGGCACAAAAATATCAGAGGAAGATATAGAAAGATGGCAGAAGGGCTCTAAGAGCTCTTCAAGTTCTGTTCTGTGGCAGGTAGGTTGTAGAGATCTCCTTTCCAGATCTACAGACCCCTCACAGTGGGCTCCAAAATGATGTGGGCAACTCTTCTTGCAAGAGTGCTAAGGGAAATAAGAGGGGAAAGCTGTAGGTAGATCCTAGGCTCATCCCAAGGGGTCTTGAGTCAGAAGGAGACAGCAGAAGGGGGATGCTAGGTGGTAAAGCAGGAAATATACAAAGGGAGGACTCGAGAGCTCGTTGGAGCTCAGTAGGCGGCAATAGTAGGCTTTGTAGGACGGTTTTCAGGGTGTCTGGGACTCGATGGTGGCAAAATGGTGGCAAAGGGAACTCTGGGACCCAGGGTACTCTTGTAAACTTGGAGATGGCTCAGGAAGGCTCTCTAGACTCAAAGGGGACTCTTAGATTCTCGCTCTCTGTGACACCAAAAGGTGGGTGGTATATTTTTCTAAGTAGCCCAGGCTTTTGTATCATAAAGACAGTGGTATCTAAGGTAAAATTCAGCATATTTTGGATCTGTCATATGTCAAAAGTAATAACAGACAAGGCAAAGTCCAACACTGGTACAGACACATGCACAGCAGTGACAGCAGCAAAGGGAAAGCAAACAAAAGTAGAGAACATAAACATGAACCAAGACAAGGTGGCATAGCTACACATCTGGGCAATGGGGTCACACCCTGGAAGCTGACAGGGGGTGAAGGGAGTGGTATAGCTAAAGGAAGGTCTGTGGGGAGGCACAGTGACATGTGACAGGTGACGATGTTGCCAGTGATAATAGGCATGTGACTGCAAGGAAGCATAGTGCAGGCGGTGACACAATCCTGTGACCATGACAGGCATGTGATCTGGCAGGTAGCAAGAGCAGAGATTGCCACCAAGGGCACCTTGCAGCCTCAGGGAGCCTAGACTCCCTACAGGGCCTGGCAGTGAGAACATGCCAGGCAATACATCCTATGGAGAGTGATACCTCAACAAGTGCAGTACCCTCATCAATGCAATTGAGGACAGCAAGAGCAGACATTGACAGGATGGGAGAACTCATCCAGGGGATCTGGGGGGGGATGACTCAGAATGAATGGCAAATGCAGCAGGCACTACAGGAAAGCAATCAACTTTGAGGAGACCTGCAAAGGTTGGCTCTTGTGGGCATGCAAGAGCCTCAGAGGGGAACCATGCTTGTACATTGAAGTAGAGACCCTGGCCATCCCAGACTGAATGACCATCAGTGGGCAATCACATCCTAGCTCAAACAAAACCCCATGACTAATGGTGCTTCATCCAATGGAAGAGACTAATTGTGCATTCCAGTATGGAATGTGCACCAACAATACCATCACCCTTAGACCAAAAATCTCACCACAAGCACATGCTTGTGTAGTAGTAAAAGCCCAGGTCAACAACTGTGAAGTGTTGACCATGATAGACACAGGGAGCATGACCAACTTTGTGAGCCCTGCATTCACCACTGTCACCAAGTTACCTACATTCACCCTGGCCTCCCAGCTAACCTTACAGCTGGGATGTGTCAGAAGTTGTTCCAAGATCATGCATGGCTCCCAGACAAAGTTGCATCTGGGAGCCTTCATGTGTGATGCCTACTTTGACATCACAAACATCAACTGATATGACTGCATACTTGGAATCCCCTTCCTCCAATCACATGGTGTGTGATTAAAATTTGATATGAATATGATAGAGGTTGGGGGAATACCCATGCTGGCATACACAGAACTGGACCTGTCCAGTTCTGTGGAAAATCAAACACAAGAAAAGGGATGATGCAAAGATGCATCATCCTCAACTCCAATGGATACATGGCTAGTGGGTGGGGCCACACTGACAAGGAATCCTCCCAGCCCCATAACACCTCAATGAAGTGTTGAGATACCAACATCAGTAACTGAAGGCAAAGGGCAAGTAGCACTTGCACAAATGAAAACCCAAAAATACTCAGACAAGGATATTCCTTGTCTGAGGGAAGAACTGTATAAGAAATATGAGCATTGTATGAAGGGAGTGGTGCCAAAGATGCCACCACTCCGAGAAGTAAACCATTGCATACACTTGATCGATGAGGGTATGCATTACACCTACCATTTGCCAAATTGCCCAGACTCACTGAAACCTCAGCTGGCAGAGAAGATCCAGCTATATACCAGAGCTGGATGGTGGGAGAGAGCAAGCATGTCACAAGCAGCACCAATGCTCTGTATCCTGAAGAAAAATGGGAAGCTTAGAACAGTTGTTGACTGTTGAGAGCACAATGACAATACAGTCAAGGATGTAACCCCATTCCCTGACCAAGACCAGATTTGAATGGACATTGCATGAGTGAAGTATCACTTGAAGATTGACTTGTCAAATGCATATGAACAAGTCAGAATAGACCCCAGCAACATACTGAAAACAGCCTTCTCAACCATCTTTGGCACATTCCTGAGTCATGTTATGCAGCAGGGAGACTGCAATGCACCAGCCACCTTCCAGCAGCTGATAACAGTGACATTGCAGGAATATATAGCTAGGATAGTACATGCATACTTAGACAATGCATTCATGTACAGTGATACAATAGAGGACCATGTAGAACATGTGTCCCTTGTGCTTGATGCACTCATAAAAGCTGATTTTTATCTCAAGAGGGATAAAGTCAACCTATTTGCCAAGAAGCTTGATTGCCTTGGCCACATCATCGATGACAGAGGAGTCTGTGTGGATGAGGACAAGATGGCCCATGTCCACAACTGGAGGAAGCCCATGAACCTGAACAAGATACAATGGTTCATGGGCCTAGTCAAATACCTTGCAGCATTCATGCCAGACATGTCTGCATACACAACACCTCTGATGGGAATCCAGAGGAATGGCCACACCTTCCTCTGGCACAAAATTCACAACAGATGCTTCCAGGCAATAAAGGACCTCACTTGTAAGTACCCAATATTATGACCAGTAGACCCAAGGCCAGATGAGCCAATCTGGCTCATCTGCAACATGTCCCTATATGGTATAGGGGCACTATATGGCCAGGGACTGACCTGGCAAGGGTGCTGACCAGTGGGATTCATGTCAAAAAAGCTCACAGATGCCCAACACAACTATAGGATGTTCAAGAGGGAAACCCTTGCCATACTTGAGGTGTTACTAAAGTGGGAGGACAAGCTTTTGGGGTTCCATTTCAAGATTATCATGGACCACAAAGCACTTCAGTTCCTTTGCATGCAACAATGCCTATCCAGCTGCCAGATGCACTGGATGGACTATTTATCATGCTTTGACACCAAGATCATATATGTCAAGGGATCAGAGAACAAAGTGGCCAATTGCCTGTCTTGTTACTATGAGACAGATGGGGGAGATGAAGCATGAAAAGAGACCATCAAATGGGCAATGGCTGACATTCGACTCGACCCAGAGGGGGATGACCTTCCAATTGATAGGCTGAGGGAATTGCACCTTGCAGCGATGTGAGACAAAATGCCAAAGATTAGGGAACCAACAGAAGAGTGACATGCAGAGGCCAACATGCTAAAACAACATGCAGAGCAGAGAAGAGAAGTACCCACTCATGTACCCACAAGTGAGGATCCCACTCTTCTTGACTCTGCAGGGGACCCACAGACACTTGTCACCCACTTCCAGGGGGAGCATGGCTTCCTCAATTGTGTCAGACAAGGTTACCTGACAGACCCTATCCTGGCAAAGGTACTCCTACACCCAGATCACCACAAAGGATTCAATGTAAACAATGGACTGATCCACTTGAAAGTCACAGCAGGAGACAGAGTACTCTGTCTCCTTCAGGTGGACTGGAAGAATGACTGACTGATGGTGCAAGTGATTGAGCATGCACACAAGATGCTTGGTCACTTTGGAACACTGTGCATGGGAGACTACATCTGTAGGCACTTCTGGTGGCCTGGGATGGGCAAGGACATCAACTGATTCTGCAGATCATGCCCAGTGTGCCAGACCACCAAGACTGACAATGCATGCCTGGCAGGTCTGCTTCACTCCCTGCCAGTGCCCAAGAGACCTTGGAACTCCATCACAATGGACTTCATTGGCCCCTTCCCCAAAAGCAACAGTGCTGACTACCTATGGGTTGTCCTGTGCCAACTGACATCTCTAGTTCACCTCATACCAGTCAACACCACCATACAAGCATCTGAACTCACATGGGTTTTCATTTGGGAGATCATGAGGCTACATGGTCTCCCTGATATGATTGGGTCTGATTGTGATGCTAAGTTCACCTTGCAATCTTGGCACAAGGTAAATCGACTCCTGGACATGAAGCTACTGATGTCCATGGCCTTCCATCCTCAGACAGATGGAGCTTCAGAATGAGCAATACAGAATGTATTACAAGTTCTACAGGGCCTAGTCTCTCCAGATCGACGAGACTGGGCTGAGAAACTACCAATGATTGAGTTTGCCATCAACTCGAGCATCAGCAGCTCGACAGGATTTGCACCATTCAAGCTCACATACAGATACCTGCCCCAATCACTGCCTAGTGTCAAGGAGCAGTTGGCTACAACTGCTCCTGGGGTGATGTCCTTTGTCTGTCAAGCGAAGGAAAACCTAGCAATGGCTCATGACACCATCATTGAGGCCCATGTGGTGCAGACACACCACACTAACAAACAGAGGAGGGAAGGAGGAAAATACAATGAGGGAGATTTAGTATACCTGTCAACAAAGAATCTCACCTTGCCCAAAGGACATGCTCACAAACTACTCCCCAAGTACATCAGCCCCATAAAGATCATTCAAGCAAGCCAGCCCACAGACACATACACTCTGGAACTGCCTAAGCAGCTCCAGGAATGACAAATCCACCCCACATTCCATGCCAACCTCCTGTGTCATCATGAACCCAATGACAATGCAATGTTCCCCAAATGTGACACCCACATCTTCTATGATGTGGGCATACCAGATGATGTGGAATGGCTGGTTGACAAAATAAATGCCCACCAATGGGTGGGCTGTCAGCTGGAATTTTTAGTCAAGTGGAGTCTGGGTGACTCCACTTGGGAACCTTACCAACACTGTAAAGACCTCAAGGCCCTAGACAGGTACCTCAAGCTACAAAATGTTAAGGATCCCTGCTGACTACCTAGACACAGTCAGCATACTACAGAAGCTAATGTGTAGTAGAGAGGCCTCACAATTCACACAAGTCCTATGCACATGACCTGCCCATGCCACCCCCCACACTTCCCTTTCTGGACTTGCCACTGGCTCTACATTTAAGCTTTAAGAATATGTACCACTTATCACCAAGATTATGCAATCATTCCCTTTATGAAAATTTTCACATCACCTCTCTCTTCCTTCCTTACCACACCTCCCCTTAACCTTCATCATTATGTCCCACTGCTTCCCCACATCCAAAACCCCAGCAGCACCCTCTTGTGAGGATGCTGCTGCCTCTTCTGACATGCCCATGTCTCCTGATGACTAGGCACATCATCATGAGTCCAAATGATGCATGAGGGATGACCCCCCCCCTCATTGTGTGCCCTTGTACTCTCAGTCCCCATCTTGTCCCTGTTCTTGCTCACATGACAACAAACATCACTGTGAGCATTCATCCTCTCCCCCATGTTGACACTGGCATGCCAGTGAGTTCAGTGTGGTCATGCATGATGACTGTGGCCAGCCCAATGGCTGCAGTGTGTGCTCTGCATATGCAGTGCACATGGTGCATGACCTGGTGCTTGGGTCCCCTGACCTCATACACACATGCACAGACTGTGTGCATGTACTATTGCACCTCCTCCACCTTGATGATGCCTCAGCTGCCTGCAAGGAGGTCAACCATCTTCAAGCTGACCATGACTACTGGCACACCTGGGCTCACCACTACCAAGATGAGTGTGAGTGACTCAACGACAATCATGAGTTTGAATGTGCCTGCCTTGCATCCCTCAAAGGCCATCTGTGCCATGACTACCCCCCCAACCAGTGGGAGCTGGCCCCTCTTCTTTGACCCTGGCAGCCTGCCTATCAGGGGGAGGGGACAGGGGACCCCCCTACACAGCCACCTCACTCTCCACCTCATGCCCCTGTTCTTGCCTCTGACCCCATGTCTCATGTGGAACACCACAAGATGCCAACCAGCACCCCTGATGAGTCTGGTCAGACTCAGCCTTGCCAAAAATGACCCCTCCTGACCAACCTCCTCAAGGAGGCTACCACCATGTTCCCCATTGATCATAGGGAATGCCCCCACCAGGCCTTCATTCTGCTGAGTGGCAGGAAGTTCCTGCATGTCTGGGCTCAGCAGAGCCTGTACCAGTTTGAAGCCCCTCAGCATTACAATGTTGAGAGGGTGATAGCTGCAGGATATGCTCCAGCTCTCTTTGGAGCCATCCCCCCAGGTGCAGTGCACCTGCTGAACACACCCCATGAGATAGATGACATCTATGCTTGTGCAGCAAGGGAGAGCAACAAGGACAACACACCATATGCCAGGACAGCCCAACATCTTGTTGCCTGGATCAATCAGTATCTGGCCAACATCAACAAGTGTATGGGAAAGAAACTGGCCAAGAATCCAGTTGCAGCCTATGTGCTCTCACAGTGGCACCCCCCAGCATGGTTGGCTGCCAAGAGTAAGGTCAAACAGGACAACTACAAACTGTCTGTCACTGGACTCGCCCTGCAACAACCCCTGGTATATGAGGAGCCCCATGCCAACCCTCCCAAGGCTCATGAGGAGCCCACCATCCCTCATGAGCAAGTACCCATTCCACAGGTAGAGAGACCCCACCAGTGGAAGCCCCCCTCCCAGTCATGATCCCAGCACCCCAGGCCCTGACTGTTGCCAGCCCAATGGTCCCACCCATCATTGACCATCAAGACCCAAAAAAAAGGTCCCACCAGGAAAGGATCCCCAAGAATGCACCTGCCTGGGGTGAACCTTTACAATGGTGGAGGGCAGAAATTGAGAAGTATCAGGACACAGAAGAGATGTTGAGCTTCCCAGGGGTAGCAGGTCCCATTGAAGAGTATGCCAAGGACAAGGAAGTGACTCTGATTCAAAGAATCAGAGGTTTTGTCCTGGAAGGGTACTTCACACCCTGGTTCCAATATGATTCCAATCAGTATGGGTGGCATTGCAACTTTGCTCACCTGTTCACTGTTGCTGGCTGGTACCAAGCCATAGTGGAGAATGAGGGACTGTCCATCATCCCAGGCACCCAAAGCAATTGGGACCTTTGTAAGGATGTCACCCCATCCCCCACTGACATAGCCTGTTTCCTCACCAGGAATGGGCTGAGTTTCCAGGAAGCCAATGACCTGTACTCCTGGAGTGTCTGCTTCCTGCAAGATGAGAGCAACATGCTCCATGAAAAGGGGCATCAGGTCCATGATGGTCTGACATGAGGCAACTATGAACAGGGTGGTGACATGGATCACCTGGCCAAGCAGTGACCTCTTGAGTATTATCTGGATCATGCTCAGGAACTAGGGCTCCCAGACTTCCATACTGTCAAACCTGTCCCCACTACTCCACACTCACTGAGTGGTGTTGAGGTAGTGGGAGGGGTGATGGCCACCTCTGATTTTGATGACTGGGAATCTGATGTCCTGAGCATGGGTACCACCAGGAGGCAAGGCATGGATGTCAATGACGAAGGTCCTGCCCCCATGTAGGGGCTTGGTATTATATAAAATCCTGTCTCAACCACATACTTCCATATATCATTGCAGACTGGCTAATCTCTGCTCAGTCATCTCACCATAGCTCTCTGACGTCTCACACTTGTGCACTGTACATGTGTGATCATATAATAGAAATGTCAGTGTGTTCGTGGTTGTGCTTAGTTTGGAAGAACCTGGTTGGGGTTCTTCAGGGGGAGGGTGTAAGGGTGCCCTAGACTCCTACACTTAAATAGGTAGGGAGTTCATTAATGGTTGAACTCCAGTATTGTTTATAGATATATTACATAAACAAGAGTGCCCATATATAAAACAGGTGCCCATTACATAAGCAGACACTTCTTTTTTACCATACTTTATGCACTCCAATATAACACTGGTTGTGTTTATATTCAAGTGACTAAGTATACAAGTAAACAAGAAGCTTGAAGCTTTACACATATGTCAAAAGTAATAACAAACAAAGCAAAGTCTGATGCTGGTACAGGCACATGCATGGCAGTGACAGTGGTGAAGAAAAAGCAAACAAAAGGGGAGAAGATAAACATGAACAAAGACAAGGTGGCATAACTACACATCTGAGCAATGGGGTTGCACTCTGGAAGCTGACAGGGGGTGAAGGGAGCAGTATAGCTAAAGGAGGGTCTGCAGGGAGGCACAGTGACATGTGACAGGTGATGATGTTGCTGGTGGTAATAGGCATGTGACTGAGGGGAAGTGTAGTGTTAGGATAGGCAGTGACACAATCCAAGGCTGTGCCATGACTGTAAGGGATGTGTGGTGGTAGCTGGCAAGAGTAGGGATTGCCACCAAGTTGCTGCCAAGGGCACCCTGCAGCCTCAGGGAGTCTAGGCTCCCTACAGTGTGTGAGCATAAATGCCATGGAAGCTCCTAGTTCACTCATAAATACAATAGCTACCACTGTTCTGGTATGAACACCATAAAACTGTAATTATATTTCACTACCAAAGCACAGTGTAATGGTAATTTGCAAGTCAACAGTACATTTCTGGTGATGTATATATCCATCAATATGTATGGAAATGTGTGACAGATATATTATATAGCTGCTGGTGAATGCCAGGCATCAGCCTCAATCAATAGATACTCTGTCATCGACTCAGAGATTGGCAAGACACATGGAGGTGCACGAGATCATGAGACCGAGTTGCAGCATGTCGGTGGCACAGCCCCCTGAACTATGTTCCTTATTGGGGAATAGCAGAGTTTGACAATTTTGGTGATATCACCACAGTGTTCAGCATTAACATTGAACATCTGAGGTTACTGGTATCCACTGGCTGTGCATCCACTTCACATACTCTCTACCCTTCTTGCTTGACTCATGTCCACAGTGGCCCATAACTACCCCTACTTGTAAGTTGTCTACTTGACTGGCAACCAGGTCAGAGTCTCTGCACAGCATGCTAATGTCCTTTCAAGTTTCCTTTCACCTCTGCTTGCAGCATTAGGACTGAGGCTTGTGTCACTACAGGACATTGATGCAGTGGGGTCACCTAGTAGTTGTCCAAGATTTCATACTACAGTACATACTGCTACCAATGTTATTTCTGTTCAAATGGAATGTTGGAATTAACTATCTCCTCTCATATGTTGGCTATGAGATTGCACACTGCAGCAGAGTATACCTTGTATACTTGGCCAGCATACAGTGTATACCCAAAAGTATATAGGAAGTATACTGTGGCTTGATACTTAACCAGGAATTGACATTCAGTATACAGGCTATCCTCATTGGATACCTGTGGTATATCTGAATGACATCAGGTGTAGCCACTTGCCAAGAAGCCAGGAGTAAATTTAAATATTATCACACCTATGACTGATGAAAAAGGTTCTTGGGATATAATTTGTATACTGGCAGTAGCTAGCAAAAAAAAATATACGTGGGATACATTTTACATTTGGCTGTGTAGTCTCCTCGCTGCCTAGACCCTAAAAGAAACTCACGTACCATGTATGACGCACTGCACCACGCGGACAATCGGGCGACTCCGAGCAGTCATTTCCCTGGGTGCCCAACACGAGGACTGGGTTCATTCGCCCTGCTCCGAGCCTGTCCCAATGAGTGACTCCCACCAAGACGTGTACGCAAAACATATGCAACATGCTGACTACGGATACCCTCTGCGAATGCCAGAACCAATGAGTACGCTTCCACAAAGTTACCAGGAGAGTGGACTTCAGATCGGGGACGTTGGCATTGTCGACAACAAGGGCCAATTTGATGTTCTGTTCAACATTTGTAAACGCAGCGACAACCTTCTCCATGACCTCCGCGGAGTCCCTAAGAATTTCCAGCCCGTTGATCAGCACGTCGACGTCAAACTCAATGAGAATGCAATATGCGCCGGCCCGATTCACTCTCGTGGCATAAAGCGGGTCCTCCAGCCCAACAAGCCAAGGTACTACTCGGTGCGACCATCAATATACCATTTCCCCACTGACAGTATCACCTCAGGGCCGCCGATTACGAATTTGACTCATTCACCCCTACTGGCGCCGTTCTTATACTGCCGCACGGTGCTATGTCCACTGAACTCTTATCACCAGAACAGTTCCGCAAGGTTGCAACGAAGAATGCGCTTGACTGGTATGAATTTGCCAAAGAGTGCTACGGCGACGAGTATCTTGATTGCTCTCTTTACCTCATCACTGGCTTCTACAAGGCTCGTTCCTGGTCCCTCGGTTCATTCAGCAACTCTACGGATGACACAGGGAAAATCTTTGCTCGAAGGGATGACAATAATCCCGACATCTACATACTGGAATTCACCATTTCTGCCGATAGTCGCCATGGTCGTGGTCATGAGAGCGGGAGCATTAATCAAACCGTTTTCATATCCGGCTTCAAGATTACGGTTAGCAGCTGGCTCCCGGACCCCGTAGTTCTGAGGGTTACAGAATCGCCAACCGTTTGGTCCATATTTGTTTGTTTGCTCAAGACCTGCCTCAGCCGGTTGCGCAGTTTTTCTGGCATCTACAAACAGCCAGCAGCGATAAGTAAGCAGCAAGGGTGTCCGTTCATGTACTGCCTGACGATCTGCTGCTGGTGAACAGCTGTGGAACATAGCCCACGGTTATCCCAAGTTAGCTTCACGAATGCACTTGTCCGAATTTTAGTAGCTGACTCATTTACCAGCCCTTTGACCCCTCCGATATCATCAATCGTTTCCTCCTAAGCAAAGTTCGTTTAACATAATAACATCGTCGTACCACGTTGGATTTCTCATGACCCAGGTCAGAAGCCAAACGCCAAGTTTGCTGTTACACATGATGACCAATGGATGGATATGATGAAGGTAGTTCACTGTGGCGCATTCTTCTCGCTTATATCTTATCGTTCACTAGGAAGGGTTGACGCACGAGGACCTTCTCCAAGAGGATCGCCTTGAAACATTCTTGACACGATGCTATACCATTTCTGTTGGGTCGGAAGGTGAAAATAGTAAGAGCTTAATCATTATGATCGTCAGCCATTGCTCATTACTCTTCAGCCGCTGTATTTCTGCAAAGAAAGACGTGCGTCTTGTTGTTTCACACCCGTCCAGGGACGTTTGAAGCCGTGTCAACAGTGATGGCACTCCGGATTCCGTTTCCTCTGTCGTTGACCCACGTGACCTATCACCCGAGCTTGAGATGTCGGACCCTCCTGCTTCCGAACTTGAGGTACTTTCCTCGCCCACTTCTGAGCTGGAGTTCTCGCTCCCTACTACACCTGAACTTGAGGTGTCATCCTCTCCTACACCAGAGTTTGATTTTTCACCTACACCTTCACTCGACCGTCCATGCATTGTTATTACACGCACGCACCCATTTCTTTGTTACAGTTATTGAAGAAGTCTGACAATCATCTTGCAGGTATCCGTGCTCAAAATATACCTTCCGGCATCAAGCGGATCCCGGTTGGCTTCTATGTTCTAATCCAGTTCGATGGCTACCAACGAAGAACTCAAAATAAGTCTATGCGCTTGAACGACAGCGGTATTGAATGGGAGGATGAGATTCCATTGTGAGTTTATCGCCATCTGTTGCGTACGGGTGGTGACTCTTTCTAGACCTTCTGAAACGTGTGGAAAGATCCGATTCACGGTTTACGCTTCCTTCGAGTTAGAGCCGATGTTGGGAAGCGGAGAGGCTCTCTATAGGTCAGAAAATCCTGTAGGGAAATTTGTCGGTGGCACATACTGTGAGTGAAGTCCACTGAGTGTGACACACCGAGTCTCAAGATATTAATGCCGATATAGTAATTACTTTCTCTCCAGCCGGTTTGGGGGCCCCAGCTCCAAATCCCTCACTGCTCATTACACTAGGACAATGGTATTCCAGTCATACGGCAATAGCCCCAAGCGGCGATGATAGTAATGTAATTTGAACCTTTACACGTCCATTTGCATTGGTTAACTGCTCGTGGTTGGCAGCTGGACTCCGAAGAATCCTCGGTCCTCGTTCGCGAGACAAATTTAGGACAGGAAGCCCTTCTCCGATACCACAGCGAATACCGGAGGGAGGACCTCCAAAATGCGGTCCAGCATTTTGAATGCGCCCGGCGCAATTGTCCTTCAACACACGGATGTTATGCTGTGGTGCTTGTCAACTTTGCAAAGGCAAAGCTTACCGAATATCGGACTGACCCAACAAGTGCGGCGCTTGATGAACTTATCCGCCTTTACCGACAGGCCCTTGATCGGCGCGGTCCCGGTCATCCAGACAGACCGGCGACATTACTACAGCTCGCTCAAACTCTGTTGTTCCATTACGAGAAGCAGGGAGACGATGAATCCGTTGCAAGCGAGATCCACGAGCTCATGTCCGAGTTCCAGGATTTCTCTCGGGACAGTCACGAACGCCGAGCTGCGGATCTCGTGCTCGAGACGCTTGAGCGATGTAGAATCGTGAACTCTGGAAGCTTAGCCGAACTCGACGAGTTGATCGAGAAATTGGAACGTAGCGCGGCGGTACCTCCACATGGCTACTTCGACATACCACAACGGTTAATCAATCTCAGCATTACGCGGTGGAGACGCTATGAGAAAGGTGGAAAACGCTGGGACCTCGATCGCTCGTTGGAGACAAACAAACAAGTCTTGGAGCTGTTTTCGGCTCGTGGTCCTGACAGGCACTCTGACATAAGGACACTCGGCTCCCCATTGCGGAAGCTATTCGAGATCTGCGGAGACCTCAGTTACCTTAGAGAGTTGATTGCGTTCAGTGAAGAAGCTTCGCAGCTTATACCTGAGGGACATCCTGAACATCCGTACTGGGTAACCAGTGAGTCGCTTTCTTAGCGACTCTGGCTATGTGCACCTCTGAACATGCCGCTCAGATTCTAGAGACTCTCTTGCCAAGATGTTGGAATACTTAGGTGACATAGCCTTCAAAGCCCAGAAACACGACGAGGCAATTGCACAGTACACTCAGGCTATTATAGTGTTGAAGTCAACTCCCTCATGACTTACCCTTCGGGATCATATGTAGGAGTCTTATCTATGCTGAGTATGGTGTATGTGTAAGATCCTCTCTCGACAACGAAAATCACCTTTGTACACACTCATCAAATAAAGGTACATGACAGATTTGCGACGACACAAAGCGATTATTAGTCCACTCACCATACTCGTGACCTTCTAGGTGGTCGTAGGTGTATCGCTTACCATACAGCACTTCGTCGACACACGGCTCTGCCCGCTCGACTATTTGGCGATTGTTTACCCCTGTATTGGAGGGTCCGTTCATATATACATACTTATAGGGTTGCTCGGTGCTCGATCAAGATATCTTCTCCCCCTGTTTTTCCCTCCAATCTTGGTCTCTCATTCATTGTGCCTGTAATGATCCCGCTCCCGCATATGCACCTAATAACACACGCCGATCCACGTTCTCTCGCGCCCAGTTCTCGCCACCCCATTGAAGACTCGAGTGGTGAGTTGCCAGTAGTGTGTGTGTGTAAGTTTTGTAAGAACACCGGTGTGCAGTTGCAACTGCCTCTGTCCGTGTGCACGAGCAACTGATGGCGGAAATCGCCCGCCCACTGTCAGTCTAAACACAGCCCTGCAAGGTTGAACAAGTAGTGCCAAATGAAAGCCGAGATCTGCTTAATATACTCCTAGAGTCTCGGAATTGCTAGCCTGTTTAGGAGAGCATCGAGGGTTCGTAGTGTGGGATTTCAGCAAGAGTATCTAGTGCGGTATGTCGATCACTAGAGTAGTACGCTTAGTAAGGTATACGGACAAAATAACGAGAGCTATGAGCCCCAGCCATAGCATGTAACGGAGCCGGGTGTTAGCGGATCGCAAGAGCCGTGAAAACGCAACGAGGTGTGCTTGACATATCGCCGAAGACCAAAATTCGTGGTCGGAGTTGTGCCTGTCGATCAAGTTGTGTGCGATTTCGTGAGCAAGAGCGAGGAACCTTAAGTGGTAATGTTTAGTAGGCAACGGAACAAGGCAACAGTGAACGAAATCAACCAACCACGTCATTCGGGCGTCCTGTTGGTTCCCGCTTTCGACTTGCTTATCATCTGAAGCCATCGTCTCAGCATCTTCCCAGCTCAAAGACAGTAATTAAAATCGACTCACGCCAAACTTCAAAATATCGCAGATTGAGGTAGATGATTCCTCGTGAGTTGAACGCAATGCACCCTCCCGAAACGTCATAGAAAACGCGTAGTGTTGCTGTGGGGATACGATATATCTCGGAGAGCGTGATAATGATGTCTACGAAACGAGCAAGCGGGTCGTGCATGCGTTTCATAAACGTACCACCGTCGCATACGCCTGTGCAAGTGCGCGGTTGCGCGTCAACCGACGAACATTGTATTGGACTATCCAGAGCGGTGCTTACCTTCATCTATACAGACTCGGACATTTCTCACATGTCCTGGTTCTCTGATGAACAGTAGTCGGAGATAACCTGCATCAAACTTACCAACGGGACGCAAACATCCGATATCTGCAGGCACTGTGCAGAAGTCGCTGCTCGGGAGCTGGCTCACTCCCATGTGAACGGCAGAAATTTCCCCTCCGAGTCTACACACTTGCATGGCTTTCTCTACATTGTGCTCTAGGGAACAGTCACGGTATTTCGACGGATGGTAGGGTTCAAGAGGCTCACGAATGTCGCTCAGCGAGATCACCTCACGTGGAGCCCTGGGTATGTGATGAGATATATGACGATACTAGATGGTCGAGCCTACCTGGGGAGCCTGGCTGTGTTCAAGGACTTGTCAACAGAAATGCTGGACCCTTCGCGAATCGTCAATTGGTCGCTGTTAGCAGTGCACGGGAGGGATGGGAGCTGTGGGGTGGCTTCAGGACTTCCTGGCGGCGTCACACTGCTGAACTGGAGATCAAATTGAAAGTTCATCGTAGATTTCTGCGGTGGATTAGTGGTGGAAGCGGAGCCTGTCAAGTGCTCTTTCCTGGTCTTGGTCCCCGTCTTGAGCGTATCGCTGCGTCGCTGGGGAATCTGATCAACTATGGTATACCCAATATTTGTTAGTCAATTGCGGCGAGCACATGCCGACCAGACCAACCAAGATAACCTCTTCGTTCCAAAAATGTCGAGTTCGCAGAAAGCATTGTCCCAAGGAGTAGCGTGGTATTCCTCGTGTTTGTTCCAAACAATAGTCGGCAGAGAGAGGTAGCAACTCTTTTCACGATATCAGTCGTTGATAAGAATAACGAAAGATATTCCGACAACTCACTCATACATGTCCCGTTTTGCTGTTTTCGAAATCCATAGTTCTATACGGTCGCCTTCACGTCTCGCGACTGTCCACACGTCTTTTGTTCGTTCCACGTTCACGGTCGCAAGAGTTTTGGAAACAAGGATCCTCTTGCACGCCTTGACCTTCAGGTGATCAGGGCTAGAAGGGATTTTGACTTTAGGCTTGGTATCGCTATAATTTTGCATGAACAAGGGGAGCCGTTCAAGGATCAACGATTGAACTTCTGGACAGGTTTTAGCAGATGGTATTTCGCGGAGATCATTACATCTCTCCTTCACCACCGCACTCAGACAACTGCACCCGAGCGATGCGTAGAAACCTATTGGTTTGAGCTGAGTGGACGACTGTCAAAGACTAACGTCACACTTACGTTCGAGTGCCTCCTCTCGGGGAGCGATGAAGAGGTGGTCACTAAATAATTCGTAGTCGTACACGTCGTCAACAATGGTGACCCCCTGGTACGTCAGGAACTGATACTCGTAATCCCATTTGCTCTCGCCGTCCATCTCCTTCCGACGCAAACCGAGCAGCGCAGGGCTATGGCTCATTTTGTGCAGAGTATCGTTGGAGATGTCCTGACTCTGGCATGCCAATTTTCGCAGCTCGACTAGATAACTGATAATATACAGGTGAGCGATAACCCTAGTAGAGGTTTGCTGAACCCACCCGTCGTAACCTCCCGCAAGGTCGAAGAACCTCTCAGGGTTTTCTATCAACACCTCCGCAACGTCTTCAGTTGAAACTTTGTTCTTCAGGCCACAAGCGATCAGGAACTGGTTCGCCTTGTTACCGAACTTCACAAAAACGAACAGATCTTTATAAAGTACGGGTATGGTACCTTGGTCGAGGTGACATTGGGTTGGAGGAAGCAATTTTAGAGCGCTCGGTGGACCCGTAGGCACTATCGGCAACCCAGACAGCTTAGTGAGATCTATGGCTGAAAAAACCGGAATGACGTCAACACATGGAAAACATGAGAAGGACTAAGGACGTACTTTCCATGTGATCAAACAAAACTTCAAACCATTGGGATGCAGTTGATTGATCAAGCGGTGGGCTCTTTTCCAGCAGGTCCAGAAGTTCTGACGTCGGAGGATGCTGCGCAACACCTAGTTGATGTAAGGGCATGCTCAGGTATCGATCTTGAACCACGAAAAAGCCTAGCGCTTTCCACTGAGAACCAGAGTATACCTAGATTGAACGTTAGCAAAAATGCAAGCACAAACAGATCGGACCATACTTCTCCCAACTTCCTCAGGCAAGTGCGGTCCTTGCTCTCCGCAGGAATAAACTCCACGTTGCAGAAATCCTCCGGGTTGTAATGTGAGTACTGCAAGTGAAGTTTATTGCACAGATACTCGAACGCGGTCTCTTGGACTCCAACGTCCCTTGAGGAGCAAAGATCCACGATCGTTGGCAGAGGTGGAAAGCGATTCAAACCAATGCGGTACAATAATTGGGCTAAATGACAATTTAAACATACGGAAGGAATATGTACAACATTCAGCTCACCCTCGAGCGATGTGTCCATCCATTCCGATTTCCCGCTCCATTTGATGACCGGTAGTCGTAGCCTCCGGAAAATATCCACAGGCGGGTAGAGTCCGTCAATACGGTAACAGATATTCTCCTCTTCATTACCCTGTGAACGCTCGTTCCTGAAGATTTTGGACAGTTTGAGAGTAGAGAAGTCCTCGGAAGTCAACGAAGGCTCCTCTTGGACCAGATAGTCGATCAAGTTGAACACAGTCCAATTTCCCGTCGACGACATGCTTGACCGTTCTCGGTAAGTGCAAGAGTCGAAATTTTTGTGGAAACCTACTGATGCAAAAGAAATTGGACTGGAGGATTCTTCTGAACTCCAATGAATAAAAGGAATTCTTTCATACCCTCGTTGACTTCAAATCCCGAACCAGGGCTGACTATCGGCAAGCCAAGGTGATCGAATAGCACATTGTCCGCGACAGGGAAATACGAAGATTTTGGGTAACACAAGCCTCTAGATGTAGGGATACATGGTTTGTTCCTGAGAACTTCCCTTGATTCGCTTCGTATATCTTCAGGAAGTTTCGGCCATACGTGACGAAGTGTGCTGAGGACACGGCTGGCCCAGTCAGCCGACTGAGTGAAGTCATATTTCTCGTCAGCCGACATAACATCGGGACGTGACAAGTGTTGCAGCCACGAAGCAACAGTGAACTCTTTCCAACCGAAACTAGCGAGCTCCTCGTAGCTGAAATGCATGCTAATACGAAGAGGGATGAGAGACAGAGGAAGTGGTCCGTTGGGTGGAATGTGGAGTCCAAGAACCTTTGAATCGATGAAGTAAGTTATCGTCGATAGGGGTATCGCTCCACCTGTGCCGCGGAAAGTAACCGCGTCCGACAGGTCAGCCGCACTCGGTGTCAAATCGTCTCGTCTCGAGGCTATCCACCAACGAAGACATGCCAGTAGTTCGTCGAAATCCAGGATATGGCGACGTAGGTCCTGTAAGACGTCTGATGGAGATATGGCGCGGATCTTGTGTTGGCCTGGAAGCCTTTCTATGGCATGCTCACAATCTTGTGTGACGTCTTTTGAGAGCATTGGCAAGGACTTGAGAAATTTGGTGAATACCGGGTCGAATTTTCTGACTTCAGGAGCTTCGCGTACGCCAACAGATGAAAGAAGTCTTAAAGGAAATGTCGAGCACCCATAGAATGATTTCGCCAGCAATTCTGCGACTTTTGACGAGGGCGTGGAATGGTGAAACGTGAAGAACTTGAAAAGGTGGAGAAAGTGCTGATCCTGTAACGCTCGGGATAGAGGTGAATGTGGTTCACTAGCGACTGCTTCCTCCCACGACCTTTGGATCTTGGACAGCTCCAAGCCGTACACCATGCGACATAAGAAACCTCCGACATAGAGCAACTCCCTATTCCAGACTGGACGATGAGGATGAGTGGTGTGCTGTTGCGAGGATGTGGAACACTCACTAGAAACATCCCCGTTACTGTGCTACTAGATTAGCAGCTGCTAAAACTCACTAACGTATAAGTTCAAACTTACACCAAATCTATGGATTCACGTTCTACAGTGGGGATAAAGTGGGATGCCATGTGGCCTCCAATGCCTGTCGTTTGTGCGGTGGCATGACCCTAGTAAAACCATCGGCAAAATTCAGAGCGCGAGTGTATAAAGACTTACAATGAAAACTCGTGTGTGGATAGACCTGACGTTCCATCAGATGATGGATTTGTGAACACGGATGGCCGCTCACCCATCCAAATCGGCGCGAAGCCCCCGAAAAGCAGACGGGAACTCGGGGGTATGCCTTTGCTCGCCTATGCAGCTCTGATCATATTCATCTTTCCCGGTCTTGTGAAATGAATCCGTATGCGACCGAGAGTACAAATCTAGTAACTTACGTAGATCAAACTGTACTTGAGGTGAGAAGGTGGATCCTTTTTCATACACCGTTTCAATTCCTTGAGCAACTTCTCGTTGACAGCGACGTCCACATCTGCTGTGAACACGACGAGGTCCACTTTCACCTCATGCGTTCGCACAGAATCACACTGTGGGAGCATGACGCTAGCTTCAATCGTGATGGCTAGCCAAGTATAAGAATCAATACGTAAAACACATATGCTGGAAAGACTTGCGATATTGTTGGACTGAGTCCACGGTCATGTTTTCCTCGGGGCTCCGGCGCTTTAGCTCTGTAGGAATGGGAATGACCTGGGACTGTCCCTGAGATTTGTTGATCTGCCCCACACGGTGGTGATCGAAGAATACGGCCACCTTCTTCAAATGAACCATAAAAGTGATAGATGATGCAAGAAATTGCATAAAGTCAGAGATTGGGGGCATTGGAGCCACCTCTCGTAGGGGCATCTTGAACGTCGTCCATAGATCTCTAGGCGTTGCCTCCGGGTAATTGCCAAATTCGTAGAACAGCTAGGGGACAGGTGAAGTAGAACTAGTAACCGGCTGATCGTCGTACCTGGCCTTTGGCGTCCCATGAGAACTTCATTTCTGCACCTGAGACTGTGTAAGACTGGAAACTTCTTAAGAAGATGCAATGGTATCCTACCCCCAGATGACACGTATGGAGTTTCTGTAACGGAAAACAGGCTGTAAAATCCTAGGGACAGTTCGTGCTCAAGCATTGTTCCACTTCGAGGGACGTTCGACACCCACCAACGCCAAATGCACCGACCTTCCGCGGGTCTGGGTTTCCAGAGGCTGCACGACGAATTGATTTGTGAGCAAAAAGCCACAAGAAGTAGAGCTGAAAACAAACCGATCCTTGGTAGTCGACTCCAATCTGTTGGTGTGAACGGTTTCCCATAGTTTCTGAATATCCAATCGGTGACCTCGAGTGGTGTTAGCGACGGAGAATGAATAATCAAACACAACTTTGTACATTGGTTGTCTCTAAGTCAGGTAGTACGTGCGAACTAGGGTTCGTTGCCGCTCCGGGATCCAGATCTGAGAACGCAGTGGTCTTGAAGCGGATCTCGGCGGCATCACACTCAGCATCGTCCGAGTTCTGAAGCAACTCGCGGAATACTAGCAAGTCAACGATATGACAAATGTAGTGGTTGAGCACGATATTCGCCTACCAGTGAACTCGCCAGAATAGCGGGCAAGAACTTTATCGATCAACGCGCGCGTGTCGATAGTCACTGGTGCACATCCTTGTTGAGGTTGCCACTGATAGGCTGAGAGTGATGAGCTACCAAATAACCGCCGAGACGACATACCATCATGAGCTACACTTCTTGTTTTTGAAAGAATCCTTCGAGTCGGTCGTTCAGTCGACGACCCAGGAAGTCACAGAGCACGTCAAACTTAGCGGATCTTAAACTGTTGTTGTAAAAGGGAGTTTCGACTCCTGGGAGGTACTGAGAGCTGTGTTCGCCAGACGTGTGCTGTGCACCAGGAATGGACCCGTATGCATGGACCACGAGTTACGCACGTGGCAGTCACCTCCCCGGAGTACACTCATATCTTATCTAGTAGCCGCACTGCGATGGCTGGCAGAGCCCAACTTCAGCTGACAGGCTATCAAGAACAAAAATTGACTTGTGTAGCTTGCTAGGTGTCGGTTTGGAGGTTTGCGGCGAGAATAGAGGGTGTATACGATTTACGACTCTGCTCACTGGGCGGTGTCCATGTCTATGTCCCACGAACGCGAACATAAATCCAATCGCCGTCATTGGAGTGTGCACAGCACGCATGTGAATGGGCTCGCAGAGACGCTCAGTCCATTACCATCCCAAACACCGACGCGTCGAGGCAGGTCGCTCCACCTCTGAGAGCTGGCACATATCCTCTAGCATGCCCGCTCAAACACCTGGATCGGGCCTGCGGAGCCACCCTGTCCATTCTGACGACGAGCTCTCTGTTGGCACCGCTGTCGTGTGCCAGAACAGGTAGTCCGCAGAGCATTCCCTCTACGGGTCCAATCCCGAAGCGTTTGTTTGCCGGCGCGTAGAAAAGTGCGACCGTCGAGAAGGCTAGGGGAAGTACTGATCGTTGTCCTGTCTTGAGGCCGAGGAAGAAGAGGATGTCCGACCCAGTGTGTGGAGTTGAGAAGGAACGCGAGCGTTGGATTCAAGAGGTGCGACAAGTTTATGTACATAAGCCACGTGAGGTTGTGCGTTCGCGCAAGAGTTGAGAGTGCGGATGTTCGCGTCACTAGTCACTGACGGGCGAGGAAATGACTGGCCGATTTGCACACTCAGCGACCCTACTATGTATGTACTAAATGCAAGTCTAGCAAGTACTACATATGTGTGCATGTGTTGCATAGTGTAATACAGCGCCGACCGTCACCGAATCTCCAATACCTTCGCACTGATATCCTTCAGTGACACCACTTTACGCAGGGAGACGAGAAGTTCCTGGTCAGCAGCCACTCTCTTGTATGTACTGGCAGCGGGCTGTTTCACAAGTAGCAGCGCTCTGAATGGCTGTTCCAGGTGGACGAGCAATCGCAATGCCCTAGTATAATCGTCCCATTCCGGTCGATTTATTTGAGCGAGGAGGTCAGGAATCCACGGATATACAAGCACTAGTTCGTCCTGTGCCATGAGTGTCGTGCATGAGGCGTTGGGCTTGAGTTGACCTGACACCACTGCCTGCCCTTGATAGATGATTCTTTGGTCAGAAACCGAGGAACCTTCTGCATATCTTACGGTATCGGTCGAGACGGGAAATGTGATGCATGGGAGGGAAAGCCGCCGATAAATGAAACGTATCGAGCTGAGATTGGAAAACTCTTTGAAAAATGTGGTGACATCGCATTGCGGCAATGTGACCCGCAATTCTACAACTCGGGCTTCCATCTCATTCTCTGGAATGGGTGGGGGAGTGTGAGGTGAACCTTGATAGGCTGAGATCTGAGCGGGAAGACAGCTATTGAACTGTGAAGACTTCCCAACCCAGTCTAGTACGGCTTTGGCGTCAAGTTCCCGGTGCAAGATTCCTTCCAAGAGAAGCCCTAGCGCATCCTCAGGATCACGAAACTCGGGAATCAAATCGCTACTGAAAACCCCGATCAGGGCGTATGCGATATCGACTTTCTTCGTGGCTTGGCGAGTCGAAGCTAGACGGAGCTTGGCCCGGATGCCGAGCGATTCCGGAGAGAAATCGACGAGGGTGTCTTGGGCGATGTCAATAGCATCTGCCAACTCCTGCATGATGCGGGATGACTGCTTGTGGTTGGGCAAACTGTCCCCCAAATAGAGATTCCAGTCTCTGTCGTAAAAACGGATGGATTTGGGTGCGAGGAGTTCTTGGAGGGTCCAGGCCCGTGTCATCCATTTATTGTTCTTGAGGGTGGGCGGAGCGGTGGGCGGAATGAATTCACCAGCGAGGAGCACGATAGTAAGAGCCGAGTCTTTGTACCAGTTGTACATAGAACGTATTGACTCGTTAAAAATGTCTGCTTTCGCTTTTTCGATGCAGCAGGTATCACTCCATGCCCATAGGTATCCTTCGGGATCCTCCTGAACTCTCTCGCAGAAACGGCGAAGTTTGTACCTCAGCAAGTGTGGATCAGACTCATAAACCGGTTTGCTAGAGATATCTTGAAACGTGGGTTCGTCCCCTTCCCAAGTATGCGAAAACATGACGTAGCGGAAATATCTGGCGACCACCTGCCCGATGTGATTGCTGTCCAGTTCCATGGACATGGTCGAGACAAGTTCGTAGAATATGGCATCCGCTTTGAACAAGCGGATACGCTCTGCGACATCGCAGAGATGGCCAGTTCTGACATCAATAAGTACGAACGGCGATATTTTGCGGATGGCATCGATCCGGTCATCAATCATTTTGGCTGTCATCCTATATTTCGTCCGCAACTCTATAAAGTAGTCAGCACCTGCTTTCAATACGTATACCAAGAAGACTTACGGCCGATACTCGGAGAAGTGGACTCTTCCGCCTTTGTATCCATCTCGCCCAATGTCTCAGTCGCTTCTCGATAGCGTTGAAGGGCATGCAACGCCGCGTATCTTCTCTCATACCCCCACCAACGCAAGTTATCTGTATCGATGGCCTGCGAACGTCACGCATTTAGCTCGGCCGGATGAGGGTTACGAGAAGAAACTCTTCACCTGGTCGGCATCTTTCAAAGCTTCATCCCAGAATCCTTTCAACGCTTTTGCCTTGCTTCGCTTGACGAGAAGACGGGCAGAACCGGGAGGGCAGCAAGCCATCAAGGCAAAATCCTCCATAACTACTGCATCTGCCGCATCGCTGGCCAAGAGACATTGATTTGCGAATCCTGGAAAACACCTCTTTGAGTACAGGATATGAATGAGTTGTACCAAAACTCGCCTGATCCACGATCATCAACCCGAGATTCTGGACAAAGGTTCGATGACAAAGTGTACCAAGTGATGGCGTCATCATAGTGGTTATGGCGCATGGCTGCGTCACCCAACTTCTCTAAAATTCAGCGACGGCTGTCAAACAATTAGTATATAGCTTTGAGGTCCAACCACTGACCGGCGAGCCAACCGAGGTCTGCCTTCCTGGCTTCGCTCTCTTCGTCGAGGCAATTATCGTTTACTTGGATAAGGTCCGTTACCTCTTGCGTGCGTCCGGACGTAAAAAGAGCTTGGCACATTCGTTGCTGGACCATGGACTGTAAATCATAGATGTCCCAACCGAATATCTTTCAAAAGCGGGTCGATGTATGTTCAACAGGAAATACCGGTGAACGTGTCTCACCAGCGGTAGTATCTTTGCTTCTGGGACGCGGAGACACTGGCCAAGATCAGGTGCTGCTACCAAAAGTCGTAGACCCTCGTCGTACTTCTTTCTCTGCAGGTAATGCTCTGCTAGTAGGAGCAGCTTGCGCGCCTACCCAAACACATGAGGTTCTACCAGCTGAAATCTTCGCGTAAACACATACTTTCACCCATGGACAGGAACAGACATCTGCCAGTTGGGAAAACTCAGCGAACTTTGTCCCGCAATTTAATTTATCACGAAGTTCAACGTCGAACAAGGTGATGGACTAGAGGTAACACGTTAAGAACTCTACGACATCACGGAATGTGTTCTTTACCTGCACGTATTCGACGAAGTCTTTGGCATCACCGTGGTGGACAGATCCAAAAGTGTCTATCGCTTCCATTCGTTGTCCCAGCTCCATGAGTGCCCTAGCCTTCGCAACGTAAGCTATCGGTGGGATCGGTGCCCCATTCACCTGCCCGTAGACTAGAATAAGTGGTGACATCATAGCAGAAAGGATGAGCAACTGACTCACCATGATCTCTCCAACGTCATCCAAAGCCCCGCTCGAGTTCCCCCGTCGTATTCGAACGAGTGCACGGTTAGCGAGGGCATAGCGAGTAAAGGTCGGGTATCGTTTGTCTTCAATTTCACTCGAAAGGAGGCGTTCTACTTGTTCCAGTTCTCCAAGTTGACAAGCTTGGTGTGCTGTGGGACTGATATACGTGAACTATCCAAGGTACAATGGGTATCAACAAACTGGAGCCGGAAGGTCAGACATACGGGCTCTGAGTGACTCGGAAAAGGAGCGAGGCGCTAAGGAAAGAAATGAAAGAAAGAACTCGTTAAGATTGTATCTACTTACATGGAGGAAGTAAGACGCCTCAATAACCCCAGAGAGGTTTCGAATAGATATCTTCGCGTCATCTCCACTGCTAGCTAGATAGTGGTCGTCCGGAGAAATGGATGCTGAAACGCATCGTCTGTATGAGCGAAGGGGTTGGCATGCAGGGGTATCACGGATATCCCAAATGTCCACTGTTCGTCCGGGGGCTGAGAAAGAGATGAGGAGTTGATCACTGTCGGAGACACGAAGAGAGCTTATAAAATCGTCTCCAGGACGAGGTTCTACCACTTTCGAGAGTTTTCGAGTGAACGTATCAAAACAACTAACTGAACCGTTGGAACAGCCAGCAAATAATCGTCGACCATCACTGGACCAAGCAAGCGAGTGAGTGGGTGAGCTATCAACTCGGACAGATGTTATTTGATTCCCGGTCCGAGTGTGCCAAACCTTGACACTACAGTCCCAGTGAGCGCAGGCCGATGCAATATGGCTACCGGCCGGCGAGAACTTGACTGATGAGACTCGGACTGAGCTGTGACGCATGAGCGGGCCCGGCGAAGGGGGAAATCCAAGTTCACCCATTTTCCACACTCGAACCGTCCCGTCGTCTGATCCGCTTGCGATATACGAGGAAACGTCCAAGGCTGTTATCATCCTTCCATGGCGCTCTGCTGCCTCGCATCTCTGTTGAAGGCTCGTGTCCCAAATCACCACCTTTCCATCCATGTCCCCAGTGACGATAGATTTTCCGTCCTTTGAAGAAGCAATGACATTCACTGCAACACCCGTATTCATTAGTGGCTCCCTCTCGCCGTGGTCTTCCATATTCCACATTCGGATAGTTTTTTCGGCCTTGCAGGCGCATACTAGGTGCTTCCCGTCAGCAAGGAAGACCAGGGACGATATCTGCCCTCTGACGCCATCTATTTGAAACAACACGTCATCTTTCCCCCGAGTCAAGATCTCAGTCACTAGTATCCTGAACTACGGAATTAGGCTCACCACTTGGCTTTTCTGCACCGTGTGCTGGCGCTCTATCACCCGGTACGGCCCCTTTGTTGAGAGTGCACTGTCTCAGTTCTGCAGTTACGTCGCGGTCAGTGTTGGATGGGGAAAACTGGTTATATAAATTACCCTCCGGTCTTCGCCGTGTTTTGAATTTGAATAGCCTGTAAAGATACCAAACAACCATTGATAGCAGAACGTATGCCACAAGGGCTCGTATGAATGAGTCGTCGTCGAGTCGTCGTGTGGAGCACTCGGCTTGTCCGCAACCTGCATTCAACTTGGCTCCCATTAGTATAACTTCACGGGAGTACTGCAGTATGTACATGCACTTGGACCCCGGTGAAGCCACGCCCTTACCATCCAACAATGATCTGGCACGCGAGTAATCGGGCAACTCCGAGCAGGCGTTTCCTCCAGACGTCTAACACGAGGTCTGGGTTCATTCACTGAGCCTCAAGTTTGCTTCAATGAGTGACTCCTTCCAGGATATTTACGCGAAACACCTGCAACATACTGACCATGGGTACCCTCTGCGGATGCCAGAGTCGATGAGTACACTTCCACAAAACTACCAAGATGGTGGACTTCAGACGGGGGATGTTGGCACTATTGATAGAGACGGCCAGTTTGACGTCCTATTCAACATTTACAAACGCAACGACAACCTTCTTCATGAGCCTCGCGGGGTCCCTAAGAACTTTCAGCCTGTTCAACAGGGTGCCATCAAGTCCAGCGACAATGCGATACCTCCTCGTCCTATCCATTCTCGTGGTACAGAACGAATTCTCGAGTCCAACAAACCGAGGTATCCCTCAGCGCAATCACCGACATACCATTTACTTACTGACAGTATTGCCTCAGTTCAGCCGATTATGAATTCGACTCTTCTGCCCCTGACGGCGCTATTCTTACATTGCCGCATGGTGCGGAATCCCACCAGCTCCTATCACCAGAGCAATTTCGTGGGGTGGCGACGAAGAACGCGCTTGATTGGTATGAGTTCGCCCAAAAGTGCTACGGCGTCCAGTATCTCGATCGCTCTCTCTATCTCGTAACCCGCTTTCACAGAGCTTGCTCGCGGTTGCTTGGTTCGCTCAACAACCCTACGAACGCTCCGGGAAAAATCCTGACCCGAAGGGATCTCAACATCTATCTACTAGAATTTAGGTTTCCGGCTGATCATCGCCACAGCCGCCGTTATGACGACAGCGGAAAAATCAATCAAACTGTTTTCATAACTGGTTTCAAGATTATAGTCAGCGGTACTAGCTCGTCTATTCAAGGCTTGCCTCAACTGGTTCCCTGATCTCTCAGGTGGTTACAAGCAGCATGCACCGATAAGTGAGCTGTGAGGGTGATTGCTCGTGGACTGCTTGGTGATCTGTTGATCGTGAACAGGTGTGGCGCATAAGCCATCGTTATCGCAGGTTGGCTTCACGAATGCGTTTGTCCGAATTTCAACAACTGACTCATTCATTAGCCCTTTCATCCTTCCGATATCATCAACCGTTTCCTTCTGAACAAGGTTCGTCTAACATAATAACGCCGCAGTACTATGTTGGATTTCTTATGACATCGTTTAGAACCCAAACGCTGAGGTCGCTATTACCTATGATAGTCAATGGAAGGATACGATGAGGGCAGCCCGGTACGGTGCACTTGACTTGCTCACTCCTTACTCGTCTTTCCGAAGAACATCGCCTTGGCATATTCTTGGCGCAACGCTGTTCCGTTTCTGTTGGCTCGCAAAGTGAGAATAGTAAAATATTCGACCATTATAGCGACAATTCGTCTCTGATTGCTCTTCAGTTGCCGTACTTCTGTAAGGCGGAGCGTGCGTATTGTTGTGTCCCATACATTTTTGAGGGCATTTAAATCTGCGTTGATAGAGGTCGTACCGTTAACCCACGTGACTCATCACCCGGGCTTGAGTTTTCACCTACTCCTACGCTCGATAATCCATGGGTTTTCATTACACGCACGCATCCATTTTTTTTCGGGATTATTGGAGACGCCTGACAATCGTCCGACAGGTACTCGTACTCGATATACCAAGCTCTGGCCCTTGTGAGCCAATGCCACCCTCAACCAACGAGGCCCACTGATCGTCACTGGCAGACGGGGAAATAACTCGCTGATTTGTCACTGCACTCAGCTACCCTGCTACTAAATGCAAGTCTAGCGAGTACTACATATTACATATATAGCGTAAGACAGCGCCGACCGTCACCGAATTTCCAGTACCTTCGTATCGATACCCTTCAATGAACTGACTTTACGTAGGGGGACGAGAATCTCGTGGTCAGCAGCCACCCTCTTGTATGTACCAACGGGCTGCTTCACAAGTAGCAGCGCTCTGAAGGGCTGTTCCAGGTGGACAACCAACCGCAATGCTTTGGTATAATCATCCCATTCCGGTCGATTCGTTTGAGCGAGGAGATCACCAATCCACGGGTATACGAGCACTACCTCGTCCTGGGCTATGAATGCTATGTACGAGGCATTGAACTTGCTGGGTTGGCCTGGTACCACTGTCTGTCCTTGATAGACGATACTTTGATCTGAAATTGAGGAACCCTCTGCGTTTCTTGTAGTGTCGATCAAAACAGTAAATGTGATACATGGGAGAGAAAGCCGCCGATGAGTGAAACCTATCGGGCGGAGAGCGGAAAGGTTTTCGAAAAGTGCGGTAACATCCCGTTGGGGCAGCATGGCCCGCAATTCTGCAACTCGGGCTTCTATCTCATTCTCTGGAATGGTTGGGGGCATGTGAGGGGAATCCTGGTAAGCCGAGATCTGAGCGGGAAGACAGGTATTGAACTGCGACGACTTCCCAACCCAGTCTAGCACAGCTTTGGCGTCAGGTACCCCGTGCAAGATCCCTTCCAAGAGAAGTCCCAATGCGACCTCAGGATCACGAAATTCGGGAGTCAAATCGCTGCTGAAGATCCCGATCAGGGCGTATGCGATATCGACTTTCTTCGTGGCTTGGCGAGTCGAAGCTAGACGGAGCTTGGCCCGGATGCCGAGCGATTCCGGGGAAAAATCGACGAGGGTGTCTTCGGCGACGTCGATAGCATCTGCCAACTCCCGCATGATGCGGGGCGACTGTTTGTGATTGGGCCGAGTGTCCCCCAAATAAAGATTCCAGTCTCTGTCGTAAAAACGGATGGACTTGGGGGCGAGGAGTTCTTGGAGGGTCCAGGCCCGTGTCATCCATCTATTGTTCTTAAGGGTAGGTGGACTGGATTCACGAGCGAGGAGCACGATAGTAAGAGCCGAGTCTTTGTACCAGTTGTACATGGAGCGTATCGATTCCGCGTAGACAGAAGGGATCGCCTTATCGATGCAGCAGGTATCACTCCATGCCCATAGATATCCTTCGGGATCCTCCCGAACTCTCTCGCAGAAACGGCGAAGTTTGCACCTCAGCAGGTGTGAATCAGACTCATAAACCGGTTTTCTAGAGACATCTTCAAACGTGGGTTCTACCCCTTCCCAAGTATGCGAAAACATGACGTAGCGGAAATACCCTGCCACCACCCCCCAGATGCGATTGAGGTCCAGCTCCGTCGACATGGACGAGACAAGTTCATAGAAGATGGGGTCCGTTTTGAACAGCCGCATACGCTCGACGGCACCGCAGAGATGGCCAGTTCTGACATCGATAAGCACGAACGGGGATATCTGGCAGGTGGCATTGATTCGCTCATCAATCGTTTTAATTGTCTCCGTATAGTTCATCCGCAACTCTATAGAAAGTAGTCAGCAACTGCTTTCAATATATGCACCAAAGACACTTGCGGCGGATACTTGGAGAGGTGGACTCTTCCACCTTTGTAACTATCTCTCCCAATGTCTCAGTTGCTTCTTGATAGCGTCGAAGAGCATGTAATGCTACGTATCTTCTCTCATACCCCCACTGACACAAGTTATCCTTATGAATCGCCTGAGGACGTCATACATTTAGGTCAGCCAAATGAGGATAAAGGAAGAGAGTTTTCACCTGATCGGCATCCGCCAAAGAATCATCCCAGAATCCTTTGGACGCTTTTGCCTTGCTACGCTTGACAAGAAGACGGGCGGAACCGGGGGAATAGCGAGCCATCAAGGCCAAGTCCCCTGTAATTTCTGTATCTGCCACATCGCCAGCTGGAAGACATTGATTTGCGAATTCTGGAAAATACCACTTGAGTACAGGACACGAACGAGTTGTACAAAAACTCACCCGATCCACGATCATCAACCCGAGACTCTGGACAAAGGTTCAATGACAAAGTGTACCAAGTGATGGCATCATCATAGTTGTTGTGGCGCATGGCTGTGTCACCCAACTTCTCTAAAATTCAGCGATGGCTGTCAAACAAGTAGTATCTAGTTTTGAAATCCAGCCACTGACCGGCGAGCCAACCGAGGTCTGCCTTTCTCGCTTCACTCTCTTCGTCGAGGCGGTTATCGTGTACTCGGATGAATTTCGTCACCTCTCGCGTACGTCCAGACGTAAAAAGAGCTTGGCACATTCGCTGCTGGACCATGGACTGTAAATCGTAGATGTCCCAACCGAATATCTTTCAAAAGTGTGTCGATGCTCAAACAGCAAACACCACCGAACGTGTCTTACCAGAAGTAGTGTCTTTGCTTCTGGAAGGTGGAAACACTGAACAAGATCAGGTGCCGCTGCTAAAAGTCGTAGACCCTCGTCGTACTCCCCTTTCTGCAGGTGATGCTCTGCTAGGAGGAGCAGCTTGCGTGCCTACCCAAACACATGAGATCCTACCAGCTGAAATCTTCGTGTAAACACGTACTTTCACCCATGGACAGGAACAAGCGTCTGCCAGTAGGGACAGCTCAGCGAGCTCCGTCCCACATTTTAATTTGTCACGAAGTTCAACCTCGAATGAGGCCAAGGACTGGAGATAGTAAGAACTGAAAGATATCACGTAATGTGCTCCTTACCTTGACGTATTCAATGAAGTCTTTGGCATCGCCGTGGTGGACAGCTCCAAAAGCGTCTATGGCTTCCCTTCGCTTGCCCTTCTCGATAAGTGCCATAGCCTTGGTGACGTGAGCAATCGGCGGGATCTGGAATCCATTTACCTGTCCGTATGATGGAACCAGTGAATACATCCCAGTCAGAGATAATAGATACAGGCTCACCGTGGTCTCTCTAGTATCATTTGAAGCTCCGTCCAAGTCACCCCGTATTCGGACGAGGGCACGATTAGCACGGGCATAGGAAGTAAAGCCCGGGTCTCGTTTGTCTTCAATTTCCCTTGATAGGATGTACTCCACCTGCTCTAGTTCTCCAGATTTCCAAGCTCGATACGCCATAGGACTGATATATGTGAACTGCCCAACGCGCGATGAGCATCAGCAGACCAGAGTTGAAGGATCCAACATACAGGCTCCGAGTGACTCAGTAGAGGAGCGAGACGCTGAGGAAAGAAATGAGACGACGAACCTGTGAAGATGACCACTACTTACGTGGAAAAAGTAGGACGCCTCAACAACCGCGGAAAGGCATCGTATAAATATTTTTGTGTCGTCTCCACTGCTGGCTAGATAGGAGTCATCTGGAGAAATAGATGCTGAGACACGTTGGCTGTACGAGAGAATGGGTCTGGATGCAGAGGTATCACGGATATCCCAGATGTCCACCTTTCGTCCGGGGGCTGAGAAAGAGATGAGGAGTTGATCACTGTCGGAGACACGAAGAGAACTTATAGGATTGTCTCCAGGACGAGGTTCCACCACTTTCGAGAGTTCTTGAGCGGACATATCAAAACAACTAACTGAACCGTTGGAACCACCAGTAAATAATCGCCGACCGTCACTGGACCAAGCAAGTGAGTGGGTGGGTGAGCTATCAATTCGGACAGATGCTATTTCATCCCCGGTCCGAGTGTGCCAAACCTTGACACTACAGTCCCAGTGAGCACAGGCCGATGCAATATGGCCGCCGGCTGGCGAGAACTTGGCTGATAAGACTCGGACCGAGCTGTGACGCATTAGCGGGCCCTGCGAAGGGGGAAATCCAAGTTCCCCCATTTTCCACACTCGAATCGTCCCGTCATCTGATCCGCTTGCGATATACAAAGAGGATACGTCCAAGGCTGTTATCATCCTCCCGTGGCGTTGTGTGGCCTCGCATCTTTGTTGAAGGCTCGTATCCCAAACCACCACCTTGCCATCTACGTCCCCGGTCACAATGAATTTTCCATCCTTGGAAGAAGCTGTGACGTTCACTGCAACGCCAGACTTCAAGAGTGGCTCCCTCTCTCCGTGGTCCTCAATATTCCAGATTTGAATCAATTTTTCGGCTTTGCAGGTGCATACCACGTGTTTCCCGTCAGCAAGGAAGACCAGAGAAGATATCCGCCCTCTGACGCCGTTGAGTTGACACAACAGGCCTTTCCGCCAAGTCAACATCACGGCCGCTAGTGTTCATCAGGTATAGGATGAGGCTCACCACTAGGCCCGTCTATACTGTCAACTAATGCTCTATCCTGTGATACGGCACCCTCCTTGACATTGTCCTGTCTCCGTTCTGCGATTACGCGTGATTAGCTGGGGACGGGGAAACGGGTTGTTCAGCCCACCACCTTCTAGCCACTTGTATCCCCACTTGAGTAAACACATGGATAAGGCAGTGAGTCGTCTTCGAGTGGGGCGCTTCGCTTGTCCGTAACTTTGCCTCTTATACGTAACGAACTGACCTTGCTGAATCTATGCGAATTTACTGTACCGTCCGAAAATGAACAAGGAACCTGGCAAGCGGATAACTCGACTCCTAATAGGCGTAAATTTCCGCTCGGCCCGCACGAGGTTTAGTTTCAGTCGGAGTCCTTCCAACGAGCGTCTCCTTCCGGCCTTCCGGGAAATATGCGCAAAATATCTGCCAGCAAACGTCGTGATCATAGAATCTGCGGGTACCGTCTGCGGATGCCAGGCCCGACGAGTACATTTCAAGACCATTTCCAGAATTTTGGATTTCAGAGGGGATGTTGGCATTTGTGACGTCCTGCTCAACTTATCTGCAAGGATAGCGACAACGCTGTCAATGTTCGCGGGGTCTCTGATAACTCCCAGCCTGTTGGGCTCAGCAACACGAAGTCCAGTCATAATGTGATGACTTCTGGCCCGATCCAGTCCTACAACATAAAATGGATCCTCCTACCCGACCAACGGAAGTATGGACCCGATACTCCCACTTAAATAACCTAATCAGACAATATATATTTGCTGTGACATGTGTGTAGGGCAACAAGTGTGAGATGCAAGGAGGCTCAGAGTTTGGTGGGACCGAGTGCAGGGTAGAGGGCATTGATACATGTGCTGGATATTTCTCTAGTTAGGCCAATACAAGTCACCACACCTTCCACGCGTTTCGGCCAACCACGCTTGCGCAGATGAAAACACCGCAACCCGTGGGGGTGTATTATCAGGCGCCGAGATCGCTACTGAAATGAGAATGCTGCACTAGTACTGCCAAATCTTCATCGATATTCTGATGGCGAAGAACACGGCATGGTTTGGATCGTGTGAACAGATCCATATCGATAACTTGAGGAACGTGCAGAACCATAAAACGAGAGTCACAAATAAGTCTACACGTTGTCGTTCCTTACGAATCGCCCCCAAACTCGAGAGCGAGGAGTGTTAGTAGGCTTGCTACCGACGATGGTGGGTGCGTACCACCAATCAGCAAGGCTGGGGGGCTCCACTGACAGTTCGCTCTGACGGTTAAGCTGCGAAGCATATCCGGAGTGGTTCTTGGAGTGCCGTAACGGTGGTTGCCTTCGCGGACGAAAGTCAGGTCGTAGGAGGACACGACAATGGTGAAATTCGTCGATGGAAGATTGAAGACGGACACCAACTGGGTCAAACCATGCGAGGTAGTGGCGACATCCGTTCTATTGCCGTTTCGCAAGATGGGCGGTGGATTGTATCCGGAGACGACGGAAGGAAGGCGACTGTCTGGAACGCGGCCACTCACGAGAGAGTGCTCGATACTGAACACAATGACTACGTATACGCTATCGACATTTCGAACGACTGTACTAAATGTGTCGCTGCGAGTTACGGCACTGCTAATAACGTACAGCTATTCGACATCACTGCAAGCACTAGTACTGCTGGCACCCCACTGCTTCCTCCCCTATCGCACAGGAAGGTTGATGGTGTCAAGTTCTCCCCGGACGGCAGTCGCTTTGCTACCGTCTCGTATGATTCTGGTTTCCGCATCTACAGTACCCATGATAGCAATGTCTTGTTCGATTCAGGCACTCAGGGCTCAACCAACTCATCGTCGTCGCTGGTCACTCCGCTGGCCTGGTCATCCGATGGCCAGCAGCTGTTCGTAGCGAACAGAGGAAAAATCACCTGCTTCGACGTTTCCAACTCTTCGTCTTCAGAATGGTCGATCCGTGAAACTCGGTCTGATGCATCTATAGCATCCAACGGGTCATTCATTGCATGTTCCGCAGGCAAATCAGTTTCGCTCTGGGATTGCGTGTCCCACAAGCAGATCGGTAGCATCATCACACACAAAACCGAGATCAGGTGTATTGCTCTGTCACCAAGCGGAAGATATCTTGCATGCGGAGTTGGCAAGAATATCACAATTCACAACCTGGGAGATATCCTTCCCTGGAAGTATACCGTCAATGTCGTAAGTGAGCATCTTTATTACGCTACGTGACGCTTCAATTCGTCGGCAATGCCATGTTGCTCAGCTTCCGCTCGTACAAGTTAGTAACAAGACGCTCGTATCATGGACACAGGGCGATGCGACCAACACCGAAATGCTACTATCAGAGGAGATCGCGAGCATTTCAAGTCCTAGTCACTACCTACTAGCAAGCCGTGCTCTTGTTCGAGCGCGTTTAAAGCACGTGGCGCTTGCGATAGAGGACGGGAAGGAAGTGAGTCTGCATTCTCACTACCCCACGCGCATACTCACATGCAAGCATCTCAAGTCCCTCAGGCTTCAGCCATCACCTATAGGGTATATCGCGATGGCGGTTTCCTTGCTTATCCGGGGCGATCGAGAGTGTGCGCTATGCACATTTGACCTTGCATTTCACGATTGTGAGCCGCACGAACATAGACTTCTCTTAGTACTGAAGGTGCGTGAAGTGAGCTAGATCTTTTTCACTATTAGTCTTCATTTCTCTCAGTCAATACTCGTATTTGAATCTGGAAACCGAGACGTCGCAGTAACATGCGTGGAACATCTTATTATAAGAGCAAGCGATGTCAACGATAAGGATGCTATCTACCTGTACATCCAGGCACGTGCTCTGTGTGGTGCAGGCCTGCATCCATCACCGCTGATACACTCTTCAGGTCCTTGCAGTTATGAACATGAAGAAGGGAAATTATGAACGTGCGATGTCACTGATCGAACGCGCGAAGAACCTTGGCTCAAATGTCAAACGATGCCTTCCCGTTGTAACGATCTCGCTCGTATGTCTTCTGCTATCACTGCCTGTTAATCTAACCTTCGATGGAGATTTTTGGGTGGAATTTCAGTAAACCGGACATCGCTTCTCAGCAACGTCTGTGCGAAACCCTTTATGCTGAAGGACGGACAACCGAAGTTGTGGAGATTCTCCTCAGCATCGTCAGGACATCAGATGAGGAGACAAAGGAGAGCAAGGCAACTGCAGCCTGGATAGCAGGTATGACTCGTAGCCGTTATTCTGGCTTCCTTGTACATATATTAGTGTCTGTCACCAGATTTCGCCCAAAAATGCACTGCGACACTTGAGCATGTTGGAGACGAAGCCTTGATATCCGGAGGATATGATGACGCAATTGCCCAGTACTCTACTGCGTTCTGCCTCAGTCCTCCAAGTCCCGTGGGTCTGTTTATCAAGCGGAGCAGAGCTCGAGCGGCAAAAGGCTTATGGGAGGACGCAGTACAGGATGCGAACAAGGTATGGACGGTTCCTTTTCGTATGACTCATTTCCCTATAATGCCGCGTAGGTAGTGGAAGCGGACCCCTCCAACCCTTGGGGCTATGAGGCCAAGCACGCAGCGCTTCACGGGGCACAACGATATGACGAAGCCATCGATTCCTTCGATACTATGCTGCGTGCCATCGAGCAGTCCCACGACCCTAACATCAGGCGTACGTACCTCTCGTAAGAATTTAATGCTCACAAATGACGGTTTCGTCAGAACTGCGTGGGAACTACATATCCCCATCCCAGGTGAAAGCGGCTATCGATTCCATCGCTCGGGAAATCCTAAGACACTGCCCCCTCGTCGTCATCGATGCCACCACAGGTTACCTTTGTGACGGTCGAGAGCGGATCCGTATTTTCGAGGCTGATCCATCGTCCAAAGAGCTTATTTCGTCCATGACCAGAAAAGTGGACTCAGAACGGATCCGACAAGTTGTTGATAGCTTTTTCAGATACGTTATGTTCTCTCATGTGTGGCAGGGGAAGGAGTCGTCACTCCTGGACGTCGGCGTGGTGAAAACCGTATGGAACCTTCCCCAAACTCCTCTGAATGAGAAGTTGCACAACTTCTGCAAAGAGACCTGCAGACTCGGCTATAAGTGGGCGTGGTCAGATACTTGTTGTATCGACAAGACCACGAACTCGATCCTTAATCAATCTATTATGTCAATGTACAAATGGTACGCAGATTCGGCGGCCACGCTCGTGTTCCTTGCCGACGTAGCGCATCCATCTAAGCCTGGGGACCTCAAGCGTAGCTTATGGATGACACGAGCATGGACCTTGCAAGAGCTTCTCGCGCCAAGAGTCATCTTTTTCTATGACTCTGAGTGGAAATCGTACCTCGGCAATACCGGCGACAACCACAAGAAATCTCCGAATATCATGGAAGAGCTAGCTGACGCTATGAAGATTCCCCACAAAGCTATCACATTCTCTTTGGGCGGTCTCGCGGTACGGGAGAAGCTCCGTCTCGCTTCCACACGTAATGCGACAGTTGAGGAGGATGTCGCATACTCTCTTATCGGGATATTCAAGTCCAATCTCAGGCCTCGCTACGGCGAAGGGGCCGATGCTCTCGGGCGTCTTTTAAAGGAAATTGTGGCTCGCTTTGCCGATGTCACCGTTCTTGCATGGTCAGGGAAGTCCTCATCATACAACAGTTGCCTCCCGGCCTCTATCTCTGTTTACAACCAAACTCCTTACACCCATCCACCACTCGAAGGGGGAGAAATGGAAACCTACATCACGAGTTTACGGGGCAAGTTGTCCCTGGAAGGAGCCCGGAGTATTTGTCGTCAGATTAATTCTCTCCCAGCCGCCCACTTTGCGGCCCGTCGTTTGTATCTTCCTTGCATCTTCTTCCCCGTCAGAAGGCTCGATGAACAGGAGAGACACAGTGGCAATGAGAAGGTATATCATGCCAAGGTATCTGGGCTTGGAAATGTGGAATTCACAACCACAGACGATCTCGAGCCCGGCCAGCAGAAGACACTCGTTTTCGCGCATCCGTGGATTTGTTATATTCGAGCGCCGAACAGTTGGGTTACTAGGGAAAATGATTTTGAGTCTGACGCCGGCGCTGACTCGGATACGGACGGCGACCCAGGATCGGATACGGATGGCGACCCAGGATCGGATGAAGTTGCACCATACTTTGTCGCCGCCACGTTTGCGGCTGGCAGGTATACGCGAATGCTGCAGATGATCGCTCGCCTAGCACAGCCATTTAATGCCCTGCTTCTCGCACGGCAGCCGGGTGGACATTACAAGAGGATTGCTACGGAGAACGAGATAGTAGTCCCGGGACTCGGAACTAACATCACCCCCCAGAACATTCGGACGACAGTCTTGGAAATCTTGTAATGTGTGCGGGGAGTTTGGGCTCAGGCGCCAGTTTGCGAAGGGGTCCTCTCTGTTATCCTTTCTCGCGTGTTTCCCTTTTCGTGTAGTTCTCATTGATTGGCTCATCATGTGGAAAGAGATACGCAGTGCTTGTAGTAATACTACCTACTTAGTAAGTTAGCTGACAATAAGGTGGAGGAATATGAGACGAAACCTCGAGAGCGCTCGCAATGGTACCGTTCTATACAGGGGGCTACCATTGATGGCCCTGTTTACAAACCCTTGTCAATGGTTTGGTCGTGTGTGACATCGACTTTCATGGTCAATACATACTATCGTTGCACCGGTGCTGCAAAATGACATGCATCAACAAATCTCCGACGTGAAGGTTCTTGATGAGAATACTCTATTGCACTATTCACTGAGCAGTGATCATGTCCACGATGCCGCTCCTCAGGTCATATACGACATTAAATAGCAGCCATGAAACCAACTACGAATGCAAGTATAAATCCAATCGCGTTCACCGGTGCGTGGACAGCACCCATATGAACCGCCTCGCGGAGGGACACGTCTATTGCCTTTGCCATCGCTTCCATCCCAAAGATTGCCCTCGCCCGGTCCCTACAACGACGCGTCAAGGCTGCTCGCTCCGCCTCCGAGAGCTGACATATATCCTCTAGCGTGTCTGCCCAAACACTCGGATCGGGTGCACGGAGCCACCCTGTCCTTTCTGACGACGGACTGTCGATGATGCTCTCCATTGGTCCACCGCTGTCGCATGCCAGAACAGGTAGTCCGCAGAGCATTCCCTCTACGGGTCCAATCCCGAAGTGCTCGTTTGCCGGCGTGTAGAGAAGCGCGACCGTTGAGGAGGCTTGGAGAAGTGCTGATCGCTGTCCCGTCGTGAAATTGAGGAGAAAGAGGACGTCTGGTTCAGTGTGTGGAGTTGCGTCTGGAAATGAAGGGACGCAAGCGCTGGATTTGGAAGGGGTGATCAATTTGAACGTGAGGTTGTGCGTTCGCGCGAGATCGATCAAGTTGTTGAGGGTCCGGATGTTGTCTTCGAGACGCGGGTCGTACCCGCCTGTTATATGGGCACAGTGAGTTATTGGAGTGATAGGTGGATCAAGAGTACGAACCAGCAAGGACGAGTCGTATATCGTTGGGTACCGTAGGCCTCCCTCTGAGACGGGAAAACGCCTCCACGGCGAGTGCCGCATTTTTCTTCATTTCGAAACGGTTGAGAGAGAGGAGTGTCGGCCTCAGTCTGTTCGGCTGGTAAGAGCACGCACAGTGGTGACCAGAAACATCGCTTACGAGATGACTTGAGCAATATCGGGATCCGTCATATCCACCGGAGTCTCGTATGCTTGAACGTTGATACCTGGATATACCACCTTTGGCGTCGTCTTCAAAGAGGTGAAGTAGGCCATCGTTACTCGAGCGGTGAATTTCGAGTTAGCAAGAATGATATCCGCTTGTCCTACACGAATCCCGTGAGCATGGCCTGTGGAGGCAAATAACGGAACAAAGTACTTGTTGTCACTTCCTCCAACCAGTCCATAGGGTATCGATATATTCGCTTCAGAATCCCTCCACTCCTCTTTTGCACTCTTCCTTCGACGAACGCACCGTTGGCGAGAAGCTTGTCTGGGAAATGGCAATAGAAAACGACGCGTTTTCCACCTAAAAGCCGGAGCAGTGGTATACACGTTGACAACTGGTCCACGAAGAAAACGTCATGCTTGTCCATGCATGAGCTCAGTAAGAATTTAGTCAGGTGGAGCTGCCTAGCATGGGCGAATAGAATGTGGAATTTGCCCCTCCAGGCACGGGGAAATGGCGGGACGACATGATGTACACGCAATGTGCCTGTGTGCTGTGAGTCGATTGTAGGAGGGAGTCAATGTACCGGGGATATACCATCTCGGGTTTCGTCGAAACAGTGTTTCTCGTCATGGTGTGAAGTGTAAATGTCGACACAGTGACCGAGGGCTTGTAGTCCAAGTGCCGCGTCTACGACGAGCCTCTCGGCTCCCCCTGCAACGACATTAGGACGGAACTGTTGACGACGACGACGACGAGGGTGCAACACACCTACCGATTCCAAGGTCGGGGTGAACGAATGCGACCCGCAACTTGGATGCAGTCGACATATGGCCGTGAACTGAGGGCCAGGCCTGTCCGCTGTAATATTTGGCGCTGAAGGTGATGCACGTGACCTCTCCTCTTCGCCAAGTGATCAGCGCCTTCGATACCAGATCCGCAACGAGTAGCAGCATCCCTCAGATCTTCAGATCAGAATGTCAGTACACCCAGAGGTCCTGTGGGCTCAGCGCAGCAGCGCATTAGTCGACGAAAAGGTGTGCCCTCATCACGATCGTCTTACTCAGTCTTTTTCAACTTGGAAACAACCCACAGAACATCGTATACCTAACGATCAACCTCCCGAATATCGACCCGTCATCGCTAAAATTCGAATTGACCTCGACAGGTATCAGTTTTGAAGCCGACACCGAGAACCTAGGGTACGCTGTTCTGCTATATCACTACGGGACACGCGCTCATTCAGTACCGCCCAACAGCACTCCCGCCAAACACTACGCGTTTTCTCTGGATTTCTACAGCGAAATCGTTCCAGATGTACGGCTACTTTTTTACCTTTTACCCCCCACTTACACCCGATTAGCTCTCCACGAAGAAACTCTCCGACCGCTCTTACTTCATTATCCTCCGGAAGAAAGAGAAAAACGCGGAATACTGGCCCAGATTAACAAAGGAGAAAGTCAGGAACGCCTTCATCAAAACCGACTTTAGTAGATGGGTCGATGAGGACGAGCAAGACAGCGTTGACCCGGCATTAGATGACGATTTCGGCGGTATGGGTGGTATGGGTGGCATGCCAGGTGGCATGCCAGGCGGTCTAGGCGGTGATATGGATTTCGAGAAAGTGAGAAATCCTTTCTGTGGTTCCTCTTTTTCGTAGGCTGACAGGTCGAACCCTAGATGATGAGCCAGATGGGAGGTTTGGGAGGTGGTGCAGACGATGCTGGTCCTAGTGGTGCTGGTGGTTCTGAACCTGCTGGTGATGCTGATGACGATGAATCCGATGAGGACTCTGATGATGGCCCTCCCCCGTTGGAGGAAGTGGAATCTACAAAGTAGATGTACCCCTCCGACCTCAAACATGTTAGCAAGCGAAGAGTTGAACATAAATGTTATGATAAGTACATGTGAATGGCTCGCCATGATCGTTCAGTGTTGTTATTTTATTCACAATACAGTGGGCAGTCCATGTTCCAACGGCCACTCAGCACTCATCACCAGACACTTCGACTTACTCAGGTGCGCTTCAGACGTGGCACAGCACTAGACATATATCTACGGGTCAGATTGATGCGGTTCGTCAGCAGTTCTGGGCGACTGTCGAAGCACCGCGTTTGTAATTATGCTTTCGAAACTGAGCTCATGGTGTCAACGATTCGATATGTACTAAGGATTATGCATTTGCAAGCACGGAAATCTCTGACAGTCTATTGTCAGGATCCCTCACCAACTCCACGGGTCACTCAAGCTTCAACATTCACTTCTCCACAGAAATCTCGACTGCCAGTGGCACAACGTCCATTTCCCTAGGCATTGTCCGCTCGAACTCAGCGAAGGTCAGCTTAAGGGCACGATTCAAGTACGCGACTGCATGCAGTCGGACGCTGCGATCCAAACAACGAATGCACAGACCTACTGATCAGCTAGACAGATTCGTCGGGTGATTACAGACCCACAGACCCCTCAACGGACACAGTACCGTTGGAATGGGTGTGAATGTTGCAATTCTGCTTCTGCGTGCGGACAACACCGGCCGAGGCCTGTCGTGGGGTGACGGCAGGAGACAGACGGTAGGATCTGATCACAGTTATCCCTCTAGTCAACGCGTTCGTTGGTCGAGGGCCACAATGGTCAGGGTAGACAGTGATCGCTGATCATCGGTATTAGCACCGCCTATGATTGTCAACCATAGGGCAGATGTTCCTCCAACCGTTAATGGGGTATGTTTCTCTCAGAAACAGTGCCGTCAAGTTTGGTATGCGATAGATTCTTGACAATAATAGGTAGTCGGTTGAACGTATGAACCTGAACGGCCCAGTGGCTGACAGCCAGTACTTCACTAAAATCCTCTCCGCAACCGGTTGCGGCTACGGCTCACGTCTAAAGTGTTTACTCTCGGCTTCATGGATCTCCACCGGCTGCAACTCTCATCCTAGCACCGAGTCTAGTGGAGTGGGGACCACATGAGTTGTGCGACAAGGAGGTGCAAAGAGAAAAACCAACCCAGTAATAGTTGCCACTAAGGGACACTTCGTGAACGTTGTCTTCAACAAGTTGAGTGTTCTTGATAAAATTCATTCACTGTAAACGATGACGAGGATATCAGATAAACGATTTCGCTGATAAGCACTGCAATGAGTAAAGGAGTAGAACGTCGCCGGCTCCATACTGTGGCTATTGCGCCTTGTTACACCCGTTCATCTTGTCATACCCCTTTCTGCACTTCTCGATACGCCCGCAGTAGTGTCATTTATGCGGCCCGCCTATAAGACGCCATTACCCATTTCTACCAGTGAAAACGATGAGCCGAGGCGCATCGCTAAGGCCTCGGATTATTGTGTTACAGCCACCAGATCAGTGTCTTGGCAGTGAATGGTCATCCTGCTGCTGAGCCTCAGCAACGCCTGTGTGAAGACAGGTACAGACTGCTGTGTCATTGTCGATGATTCCGACCTATGGCACTGGTATATTTGTGAGACATTTTTCTAGACCGGAATCGCGGGGGACCGATGTGCAGCGGAAAGCTCTCATCTACGAGAATGTCCATGCGGAGGTAAGACTTGATGCGATCGGCAAAGTTTGACCTGCGATCAATTTACCATGACCATGGAACATGAGGGCACTGTTTCTGGACGTACTTGGTTCTGTTTCATGTGTCTATGAAGACAAGTGTCTCGCGTGGGAAACCTTGAACTCGGGATGGAGGCACGAACTACGTCCTCGCCCCACACACTGGTAACCTCCAGCCGCAGTAGCGTACGGCTCGTGCGTGGGCGTTCGAGGTGTTGTCGACCCGATTCGTTCGAAGGCTACTGCTTACAAAATAACGCTGGGGGTCTTTTACCTGCACAACGTCGAGGGGTTATCTGGAGACAGGTTGGGTTTGAGGGATTGAATGAAATGTCATAAGTTTTAGCCGTGTCAGACGCCACAGCCGTATGCCCCTCTCCCTGAGGCAAAGATCTTGGCCGAATGGGGAAAAACAGCCTCGAGCACAATATGCGACGGGCTTAGGCGGCCGTGGTGTGAGCAACCACAATGCTCGACCTCTGCAAGTCACGAAATATCAACTGGATACATGTAAGTAACACCGGTGCTCACTTACTTAGTATATCGCCTACTATTAATTCATCCTGCAACACATTCATATGTAGCTGTGGGTAGATCAATTGATGGATTACCAGGTTCTTTCCAGAATGGCTTACATATGTGTCCAGGCTAAGGCCACCCTGCCCCCATCGTAGACGTCACTGCGGAACCTTTTGAATGTACCGGACACTTCCTTCGCCCGTGCGTGCGAGCGTACCGAGCAGTCTGCGACTTGGCATGGCTATTTAATCCTTCCGGGAGCCATTCGTGGGCGCGCCTTTTCGAAGGTCTCCAAGGGATGTCCAGCTCATCATCAGCGTATCTTCAATCACTTTACCAGCGTCAGGTCATAAAAGTAGGTGAAGGCATCTAAAAGCCTTGTCGTCGATATGCTGCTGAAACGGTGTACCTGATTCAGTACTGTCGAGGTACTTCGTCCATCGTCGATCGTTGAAATCCATACTGAATCCAGCTGCCATCATTTAGTCGCACCTGTTTCGATCTGGGTATATTGCATATCTTCATCTTGAGAGAGTAGACGTTTATTATCTGACTAGGTTTTGGATTCTCTCCTAACACTGGATGGCGAAGTCAGTCAATCGTCCTCTTCCCACTCACACTCAGGTCTGAACGGTCCGCTTAGATACGCCTGCTAAGTCGTACGGAACGCTGGGGATTGACACATGTGCTGTATATCCCGACGAGATACTTCCCAATCATAGGCACTGCAATGGCCGTTTACAGTGCGTGCGTCGTTGCCAACCACATATTGCTAAACGGCCTAAGTCCCGGACAGCTGCCCTGGCTGAATCTGATACGAAAGAAACAGTACGTACTAATGACAGTGTTCGGATCCCTGTGCTAATCCTGTTGGCTTAGTGTGTAGCTTTATACTGGACTGCGGCAAGTCAGTGCTATTTATTCCGATGCACAATCACTTGCGTCACACTGACAGACCCATCGTAGTCTTACTGTACTTTGGAATGGTGGCGTCAGAAGGTATGTCGCCCACGACTTTACAGGAAGCGGTCTCCTGAAGATTAATTCACATCGTCAGGGTTGCTCCTGATGCGAACGCTGGCCCTGTGGCACTTACAGTGGACTACCCGAAAACTTTTAATGGGAACTTACGTTGTGGGTCCTGTTCCTTCCGTATCGTTTCCATCACAGCACAAACAAACGATGGGCAAAGCTAGTGGCGACGGTTATGTTTATCTGCATCATTGTACCCAGTAGCCTCAAATTCCAGAGTATTTGCGGTGTAACGGATTCCTCGTCTGTGATAGCCAACAGGCTTGACGAAGTTACCGTAGGGATCTTCGCGAGCGCGGCCCTCTTCGAACTTGGTACGCCTCCATTCATACCTGTTATTTTCTGCGCGGAACCGCTCGTTGATTTCAGATAGTTGTAATAGTTTACACTATCCTCTATGCGTTGAAGTCGCAAGCATCAACTGGTCGGTACACTGCCGGTAGGCTCGCGGCAGCCGTGACACACGGAAACATGCTATACGCTCTCTCACTGTTTGGTAAGTCAGTGGCGATTGCCAGTTAAGGGTCAGGCTCTCAAAGTAGTTCGTTTCTTAGCGACTTCGATTATTAACATCATATTCGTTGCGTCGCCAGTGGGTGGATCTTATTTCTCCTTAAACGAGTGCTCACTTATTGCGCAACAGCTTTCAGGAGACTGGCATGGTGTTTTCATCAAGTGAGTCTGTGCTGCGTCATACGCTCGGAGCGCCCGCATTGACCTACCATGTCGGGCGGACCGTTAACAGCTTCCAAGGCGTTCTTCATGGGGTACTGGGGTCTCGAATCCTTTTTGACTTGCAAGGCGCACTCTCGCAGGGAATCAGCCTTCAAATGCTTACCAACGCGGGGACGAGGATGGATTTTGCTTCAGTGCCTTTGAGCGATTTGAGCACAAATGGGTCTTAATTCCGTTGTATGTCCTCGACATTTTCGCAATTCAAAGTTTAGATCCTGTCGCACGGATCTTGGTTTTCCCCATTTGACGGAAGGAGACATCTATTCATATATTGCTTCTTGTGCACTGCACATGTCATTACGATCCAGCCGTCTTTGTCAGGCTCTAGATATACCCTGTTATCTGCACCATACAAAGTCAGGTACATGAGTATAAATAACGGTTGCAACGTTGAACGCAAAAGGTGAAGTCCACGTAATCCAGTGCGTCACGTATAACACAGAACCCACCCACCGACTGTGCAGGGTTGCGGCTGCTTCCGAACACACAAACCGTTTTCTTTCACTAGTATCCGCCTAGGGGGGCTTCGCGAGATTCGCGCAAACTTCAGGCACGACAACCGGGAGTAGAACAAGCGCCGCTAATTAGATAGGAGTGACTCCAATCACTATGTTGTCGATGCGGAGCTGTGAGAAGTGGTATAAGTCATCCATCACATCCTCACTATGCCATTTCGCCCTGTCCTCGTCCGACACGAAAAGTATCTAATGTGTGGATGCCAGGTGCCACTCCATAACACCAATGTTGTGGTTGGCCACGGCATCAGCATAAGCCTTTGATTGGGTTTGGCACTGTCCAGCTAACTCCTGTATTCCGTGAGACTGTCCAAAATCCGGTTGAAAAGATCGGCCACCCAATCTATGGCTTATTGTAGATCTGAACAGGTGGTGGTGGGGTCATCCATGAGGATGGTCAGAATATTGTGAGCCACACCATTGCCCTTGAGCTCCTTGCAGGATAGAATGACCTGCAAGTACTGGAATGAGAATAGAAACCATATGGTTAAGTACACTGACTTATGTTAGAGATTATGAAGATGTTGATGACTGCTAGTTCGAGGGCTTGCACAGTGGTACCAATGAGAAGCTCCTTAAGGACCTTCAGACCACCAGTGATAGCTCAGACTTAATCCAGGAATAAAGGAGCAGCAGCTGAGTTCCTGCATGTCAGAGTGTAAGTGTCCAATGTGAGCTTGACCTTATCTGCCTCTGTTGTCTGCCCACTGACCATCTCTTGTATGGTAGCTCTGGTGAAGGCAGTATTTACTTGGCAACAATTGGCTCCATGAGCCTTGCCAATGATAACAATTATTTGAGATACAAGATTGCATATGATCAGACACTGCCCAAGAAGGAATCTGGACAGAAAAATCAACTGTCCTGCTGATTAGAGCCAGTTCAGTAAACAAACTACTGGAAAAACCATGGTGCAAAACCATGGTGCAAAACCATGAGAAAAAAGCACATGTTCACTGACATAAGCTGCTGTTTTCAGGGGGAGTTCTAACAGTGCATTGTGGTGTTGATGATACTTTCAGCCTCCCAGTGGACATGCCTGGGTGGCAATATGGCCTCCATCAACCAAGTCAATCAAGGTGATGCCCCTAGATCTTTAGAAGATGTGGACATGGGAATGTTTGGAGGGTGGGAAGTCAATGAAGAAGGGTTTTTGGGGGAGGAGATTGACACTGAGGGGGATGCAGATGATGAAGAGCAAGGGAAAGATCTACTTGCAATTGTCCTTGCACACTACCTGTATTGCCTTCACTTGTCTTTCTTCTTGGAGATCATAGAGAAGGTCTGCAAGATGGTCCTACTTGCAACTCAGAGGGAGGAGCCTATCCCTTATCACATGTCAATTCTGTCTGGTGTGGGCTGGGTTTCGGAGCTTCTCAATGGCCATCCAGAGAGAATCCAAACCAAACTTTCAGTCCACAAGCATGTCTTCAAGGTGATTCTGAGGGAGCTTGAAGAGGCAGGTTGTATGCATTCAAGGCATGTCACCCTCAAAGAGCAGGTCAGCATTTTTCTCTATACATGTGTTACAGGTCTGTTGACCAGACACATTGGTGAGAGATTCCAATGGTCAAATGGGACTATATCAAAGTGTGTACAAAATGTTTGCCTTGGCATACTACTGACAAAAAACTGATATTTTAAGAAGATACTATTCACACTCTCAAGCAGGATATACAAGAAATATGTGTGACTTCCCCACTCTGCTGACCCTGTCCATCCATCCATCTGTGACAACCCCAAGTATTTCCCTTTTTTTAAGGATGCTATCAGTGTGATGGATGGGATGCACATTGTGTGTACCCTGTCTGCAGATGAAAGAGATGTGTTGCAAAACCACAAAGGATTCACCTCCCAAAATTGCCTCATTTGCTGTGATTTTGATATGAATTTTACATACATACTCAGTGGGTGGGAGGGATCTATGGTGGATGCTTTGATATATCAAGATGCTTGGTTGTCCAATCTAGCTATCCCCAAGGACAAGTACTACCTCACTGATGCAGGCTTTCCAAGCTGCTTACAACTGTTGGTCCCATATCAGGGGCAGTGATACCACTTAGCAGAGTGGGGGTGCACACAGGCATGGTACATATTTTTCTTACACTTTGCATCAAACCAGGTTCCTCACAGTGCCTTAAGGCAAGTCAGTCCTCAAGAATGTTATAACCTTTGCCATGCTGAGCTCTGCAATGTAGTTGAATGTACTGTATCACTACAGCACTACAGTATGTGTTGATGTCTTAGACAGGGTGTATGCATCATGGGACCCAGAACACAGTGCCAATTACTACACCAGCAATTTTCCCTTGGCAGCACTGAGTGATTAGTGTTTTGCTTGGCCCGGCCTTGAGCCCCAGGCTGGGCTGAGCCAAGCCCTCTAAGGCCAGGCCCAGGCCAAGCCCTGAGGTCGGCTTGAGGGGGCTCAGGGCCCGGCCTGGGGTTTGGCAAAGCCCGAGCCGAGCCCTCTAAAGCCGGGCCGAGCCTTCAAGCAGGGCTTCGGTGGCTGTGCAAGAAATTACCAAATTTGGTATTATAATTCCCACACTGGATGTTGCTTCCTTGCTTACTTCGAGCTCCTATGTGTGACATCTCCCAAATTATTGGGCAGAATCTCTCATAAGTCTAACTGTAATGTACTTCTGCTTTTATTTGCTAACATTTAGTGATCTTGTACTTGTATAGCATTAGTATTCAATGTATTCTATCTTGTTGTTAATCTGTAGTTATCTTTTCCTGCTCTGACCAGTAAGCCAGGGCTCAGGCCATCAGGCCCTGGCTTGGAGCCAGGCCGAGCCCTCATAGATGGCTTCTGGGGGCTCGGGGCCCAGCCTGGCATTTCCCCAGGCCCTGAGCCCTCAAAAGCCAGGCCCAAGCCCCAGGCTTCAGGCCGAGCTGGGCCCAAAAAACACTGTGAGTGATGATTCAGTTGACAAGCAGTCCATATTTCAATCTGCAATGAGAAAGCAAACATGAAGCTGATACTCAGGTGCATATGAGTCATCAGTCTTGGCTCACTCATTTACTGGATGACCACTTCTTGCAGAACAGCCACAGGGAAAGTGGGGCCATTTTCTCCCCTCATCACCATGCTCTATGGTTGTAATTACTAGTTCTGACCCCAGCAAGCCCCCATCTGGCACCCAACCTCTTCCTGGTTCATCCAATGTGGTGCCAGCAAAGTGTGTGCCTGACTTACTATGTATTTTTATTTCAAGAAATCCTCACTGGTACTGTTTCAACAGTTTTCCTATGAGGGAGTAGTGATGTGGTGGATGGCAATGCTCTTCCAGATCACTTGGAAGGGCTTTTCATCTCCCCAGTTTGACATGTTCATGCCAAACAGCCTCCTCAAATGTCAAACCTTGTTGCCACCACTGTTGCCCACCCTGTCTTTTCACTACCAGAACAGGTCTGGTCCTTGAGCCCCTTGGGTTTTCTGATTGAGTGCCAACCCATCCAGTCATATATCAATCTGTGGTCTGTTGACTACTATATTGGTGGAGTAAAGTACTATGCAAGTGACTCAGAGTAACCTACCCCCTCCAGGCCTCCAACCACACTTACATTTATTTTAGTACAACTTTGGGGGATCCCCCACACCCCTTTTTTTAATTAGCATTCATTTCTACCATACACATGTTCCTAGTAATCTGCAAATGCCAATGAGAAATTTATCTTGAGGCATGAGCATGCTGGATGAAGTGTTTACATCTGTTTGTAAATGAGCATTCCAGTTGTTTAGTGCACCATCTTCATCCTGCTGTAAACATTCCCTACAAAGTAAGGTTGGCCAAAGCAAACCTGGCCAATGACATCACAAGTTCTACTACCCTGATGGTGCCCATATTGTCTGAATGAGTTCACCATTAGTGCAGTTCAAGGTTGTTTTTACTCAGCCACATGTGGGTACAAAACACATTATTCAAAGTCCATAAAAGTGTCCTGTCAGGCAAATCTCTCCCTTCAAAACCATGTTTGATGCAAGTGATGTCATGCACCAAAGGTGTTTGGCAATGTGAGCAAGGAGTCTAGCTGAATGGAAGAGATTGAAGGACATGGCCCTAATGCAAAAAAAATGACTGGGACATCTAGCAGTCATCCTTCACACAAGAGCAGTCCTTAATGCTAGGGAAGAAATTGCTCAAGTGCCAGTCAAACCTTTTTAGCACCCATGTATGGCATTCCAGTTTTTCAAATATCTCAGTCATCTGTAAAAGATATTGACATCATTCCCAAGTTCACTGATAGCCTCTGTTCATGCCATCCTTCCCTCCAAATTTGGTAATGATCCTCACCCTCCACAATTTTCTACAGCATTTCTGCCAGTGAATGCCCATTTTGCTAAATCCCATCACAATGGCCACCTCATCAATGATCTCTTTGCTTGTGTCCTGTGCTAGGGAGCATAATTACTTATATCTCCCAGGACTTCCCACCAGCTTCTGCCCTGAAGCATCCTGGTTCATCCCTTCCTTGTCCACTCCCTCCCAAACTGCCTCTTTGGGACAGTGCATTCTCCTTGTCAGTGTGACATCTAGGAGGACACTCTTCAGTCATCTTCATCAGGGAAATTTTAATGGAATGATTATGTTATATAAGATTTATCTACCCTGTAATCCCTATAAGGTATATCATAATGATATACACATTGGTGATGCTATGTATATAGTCTCTGGGATCCTTGGCAGCATAGGTCAAAAGTTGTCATTAAGGTTGAGTAGTTCATATGTATCAGAATGTGCACAGTAGATCATATGTCTTCTATTATCAGACATTACCAATGATTGTCATTGATGCTATCAACAGCTTAAGAAATAAAAATACAAATTGCCATAGCAACCTTCCATTGAACTATTAATATAATATCAAAAGCAAGCAATTTCATTTCAATTTCATTTATATAATACATAGGGTTGCACATACTGCAATCATTGCTTTTTTGCATCAAACACCTGGCCAGAGTCAGCCCTGATATGGGTCACAAACTTGTCCATCATTGTATCATTGTTCTGGGTGTTGTCACAAGTAATGAAGCCAACCTAACAAAAAGAGATGTGTTAGAACCATGTGAAGTATACTAGACACTGGCCTCACACATTGCACCAACATGCTTGACAACTTTATACAGTGCCTGGCCCAAATGGGTGCCAATGTGAGCATTATTGAGTTGCACACACCCTATAAGTGATGCCTTGATGTTCCATATGCTGAGATATTTCTCTTCAATCCAAGATGTGGTGACTGTGAGTCAGATTGATTCACCCTGGGACAGTACTACTCTATGGCAATGTATGAGAAGAGACACAGGCATTGTCATCAATGTCATACTCACTGAGAAGCATTTGCAAATATCTAAAAGTCTGATTTTGAAAGTGTCAATAATTGCCTGATGTGTCTGTCAATGATTCAGGATCTTGATACCATTCCTTGCATGAGAGGCAATTTCAACCATCCTGCTGAATGAAGGATGTTGAAGGGTATGGATAGGCTAGTAGCAATTGTATCAGTATTAGTCAGAACCAACAAGCTGTCATATGTGGAGAATAAGGAGCTCACCTGATCTGTTTCAATCAGCCATGAGATAGTGGCTCCATGAAAGGTGGACTCAGAAAACTGTACCATCAGACCCCTTTCTACCAGGTGCTCTTCCAAACTTGATTGCCTCCTGAGGACCAACCATGTGCTTGAGACCACATCTTTGTGTCACTGTTTTGTACATTTGGTAGCATCAATGTGAATCCATTTTCTGCCAACCACTTGAGATACTCACCCTAGTATTTATCAGTTGGAATGATGAAGACTACAGATCACATGATATGTTACCTGATGACAGGCTTGTAGGTGTCATTGCAACATTGACACCTGGTTTACAAAGGAAGTACATTCTTTATGTGGCTCACTGTGAGTCTCTGTAATTAGGTGCCTGCTGGTTGAGGGATATGATAAGACTTATGAGCACCCCTTAGAGTCCCATCTTTCCCCTCTATTTCATGAGGGAGGAAGAAAAATGTGTCAATATCCTCAGTGCATGCAGTACATTGCCTCTTGATAGGCTCATCCACATCAATAGGGTCAATGTCCTTGGGAAGTTTATCAGCCCCAGTTTCAGTGGGCCCATTGAAGCAGGCTGTGGCTCATCAATGTTGACATTGCTCTGTGGTGGTGGTGTCAATTCAATTGAATCCTCCAAATGCATCTGACTTGGAGGTCTTTTCCCTGGTAGGTACATAACAGCACATGGTTTTTCGAAATAGACTAGTGGATAGGCAATTGCAAATTAATGCATACCTTTTTCAGGCATTTTTTTCTTTGCCAGGACCTCTGTATCTGTAGTTTGCATGTCAGCATCTGTTGATACAGCATTAGCCTTGCATTTTATTGTAACAGTACTATGTGTTGGCAGCACTGCACATGTGGCTGACTGAATTTGTGCTTCTCTGTGTGATGTCAGTTCCAGTTTGGCAGCATTATCAGCACACATAATCCATGATGAAGGCACAGGGACACACCATGGGCATGGCTGTTTGGTGTCAGCAGCAGTAACATCAACCATTTCACAATTGCAACCAAGTTGGGTGATGGAAATAGGCAATACTATAAGTTCCCATGGGTATGTACATTACCTTGCTTGCAAGGTTTCTCCTACCCCAATATTTGTGGGAGCATAGTCCTGGTAGATGCTGATGGGCTATCACGTGGGAGATTTCAACATTCTACCATACACAAAATATAATTCAAAAGACAATTTTAAAGTATTATATTCTGATATAGTATTATCTGACTTTTTTAAGTTTTAATTTTGAGGTGTGTCAGAATGTGTTTGCAACATATAATATTTTACAATTGTATTCTGAATCATCTTCTGCATGCATCAAAATATTGAAATCCCCATAGTAGGTCCATGTTGCCTAGTCACTGGTTTTGCAGTACTAACCTGGGCCTAGTATTACTAAAAGGAAATCAACAAAATAGCCCAAACCCTAGCTATGTCAGAAATTTCAATGTTCTGATATGGGCAGAAGATAATTGAAAAGACAATTGCACTATATTATAAGTTGCAAACACATTCTGACACACTTCAAAATTAAAAATTTTACAAATCAGATAATGCTTTATCAGAATATAATATTTTACAATTACCTTTTGAATTATACTTTGTGCATGGTAGAATGTTGAAATCTCCCATGTGTGCAGAACCCATAATTCATGAGAACATAGTCCCAGGAGATGCTGTTTGTGATGAGCTGTGGAATCCATAATTTGTGTGAATGTAGTCCTAACAAGGCCTCCAACTTCTTTGTAAACTTTCCTGCTTGAATATATGTACAACTATGTTTGCCCAAGTTGCACATAACATTTCATGTACATTACCCACTTTGCCAATCTTAGTGGCCATACTGCTTTGCAGTCCTAAACCATTTGCATGTGAATTGCAGCTGCAAAGTAGCATTGAGCTAAGTCATATTGTGTTGTTTGCATTGATATGCAGTCATATTTGAGAATGCAAGCATGCACTATAGAAAATATCAGCTAGTTTGAGCCAAAGTGATTTAAACATTAGAATTCATACTACAACCCTTAGGATCACATATCACCATACATCCATCCTCTCAACTGGATACACCCACATGTTAGCAGATACAATATTGTACAGAGATTTGATACTGGACCACACCAGGTTGAGCCCCCCATATTACATTTTTCTGATTTTGCTAGTGGGGTGTGGGCTGGTGTGACACCATATAACTTGCCCTATTAGGCCAAAAAAATCTAAGATTGTATCACATCTCATTGCACCAGGTAAGGTCCAGTTTTTACTGGGACTCATCCTTGTTATCTTGGAGCTCAACCAGAAAAGTCACACTTGGATTTACATCAAGAAAGATTACAGCATCTTTGCATCTATTCATCTGTTATTCCCACTGTCTACCATGCATCACTGTTCCAAGACCCTTATCTAGTAGTTTTGCCAGTGAGAATGTTTCATTTTGTACCACAGTGATGCCCTGTTAGAGCACCTTTGGTCTTAACAGAATGGCCTTGTTTCCTCCCCAGATTATTCTCCCAGGGGTGTGAGAGTAAGCCCCATTTATCATCAACCCAGTTTTTTATCTTCCTTCTTAAAGCCTGGATGATAGCTGCCCCTGAGTGTGGTACCAACCCCTTCAGAGCAGTGAGAAGTTCATAAAATAAAGCAGTTTTCTTTTGTAGGGATGCAAGGTTTGAGTTCCAGTTCATCTTCACAACACCATGGTGTGTCCATGGTGCTACAAGGCCATTGTGCCCATAAGTGCAGAAGGGGCTAAGTACCTGCCAGACAACTGCTGGGAGCTCATCCTCTGGGGGTCCACAAGCCTTAGGACTCTCTGGAAGAGGTTTTGCTTCTAGGGATATCAGTGTGAGATGAAGATAAAGAAAGGGTACTGACCACCAAAAACTTTGGTCTATATATCCTGAACTGCATGTTCAAGGTCATTGTTGTTCTGTAGATGATGAGCAGCTGGTACTGTAATATGTGAAGTCAGGTTCACTGGGATCTAGCATTGTACATTACTGTGAGGAATGTCACTGTTGTTTGGACTTGCTGCTAATGGCTCTCCTGTAGTTGGGACTGGAATAGAAAACAGAAATGAGAGAATGAATATTATTTTCTGTATAAGTTATGTTAGTACTCTCACCAAGGTCTATGGGGGTGGCAGGGAAAGGTGTGAAATTGAATTCCTGAATGTCTGTGCTGGCATACTTTCTGAGTATTTTAGCCTTTAGTTGGGTAAATGGGTTGATGCATACCTCAGAACATGCTGCCATGCACATTAGAAAGTAATATGCATGGGTCCAGCCAGGTCTGCATGGATTCCAAGCTGGTGCTACATCCAGGCAGATTACCTGGTGAATGGCACTGACAGTGGCAGGGCCACATGAAAAACTGTCCATTTGTTGAGGCCACCTAGGAGCATATGATGAGGTCCATGTATTTGGTGGTATATCTTTTCTGATATCACTGAGAAACTCAGAGACCACTCTCTCTAAGTTCAGTGTAGTACTCTGAGGTGATAAGGAGTCAAAGACCTGGAAAGATCTTCTCTGAAAGTCAGCATGGACAGCCACCCAGTGGTGCTCATAACAGAATGGGAATATGACAGTAAAAGATTGTTGGGCTTCCATCTTCTGGTGGAGTTTGTCCTGCACTGAAGTTGCATGCACAAGACTGTCCTGAATTAGCACTGCCAGCTTGACCTTGGTGGAGTCTGCAAGCTTGGCATTGAATACTGCCACAGTAAAATCTATTTGCAGATCAGACATCCACTCATCAGACAGCAGGTTCACAAGCTCAGTTGGTCAGATGGAGGTGCATGCTGCATGCACTGGTTGGTTAGAGGGTGAAGCCAAGGTCAGAGCATCCAATACATGACTTGATTCCTGTTTGGACCATTGTTCAATTTATGAGGTACAGTTTAGCCATTGAAGTCTAGTGTTGTCTGGTACTGTCTCAACACACCATCCACTGGTCATGGACAAGAAATGAAATGCAATCTATTAGTTATTTGGATTGAAATATGTTGAACATATGAATTGGAGGATTGTTCTTCAGGGATTTCTGATGGGAACAAGGATACTGATGTATCCTGAAGACAAAAAGACCAGCTACTGCTAAGAGGTTTGGGCATTTGCATGCACATTTCCCCTTTGTAGTGCCAGAAATGAGAAGGTAAGGGCACAAATGATGGCATGTACCCAGTACAGATGGAGATTGGCCTTGCAGGACATCCAGCATTGTATCATATCCTGGTATGGATTGGCAGGCTGTGCATACACTCAGATTTTTGCTGGCATGGGCCTCTAAAAGACCCCTTACTGGTTTTGCAGTGCCTTCCAATTTCAACAGGACTGGAACCATGGTGAGATGGAAACAGGCTAAAATGTGGGAATGGGACAGCAAGATATCAGGTCAATGCATAGCAGCAGTTGCTGACCTTGGGATGACAGGCTTGTGTCAGATAAAGAATTTTTAGGGACTGTGCATGAATGCAGAGGCAAAGTAGGTTCAGGTGAAGACTCATGTTGGACTGGGATTCCATTGTGACAGACTATGTTTCATGTGATTTCATACTTTGTGCTTTAGGCTGTTGACTTTCTAGTGGGGACACTTGTCACAGTCATGTGACACATATGCACATACATATGGCCCCTCTCCTTTCTCTTTTCCTCTCCTCAGCTCATTGTCAAATGGCTGAGGTATGTCTATGATAGGTCAGATGGTGTTGGTAACTGACAGTTTACAGTAGCATCTTGGTTCTTAGGTTAGTGGTGTTGCCAACATAGCTCATTGTCAAATGGCTGAGCACCTTTGTTCTTAGCTGTTTACAGCTAATGAGCCCTGAGCTTGCCATATAAGAAGGCAAGCTTGACTGGCTGACACTAGAACAAATAAGATAGAAACAACAAGACCTCATGTACAAGAAACTGGATGCATATATTTGTATTTACAGTCTGTGTCATGGGGAAGTTTAAAAACATGCTAGAATTGAGGGGGATGGAAAACTATTACAAGTGGTGGCAGAAAACTGAGCAGTTGCTTCTGGGACAGGGGGTGTACAATCATATCAGCAGTGGAACAAATCCATTGGACTATGTCAAGTACACCTCAGTCTGTCCATCATGCCAGCCACAGCAAAGTGCTGTGAGTGTCATCTATGTACACTATGTGCCCATACCAAAATGATGAGAATATAATCAGTACTATGAACTCATTGCAGTGGTGGGTGTACCTACCTTCACACTGATTTGATGGTCAACTTAGGGCCTGTCTGTAGTTGTTGAGGATAAAACTGAATTTGCATCAATGTTTTGATGGCCAAATCAGTGCAAGGGTGAGCCATACACCCCCATCTACCTCTGCAATGAATCCATAGTACTAACCCTGTTGACTTAGCACATAGCATTGGCCTGAACATGCTTAGGCAGTCAGTACATATGTAGACAATACTACATGGTTGATAATTGATAAACAACCAATGAATAATATCTTGATGACTGAATGAATGCAATGGTTTTGAGGAAGTCATCATAGTTCATACTTGACTATTATGGACTTATGGGTGGCAGGGACACAGAGAACAGTTGAGGAATATGCATGCATGCTACTGCTGGTAAGTTGCTCATTGTAGGGGCTCAAAGATCTTGAAGGGTACAAAAGCATACTCTAGCTACAATGATCCTCAACAACTACAGACAGGCCCTAAGTTGACCATCAAATCAGTGTGAAGGTAGGTACACCCACCACTGCAATGAGTTCATAGTACTGATTATATTCTCATCATTTTGGTATGGGCACATAGTGTACATAGATGACACTCACAGCACTTTGCTGTGGCTGGCATGATGGACAGACTGAGGTGTACTTGACATAGTCCAATGGATTTGTTCCACTGCTGATATGATTGTACACCCCCTGTCCCAGAAGCAACTGCTCAGTTTTCTGCCACCACTTGTAATAGTTTTCCATCCCCCTCAATTCTAGCATGTTTTTAAACTTCCCCATGACACAGACTGTAAATACAAATATATGCATCCAGTTTCTTGTACATGAGGTCTTGTTGTTTCTATCTTATTTGTTCTAGTGTCAGCCAGTCAAGCTTGCCTTCTTATATGGCAAGCTCAGGGCTCATTAGCTGTAAACAGCTAAGAACAAAGGTGCTCAGCCATTTGACAATGAGCTATGTTGGCAACACCACTAACCTAAGAACCAAGATGCTACTGTAAACTGTCAGTTACCAACACCATCTGACCTATCATAGACATACCTCAGCCATTTGACAATGAGCTGAGGAGAGGAAAAGAGAAAGGAGAGGGGCCATATGTATGTGCATATGTGTCACATGACTGTGACAAGTGTCCCCACTAGAAAGTCAACAGCCTAAAGCACAAAGTATGAAATCACATGAAACATAGTCTGTCACAATGGAATCCCAGTCCAACATGAGTCTTCACCTGAACCTACTTTGCCTCTGCATTCATGCACAGTCCCTAAAAATTCTTTATCTGACACAAGCCTGTCATCCCAAGGTCAGCAACTGCTGCTATGCATTGACCTGATATCTTGCTGTCCCATTCCCACATTTTAGCCTGTTTCCATCTCACCATGGTTCCAGTCCTGTTGAAATTGGAAGGCACTGCAAAACCAGTAAGGGGTCTTTTAGAGGCCCATGCCAGCAAAAATCTGAGTGTATGCACAGCCTGCCAATCCATACCAGGATATGATACAATGCTGGATGTCCTGCAAGGCCAATCTCCATCTGTACTGGGTACATGCCATCATTTGTGCCCTTACCTTCTCATTTCTGGCACTACAAAGGGGAAATGTGCATGCAAATGCCCAAACCTCTTAGCAGTAGCTGGTCTTTTTGTCTTCAGGATACATCAGTATCCTTGTTCCCATCAGAAATCCCTGAAGAACAATCCTCCAATTCATATGTTCAACATATTTCAATCCAAATAACTAATAGATTGCATTTCATTTCTTGTCCATGACCAGTGGATGGTGTGTTGAGACAGTACCAGACAACACTAGACTTCAATGGCTAAACTGTACCTCATAAATTGAACAATGGTCCAAACAGGAATCAAGTCATGTATTGGATGCTCTGACCTTGGCTTCACCCTCTAACCAACCAGTGCATGCAGCATGCACCTCCATCTGACCAACTGAGCTTGTGAACCTGCTGTCTGATGAGTGGATGTCTGATCTGCAAATAGATTTTACTGTGGCAGTATTCAATGCCAAGCTTGCAGACTCCACCAAGGTCAAGCTGGCAGTGCTAATTCAGGACAGTCTTGTGCATGCAACTTCAGTGCAGGACAAACTCCACCAGAAGATGGAAGCCCAACAATCTTTTACTGTCATATTCCCATTCTGTTATGAGCACCACTGGGTGGCTGTCCATGCTGACTTTCAGAGAAGATCTTTCCAGGTCTTTGACTCCTTATCACCTCAGAGTACTACACTGAACTTAGAGAGAGTGGTCTCTGAGTTTCTCAGTGATATCAGAAAAGATATACCACCAAATACATGGACCTCATCATATGCTCCTAGGTGGCCTCAACAAATGGACAGTTTTTCATGTGGCCCTGCCACTGTCAGTGCCATTCACCAGGTAATCTGCCTGGATGTAGCACCAGCTTGGAATCCATGCAGACCTGGCTGGACCCATGCATATTACTTTCTAATGTGCATGGCAGCATGTTCTGAGGTATGCATCAACCCATTTACCCAACTAAAGGCTAAAATACTCAGAAAGTATGCCAGCACAGACATTCAGGAATTCAATTTCACACCTTTCCCTGCCACCCCCATAGACCTTGGTGAGAGTACTAACATAACTTATACAGAAAATAATATTCATTCTCTCATTTCTGTTTTCTATTCCAGTCCCAACTACAGGAGAGCCATTAGCAGCAAGTCCAAACAACAGTGACATTCCTCACAGTAATGTACAATGCTAGATCCCAGTGAACCTGACTTCACATATTACAGTACCAGCTGCTCATCATCTACAGAACAACAATGACCTTGAACATGCAGTTCAGGATATATAGACCAAAGTTTTTGGTGGTCAGTACCCTTTCTTTATCTTCATCTCACACTGATATCCCTAGAAGCAAAACCTCTTCCAGAGAGTCCTAAGGCTTGTGGACCCCCAGAGGATGAGCTCCCAGCAGTTGTCTGGCAGGTACTTAGCCCCTTCTGCACTTATGGGCACAATGGCCTTGTAGCACCATGGACACACCATGGTGTTGTGAAGATGAACTGGAACTCAAACCTTGCATCCCTACAAAAGAAAACTGCTTTATTTTATGAACTTCTCACTGCTCTGAAGGGGTTGGTACCACACTCAGGGGCAGCTATCATCCAGGCTTTAAGAAGGAAGATAAAAAACTGGGTTGATGATAAATGGGGCTTACTCTCACACCCCTGGGAGAATAATCTGGGGAGGAAACAAGGCCATTCTGTTAAGACCAAAGGTGCTCTAACAGGGCATCACTGTGGTACAAAATGAAACATTCTCACTGGCAAAACTACTAGATAAGGGTCTTGGAACAGTGATGCATGGTAGACAGTGGGAATAACAGATGAATAGATGCAAAGATGCTGTAATCTTTCTTGATGTAAATCCAAGTGTGACTTTTCTGGTTGAGCTCCAAGATAACAAGGATGAGTCCCAGTAAAAACTGGACCTTACCTGGTGCAATGAGATGTGATACAATCTTAGATTTTTTTGGCCTAATAGGGCAAGTTATATGGTGTCACACCAGCCCACACCCCACTAGCAAAATCAGAAAAATGTAATATGGGGGGCTCAACCTGGTGTGGTCCAGTATCAAATCTCTGTACAATATTGTATCTGCTAACATGTGGGTGTATCCAGTTGAGAGGATGGATGTATGGTGATATGTGATCCTAAGGGTTGTAGTATGAATTCTAATGTTTAAATCACTTTGGCTCAAACTAGCTGATATTTTCTATAGTGCATGCTTGCATTCTCAAATATGACTGCATATCAATGCAAACAACACAATATGACTTAGCTCAATGCTACTTTGCAGCTGCAATTCACATGCAAATGGTTTAGGACTGCAAAGCAGTATGGCCACTAAGATTGGCAAAGTGGGTAATGTACATGAAATGTTATGTGCAACTTGGGCAAACATAGTTGTACATATATTCAAGCAGGAAAGTTTACAAAGAAGTTGGAGGCCTTGTTAGGACTACATTCACACAAATTATGGATTCCACAGCTCATCACAAACAGCATCTCCTGGGACTATGTTCTCATGAATTATGGGTTCTGCACACATGGGAGATTTCAACATTCTACCATGCACAAAGTATAATTCAAAAGGTAATTGTAAAATATTATATTCTGATAAAGCATTATCTGATTTGTAAAATTTTTAATTTTGAAGTGTGTCAGAATGTGTTTGCAACTTATAATATAGTGCAATTGTCTTTTCAATTATCTTCTGCCCATATCAGAACATTGAAATTTCTGACATAGCTAGGGTTTGGGCTATTTTGTTGATTTCCTTTTAGTAATACTAGGCCCAGGTTAGTACTGCAAAACCAGTGACTAGGCAACATGGACCTACTATGGGGATTTCAATATTTTGATGCATGCAGAAGATGATTCAGAATACAATTGTAAAATATTATATGTTGCAAACACATTCTGACACACCTCAAAATTAAAACTTAAAAAAGTCAGATAATACTATATCAGAATATAATACTTTAAAATTGTCTTTTGAATTATATTTTGTGTATGGTAGAATGTTGAAATCTCCCATGTGATAGCCCATCAGCATCTACCAGGATTATGCTCCCACAAATATTGGGGAAGGTGGAAGGTGGTAGAGGGACCAGGAGTCGGGACATCAGGAGGGAGGTGGATGCCATTGAGGTAGTGGTCTCCTTTAACCTCACTACTAGTATCATGGTCACATAGTATTCATCAGGATTTCAACCAAACTCAAGCATAACATGGAACAAAGTAGTTGTGTCAAAATGCCAGAAATACATACATATATAATGTCCAGGCAACACTGGAGTGAATGATACATGAGAGCTTGAAGGAGGCTGCTACCTCTATGGCTTCCCCTACCCTCCCCCACTACCCCAACATCCACCTCCCTCCCAGTACCATTCCAACAATCCCTCCCTCATTGTCCTACCTGTCCCTAGTACCCCCACCCTCTGCCACCTCTCACCTTCCCCAAATACCCCACTGTGCCCACTTCCGCCAGACCACCTCCACCCCCCACCCCAGCCCCCTACACTTGGGCCCCAGCTAATAGACAGTGCTAGTTTGCTGACTGGCATTGTGCCAATTGATAACTGTAATATATATATTTCTGTCCAGTCCAGCCCCTCTGTGGTCCCTCATAACCCTCACCATGTAATACGACTACTACTACTGTCCCCATCACCTCCAAACCTGGTTAAAGACCCCATTTCCAAGGTGTGAGCCTCAGTACAGTGGCAATATACAATGATGTAATTTTGTTGTTTATTCCAAATCTGTACACTTACACTTACAGCTTTCAGGCAGAGAATGCACCTTACCAATCTTCTGTTCCAGCCACTGCCAGAGGGTTCAAGGGATAAAGTTAGGCTGAGTTTGAAAAAATATCCACCAAATATTCACAAACACACTACTGTAGTATGCCATCCCTCATACCCTCCAGCAAGGATGGGTAGGAGCCTGCTGTTACACTGCCAAGATCATTCATATCTGTGTTCTGTCACCAACAGCCCTAGAAAGAGAAAAATTCCTGCTTACTTGGATCCCAATGCAAGTGTAAGCATATCCAAGAAGAGGGAATTCTAAGCCAGTGCCATCTCTCTCAATTCATCCTCATGTCAGATAGTTACTCTACAGGTTGTCAGTAAATGTAAAGCTAAATATAAAAGAGTGACTTACTCCTCAGTAACACCAAGCTACTGAGGAGACTAGAGGAAAATTTACTCTACTGTAGTCCGCTTTTCTGCTTATGTAAGCAACTAACCTTCGCACCTAAGAGCCAGTTCGACAGCCAAGTCCCACAAAGAATCCAAGCAAAAAACCCACAGAAAAAATCCACCTGACTCCTGACATAAGCCACCACGTTCTGGCGGGGTTCGAAATGATATGTAGCATCGATAGTCAGAAGGTCCTGTACATGTAGTAGAACCATGTCATGATGATGGGGGATGCTCCAGATATCGATGAAGAGTTAATCGAATGGGATACGGTTGACCCCAACAGTGAGTTGTTCATTCACTGTAAGTTATCCTTTGTGCTGACATTTGATTACCTTCTGATATCAATGAAGAGCCCATGGATTGGGATATGGTGGATACCGATGGTGACGATGACATCCATGACGAAGACGATAATCCATACGTTACAACTGATCGACGAGCTTGCCTTTGAGAACAATTTGACATAATCTGTGCTGTATGGACTGCCATCATCGAAGCGATATCACTGGCGACTGAGAGGGCTGAACCCATTCCTTACCACACTTCCATACTTTCTGGCAGGGGATGGATACTGGAACTACTGAGCGGTCATCCAGAAAGGATCCAGACAGAGCTCGGAGTGCATAAGCATGTATTCAAGTTATTAGTGGAGGAACTTCAGCAAATTGGTTATACCCACTCGAAGTACATTATGCTGCAAGAACAACTTGGAATATTTCTTTATATTGCTGTCACTGGCCTGACTACGAGGCACATTGGAGAGCATTTTCAGCAGTTGAATGGCACGATTTCAAAGTAAGTCATTCAATGCATCAATGCTCTTGTTTCACTAATCACAATTGATAGATACTTCAGACGAATACTCGCTGCGTTCACTTCGCCTGCGTTCTACGCTAAATATGTATGACTTCCACGTAGTGGCACACCCACCCCCCCATTCATCCACGAGAATACGAAGTTCTTCCCATTTTTTGAAGACACGATCGGCACGATAGATGGCACACATATCGCATGCAATCCAGCTGCGGACAAAAGGGATGCATCATGGAACCGAAAAGGGTTTACATCCCAGAATTGTTTGGTCTGCTGTGATTTCAATCTGCTTTTCACGTACGTTCTTAGCGGCTGGGAAGGCTCGATGGTGGATGCATCTATTTATCATGATGCACAGTTGAATGATTTGACGATTCCCAATGGTAAATATTACCTTGCTGACACAGGGTTTCCTAACTGCCCACAGCTGTTGGTTCCCTACCATGGCCAAAGGTATCATCTCGCAGAGTGGGGATGTGCACAAATGCGGTGAGTTTCTATTGGTCATTTTTAACTCGTCATGACCCCTTCCATGCCTAGCCCCACAAATTCCCAAGAATTGTTCAATCTCCGGCACGCTGAGGCTCGCAATGTCGTCGAACGCATCATTGGTGTACTCAAGTGTTGTTTTCGTATCCTCATAGTCCCACCTGAATACAGTATGCGTATTCAGGCTCGTATCCCACCTGCCCTCGCATGTATTCACAATTTTATTCACATGTGGGACCCAGTGGATATAGAGGACCTGGAAGTCATACAAGAACCACAGGATGGTATGGCTGGTTCCATCGCTGATGGCATTCCTACTAATGTGGATCGTGCATGGATGTCGGCGAAGCAGGATGGAATTGCAGTTCAGATGTGGGCTAGCTACATTGCAGAACAGGCACAGAGGGGATAGCTACATTGTCACATCATACTCATGCATGTATGAACTCGTCACATTTCACTTATCACACCAGACTTGCATGGACACATCGCATTTGATCAATATTCGGGCTCGCAAAAGAAATATACAAAAGCTACAGTCCTAGTACAAGATACAGATTTAGCCAAGTTTCTTCGATGCCTCAAGCTGCACCTGAATCCATCCTATTCAGTTGGCGGTGAGGTGGTCAGGATCCTTTGCGAGCGAGAGATATGAGTCAGAAATACCTGCATCTTGTACGAGGAGGTCCAAGAAACAAGTGAACTCAGCAGGTGCCAGAGCAGTCCCATCAACCTCCAAGAACCTATCCCTTGCCCTTCAGCACGTTGGATGGATTGGGATGGAGGGCCTTGCTGGAGTACTACTAGAAGATCCCCCTCCCCCGGACTTGTAAGACCTCTTGAAGTTGCCTTTAAAATTCTCCAGCTTCTGCCCCAAGTCTTCTATCATCCCCAGCCTCGAATTCGTCTTTGCTCATCGCTTTCGAGCTGCTGAGGCACTAGTAAAGCCTGATACCATTGAGTTGTCATCATCGTCCGCTTTCTGTTTCTGTGAGACACTTGATGACAGTTTGATAGAGCTAATAGCCGACATATTACACAAGGGCAGGGTAGCAGGGCACGCAAAAAACAATGGTGTCATAGGAGGGTTGGCAGATTGGTCCAAACACCAGGCGAGAGTTGCTTGAGTCAGGGATGGATCAATGGAAGGTGGATGGGTGAGTGACCCAGCATAGGGAAGAGTGGGAGTGGGACGGAAGTGTGCTTCTGCTTGCATATTAGTAGACTCAACCATAGACGAAGCTGGTGGCCCGGACATCTCAATGTCAGTAGCAAGGCATATAGTAAATTTCCCGAGAGCTGAAGAGCCCTCCCCAGTCTTGTTGCTTTCACCATGACTCCCAGTATCACTTGAGGAGCTTACCCCAGTGCTATCGGTCAAGCTTGTTCCACTGAGGGTTAATGTGGAGAAGCGATGCAAGCCCTTGCCCTTGGATGGCATGAGCTGCTTCATTTTGTCATAGTGGGGCCAGCCCCTGTTTTGGAAAGGGCTGGCGTCCTTGTGTTTCTGTCAATGTTACCATTAGCATTAGCATAAATTAGCGTTCTTAATGTAAGCACATACCTTGATGAAATCATTCCATACAGCCTCGCTTTCAAGGCCAATATTAGCCCCTAACTCACGCAAATATGTAAGCCCAGATGTATTTTTGATGCAATCGACAACCTCAAAGGTCTTTCTCAGCTATAGGCGATATCAGTTTCTCATTCTGTTATCTAGATAAAAAGATATGTGCACCTGTTTCCATTTCTCCTTACATACTTTGGAGGTCTTGGGACCTCCTTTGGAAGGGTTGGAGAGAGCGTCGGAAACTGCATTCCAGAAGGTTGCCTTGAAGTTCATCCCTTCACCTGCCGATGCCTTGTGAGTGATGGCCAGGTCTAGGAGGACATCAACGTCTGCATCCATCCACGATGCCGGCTGCGCGGCTGCTTGGTGAGTAGGAATACTCTTGGTGGGTGATTGCGATGACTTTTTGTGGACCATGCTGAAGATGGAGGGAGAGAGAGAGACAGAGAAAGGAGGTGAGTGGCTCACCAAAGTGCAGTGTTGATCCTGACGCCGCCTTTCGCCACAGCATCTCGGCCAGTGCTCATCAGTTCGAACCCTGCTGGAATGTGGCAGCTTATGTCAGGAGTCAGGTGGATTTTTTCCATGGGTTTTTTGCTTGGATTCTTCGTGGGACTTGGCTGTCAAACTGGCTCTAAGGAATGTACTACCTAGGGGGCAGTTTATATTCCAACACCTCATGCACTAACACAACACTGCACAGGCTGTCATCACTGATAACAAGGCCTCTGACTTCTTTGTAAACTTTCCTCCTTGAATATATGTACAACTACATTCACCCAATTTGCATGTAACATTTCATGTACATCACCCACTTCACCAATCTTAGTGGCTGTAATGCTTTGCAGTCCTAAACACTACATAGTATGCCAAATCCACCTGTCACTCTGCAAGCAAGGTACAAAGGCTGCCAGCAGCAGCATTTCCCAAGTACATGCAAAGGTCTACCATATAGTTTTACTGTATAGTTATCTGGTGATTGACAGGTAGCACAGCCACCAAGCCACGGCCCCACGGGTTCTCAGAAAGTCCGGCCGAGCCTTGAGCCCCCACAGGCCGTCCCCACGGCTCGGCTCGGCCCGGCCTAGAAGGTCCCGGCCCGGCTCTGCTCAGGGCTTGAGGCTGGGTCCTGCACAACACTTGTTGTGAATGGCCCGCTGATCTTTGGATTCGTTAGAAAATCACCTGTTCACAACAGTGCTGGCTCTGTACAGGGTAAAATATTAACCAAGACTGATAGTTGCTCCCTTACCCAGGGTCATTTGATTGTTATCGACAGAGTTACCGCCACCACATCCTAACGTGCCCGAAAGCCTTAGCGTGATACGTAGCCACTTGCTTTACAGTCGAAGCTATATTGACCGGCTCGGGGGCTCGGCGTCCGTGAACTCTTCACATGTCATTATGTCTTTGATAATGTTCTGTCCATCTCACATGAACTAATTTACCGCCAGCCGCAAAGGGCTGGCAAGCAAACTACTTGACACACTCCACTACGCCTACGGTACGTACCAGAGAGTCAAGACCGTCGCTTAGATTTGGGTTACCAGAAGATAGGTGTCAACTTGCTAGTTGTTTAAGACGAGGTATTGGACGTTGAATGCAGGTGCCAGGTTAAGATAAGTGGAAACCGTTGCATCCTCGGCATGGGCATTTGGCTTGGCGAACACTTCACTCAGTGATGGGATGACCGCCATCCCTAGATGATTGGTGGTACTCCGTCGGAGGCTCCACACCGGCCCCCAGTGACCCTAGCTTGACGTTACATTGCGACCCAGTCGTGTGCGCTGAACCCTCCCAAGCGTTTGGCGCACATGGCTGGGTCGTATACAAATGATTCCGTGCTTTTTGTGGCCAAGACAACAATCTGAACTGTTATCAACGGCGGTGTGTGCCCGCATTCCCAGTTTAGACACCGTCTAATGCTAAAGCCATAGCAACAATACAGATGAAACTTGAGCTCAAGCATGTACTCCGGCGTATAAGAAGACAGCACCGTGGTGGCTCTTCCGTGCATTGATGGATATCTCCTGCACAAACTACATTCTAGCTGCTGCAATCTGCGTCACTGTTCCCGCAGTCGCGCTCAGACTTTCCAAGTCGTCAAAGGTAAGACGCTACCCTCCCTCTCTTACTCGAAAGTGGTATTAAATATTGTACTACACCTACTCTAAGCTTGACCACATCCCGTCTGTTGGATACTCATCCTGGCCCTTGTCCTACGTATCTTCACTCAAGTATGTGAGCAATGCCGCACAGATTTTGCAAGAAGGTTATGCTAAGGCAAGTCATTCGACGATCCGTAGGTGAAATGGACATCCTGACGAGCACGGAAGTACAATGGAGCACCTTTCAAAGTCCCGACCCTGAATCGCTGGATAGTCGTCATCGGTCGTCAGCACCTCGAAGACATCAAAAAGTCCACCGATGACGAGTTATCTTTGATAGAGGCAGCAAACGATGTAGGTGCACTCACGTTCCGATGAAAGAGGCGTTGATAGGAAGCGCAACAACAGTCCGCCAAGGTTGACTATCTGATTGGTCCTGAGATCAACTCTAACCCCTACCACATTTCTGTTGCGCGAATACATCTAACCCATAATCTTGGTCTTTATTACCCCGACATCAAGGACGAGGTGCACACTGCATTCGAAGAGTTACTCGACCTTAGGGACAATGGTGCCTTCGACGAACTACTATCTTTTACGACTGACGCTGACGCCTCCGACAGAGTGGAAGAGCATTCCAGCAGTTGACATCATACGAGAGATCGTATGCAGAGCCAGCAACAGAGTCTTCGTCGGCCTACCACTTTGTAAGTTGGTTCTCCCGGCGTCAATAGGTTGCAAAGTACTGATATGTGATAGGTCGGAATCCTGACTGGATCGATCTCAACTCCCGATTTGCGGTCGACGTGGCCACCGATGCGAATATCTTGAACTTGTTCCCTAAAATTCTGGTACCGTGAGTGCCTTATTTCCTCCAGTTGTCAACCCTTGCGGACTTGTATCCTGCCCAGCCTTGTGTCGAAGAAACTACCTAATACTGCCGCAGGGATCGCTCGTGCCATGAAACACCTTGATCCCATTATTAGGGAACGCCTCAAGTGTATGAAAGAGCACGGGGACGATTGGTGTGACAAACCCGTGAGCAGGAGTTTCTGCCCAAGTTAACTGAGTAACTGATTATTTGAGGCAGAATGACATTCTGCAGTGGTTGATGGACGAGAAACAAGAGTTTTCGACAAGACAGTTAACTCTGCGTGTGTTAACCATCAACTTTGCCTCGATGCATGTACGTCTTTCCCACCGTCGCGGGCTACTGTCTGATTATTGACTGTTCCAAAACAGTCGACCACAAATGTAAGTTTTCGTTCCGTTTCCTTTGAACGCAATTTAACTCTGGCAGACTTTCACACAGGCGTTGTACAATCTTGCAGCCTACCCACAGTACGTAGGGCCCCTTCGTGAGGAAGTTGATGCGATTATTCGGGAGCATGGGTGGACGAAAGAAGCGATCGCGTTGATGCACAAGGTTGACAGTTTTCTGGCGGAGACTCAGCGCCTCGAAGGTGTCCTCACATGTATGTATACAATTGCCTTCTGCTGCCGTGAGGTCGACAGATTGCATCCATCATACAGCCAGCGTACAAAGAAAAGCAATGAAGGATCTAACCCTGGCAGATGGAACATTCATTCCGAAGGGAACTCACCTATCTGTTCCGACGTATGTCTTCCACCGCGATGGTGTGGTTTATGACAGTCCTTGCAAATTCAATCCTTTCCGGTTCTCCAAGCTAAGCGACAGAGGTGAAAGTGCAAGACATCAGATGGTGGCGGTAACCCAAGACTACTTCCCCTTCGGATATGGGAAGCACGCCTGGTATGGTTCCATTCACCTCTGAGTGGCGACACTCACTCATGCTTCCGTGCCAGCCCTGGCAGGTTCCTGGCAGCTAACGAACTGAAAACCATGCTTGCACATATTCTCATCTCGTATGATGTCAAGTTTGAGGATCGGGTCTCCAGGCCAACAAGCATCCACTGGGACCTGAATGTGATAGCTGATCCCACTGTTAGGGTCATGTTCCGGAAGAGAACCAACAACTGGCGGTAACGGCCATCGTCCATATCCAGTAGGTGGCACATACGATGCGAGCGGGAGTTGGTAACCAAGTAGGCGAGACTCACAAGGAGAGAGCCGTAGATGGACATAACAGCCACTACCTTTCAAGCGTAGTTTCAAAGTACCAACATCATAGAGCAGTGAACACATCCCACTGTCTTGAAAATCGTATCCTAATGTGCTCCGACGGGGACCACCTATAGTATCCATACGTCCGAACGAGGGAGCAACAGAAGAGACACGGCGCAAGTGTTGCCCCAACCAGAGCCAGGCGGAGAGTCAACTCTGCGATAAAGATGCTACACTGTATGGCATGAGGATACCTTGGGCGATGATCAACGAGTTGACAAGAACTTGACTGTGTAAATGGGAAGGCCTTGCCGGATGGGTGAAGGGAACCTATGAAAACCACGTATTGCAACAAACACGAACAGGTGCAAGTATACATCCGATGCTCCCTGCATCAGGCAGTAAATGTGCGACATCCCAGTACACGCTCCTCGCACGTGTCCACCAGGCCGTGGTTGACCATGTAGTGGCTATGGAAGACTATCCTGGTCAATACTTGGAAGAGGCGAGAAAGTGATGTGGAAAGTAACAATCAGCGTTGACATCTGGTGACCCAAGTGGAACTTGAAAGTACTGAGGTCTTCCTTGACCTACCGAGTCCAAACATCATAATAATGGCCCCAGGGCTTAGACGAGTTCGTATCACGATGTCCCTTGCAGCACATGACTTCGATGTCATCCGTCTGAGGACTTTGAAACAAAGAGCGGAAGCTGTATAACTGGGAACTGAAGGTGCCCTTGATTCGTGACATGCAGACCAAGCTAGAAGGGGCATCCTTACAACCCGAATTTGGATAACATGAAACGACCAAAAATGCTTCACGGGTACATGCAATGAAGAGGAGTTCTACCACGCACGTGCCCCTATCGAACTGCGAGCCGTCGAAGAACTCAAACCGATACATGCCCCAATGGGTGAGATGCTGGTTCAGGCACAATATCGTCGTCCGTTGCGTCGCACCCATCCCTCCGATCTCACTGGGATGGTGCAGACATTGACGAGCCTGCTGCCGAATTTCAAGCTTCAAGAGTGTTAGTCAGATCTGTTTTATCATCCCATGAGGCCTCGGTTTTGTGGGCAGGATTCGTGGAGGAAGTGGAAGGCGGAAGGTATCGGCGAGCGTGAGCCGAGGCTACGGGGAATCCCAGAGTCCGGCAGGACCCAGTGCAGGTAGAGGGTGCTGATACCGTGCTGCATCAGCAAATCCTGACTTTACTTAACGTCACTTAACAGTTACTTAACACCTACTTATCTGTCCAAGTTGTCCAAGCGAGCCAAGTAGATCCTCTCGCTTAACACCTACTTGACCCTACTTATTTTTTGCTTTGCGCATACTTAGTTCACTTATTTCTTACTTGGATGCTTGGTTCGCTGTCCGTTAAGTAGACGACAAGTGGTATTAAACCCTGCTAAGTACATGGTAAGTAGTGGGTAAGTGGATCGTGCGGGAGCGGGTGGAAACGGAAATATAAATGTTCTGCGATGGTAGTAGTCGGGGCGACACATTTGAAATCCTGTAGTGGATTCAGCTGAGCATACACGTTGGCAGAAAAAAAAACATACAGATAAGTGCAAACTCGTCATCAGATCCTGCATTGCTCAACACATTGGGGTCGGGTTCTTGCCCTATCGTGAGTGAAGTAAGGGCGAGCTCCACAATGTCTTGAAGCTGAGTGATAGACCTCCTCTGGGCAGTGCTCGTAAATTTCCTCGTCGGGGTTCCCCAATTCTGGTCTGAAAATGCGCAGGCAGTCTTGCTATCCTTGCCCGAGGCCATGTTAAATCTGACGGGTGTCCGCACATCTCTCGTCGCCAATTTTGCAATGCCGTCTTTGGTATTGGCCAGGGCCTTGAGCTCGATGTCGCCGGATTTAATGAGATTTAAGCCGCGCATGAGCTGAAACAAATTAATCAATTCCATGACAATGACGACGATGGTGACAAGTTACCGCAGCACCACAAAGGCCAAGGGCACCAACAATCCCATGCTTCGCTAGAGAGGAGGTATCAAGGGCAGAGACTTGAACAAATCCCTTCGTGGCACTCAAATGGCTGCCTAGAAGCAGCTGTTGCACGAAAACCAAACGGAAAGCCTTCTCAGGAGATGTTGCATCAAGGTCCTCGTATAAAAACATGAAGTGATCGAGTAGTACTTGTGCGGTCACTTTAGGCGATGGGTCATGGGGATTGAGGAAGAAAGTGGCAAGCTGGGCAACAGCTGCAGAGGCAAAGCCGTGCCTCCAATCACACAAGCGCTGAGATGCCTATAATGAGCTTGGTCAGTTAGAGAGCGGGCCGGAGTGACATGTACTTGCCACAGCAACCATCGGTGAGTTCGGAAGGATGGTGCTGGAAACGTTCTTGAGTGTGGGGTATACAACCGAAATGATCTCCCATAAAGCATGGCAAATGTCTTGCTTGGTGATGTTGAATGCGTCGTCTTGGTTTCCCACCCATAGGATTAATGTTGGAACGACCTCTCTCCTCCACTTCTGATCCTTATGCAGACCCGAGGGGAGATCCGCACTGTTGAAACGGGCTTGCGCAGATGCGGCATCCATCTGATTTGATGAGTCACTTGCTACACGGGACACCTTGCTGGCAGATGTGGTCGTTAAGGTTGATAGAGACTCGGAGGCTTCTGTCTTGATCTTCTTGGGCACGGTCTTCGTAACCGAGACAGATGACTGAAAATGGAGGGAAAAAAAAAGAGAAGTATGGGGAATGTGCCTAGTACATACCTTGACCGGCCCTTTGCGCTCTCGAGCACGGGTAGCAGAGTCATGGTCATCATATGCTCCATCATCCAGCTCAATTTCAGAGGATGATATATATTCCAACTCGGCTGCCTTCCTCTTGACATTGGCAGGTCCAGTAACCGTGTTATCAACCTCGCAATCTTTGGACATCGCAGCGGCACACTGAGCCTATTATCGCATGAGTAAAAAATGCTGGTTCAAAAAATACTCAATGAGAACATTTTCCAGAGTCTGAAGATCCACAACTACAGGTCCCACTGGCTGGTCGGTTTCACCATCTTCATTTTCCGGAATGCTCTGCTGATGGGAAGGCCACTTCCAATTCTCTGGAAGTTGAGACTCGAACTGCATGCAAGGGTCATCGGGATCGTCGACCAGTGATTGAGGGTCAAAATGGGGAGTGCTGGCCTTGATGCCAGTGGTACTTGTAGCGACAGTGCTGGAGGATGGGGGTGGAGCTGTCGAGGAGCGAAGACTTCCACTGACACTGGAAGTTCTTGCAGAGCATGCATCGACAATGTTCACCCAGGTTTTGACGCGCTTGCACAAGGATGCCTTATCATCCACACTAGCAGTTGTTAGGACGTTAGTGAAGAAAAGTGTCACCTCAGTAAGGAGAAACATGTTACTGTAAGTAAAAGTTACGCACCTCAAACTGGCAGTGTCACTATTATTGTCACGTGTCGATGGTGAGCTGGCATTCTTGCGTGCGGAGATTATCGCCTCACGCAACGTGCACGGTTTTGCCATCTTCTCTTTCCTCACCCTGCTTGTAATACCTTCATCGGCGCTGTCTTCAACATCAGCAAGGGGGGTAAGTGGTTCACTCATCCCTACAGAGCATGAGCTAACATTTTTTCTTGGTCAATTAGTACGATACTTACCACCATGGTCGCCAGTTTGCGACGGGTTTCTGGCCACGGTGCAAAGACGAGGGCATGGTTTGACAGGCTTATCGCTGGGGATAGCACTACTTTGTTTGACTCCCATCCTGTCTTCAATATCGCTGACATGTTGATAACCTTTCTTCATCGCAGCGACTTTCATGGCGAGGGCTTCCCGAGCACGTTCGCTGTCAGCCTCCTTCTGGGCGCTAGTTTGTCTTTTTGGCTGATTGTCCAGGACTATCCTACTGGGGTGCACATTTGCTGCCCAGCGTTTTGGGCGACCACTCACAAGTGTTTGCTGTGGTGGGTCATCCATACCTCGTGCTGTCAAGCATTGTCAGCTGTTTGTGAGGGTAGAAAACAAAGTGAAAAAAAGGCACGCCTAAACACTGCCATCGCTTTCAGTTTAGTTCAAATTTATGTAGGTTTACTCAGCAAGTTTTTAGCTTTCAATAACCACTGACGCTATTCCCACTTTTCAGACATGATTCCCTGTACCAAGATGGGCTGTCATCGATGGTTCAGAAACAAGTTGGGTCTGACTCAACATGTGAACGTGTACCATCCGGTCCTTCCATCAGTCAACATCTCCATGCCAGTTGAACAATGTCAAGAGTCTTCTGCCGGTGAAGAACATTCCCAAGTACTACCAGACGGCTATGGCGATAGTGGTAATCCTCTCGATGACCCTTCAAACTCAAACCCTCTGGCAGAATATGTTGGACCAGGTGACAGGTATTATCGGAATTATCACCCAAACCTAACCGGTACGTAGTGCCCATGCCAGTTTAGGATTTAAATATTTGACGATGCATTACTGAACAGGGCGCCCTTGCGATTCATTGGGGAACTTCCTCCCAGCTGGTCATCCTGCTGAACCTCTTACCAACATGCGACCTGACGACTGGTCACCATATTCCAGTCGTTTGGAGTTCGAGCTGGCTGACTTCCTGTTCACCCGCAGTCAAATGTCGGCGGCCAACATCAATGAACTGTTAAATCTTTGGAACGCTTCACTTCTCAGCACTGGTGGCCAACCCATCTTCAGGGATAGCGGTGAAATGTACAAGACAATTGATAGCACGCCACTTGGTGATGTGCAGTGGGAAAAATTTTCCACCTCCTATACCGGTGAACGGCCAACTGAGAATGTGCCACCATGGATGAATGATACGTATGACATTTGGTTCCGGAGTCCTAAGGAGGTTATTCGCAACATGCTTTCTCGACCTGATTTCTCGGATGCCATCGATTACTGACCGTTTCGGGAGTATGAAAGTGCAACAGACAGTCGCCAGTGGGAAGATTTCATGTCTGGTGATTGGGCATGGAAACAAGCAGTTCGTCATCATTCATGTCTCCGAGCCTTGTGCTGACACTCATATACAACAGGATACGATTTCTCATGACATGGCAACACATGGGTCTACCTTTGTACCCATTATTCTGGGTAGTGACAAGACAACGGTCTCGGTTGCAACCGGTCAGAACGACTATTACCCTCTCTATCTTTCAATAGGTAATATTAGGAATAAAGTCTGTCGTGCGCATCGCAATGGTGTCATTCTCATCGCCTTTCTTGCAATTCCACATAGTGAGTCATCCGGACATGTACGAGAGCGATGGCACTGATGAACGATTGCATACTTGCAGTGGACAAAGAACATGCATCCACAGATGCATTCCGATGATTCTGCCACCAGCTCTTTCATTCGTCGCTCGCATATATCCTGCATGATCTTATGCCGGGGACGACTGAGCCAATTGTTATGTGGTTTGGTGATGGACATTACCGCTGTGTAATTTTTGGTCTCGGTCCTTACATTGCCGATTACGAGGAACAAGTCCTCCTGGCATGTATTGTACGAGGTTGGTGTGTAAAGTAAGTTTTCATACTATCTTAATTCATCACTATGAAGCTGAATAGCATTTCAGATGTCTTGCTATGAGGCAAGCACTTGATACTGATGCACTCTATCGGAGTCACGAACATGCAGAGGCACTGATCGAAGAATTTGACCTCAAGAATTTACGAGATGAATATGGTATTATCGGCGACATAATTGTGAGTATATTGTTGATTCCACCAAATGTATATGCTGACAGTCAATACCAGCCGTTCACGAGTGGCTTTCCCCATGCAGATATTTATGAACTCATCGCCCCGGACATACTGCACCAGATCATTAAAGGGACATTCAAGGATCATTTGGTCGAGTGGGTTGAGAGCTACCTGAAGGCCATGCATGGCACAGCAAAGGCAAATGCAATCCTCAATGACATTGACCGGAGGTGCGCACATTTTTATATATGTCTCTCTCAAGCTCTGACACTGGATATCTTAGAATAGCGGCCGTTGCACCTTTCACAGGCCTTTGCCGCTTTCCTGAAGGGTGTCATTTCAAACAGTGGACTGGCAATGACTCGAAGGCACTGATGAAGGTCAGCTCAAAATTATAATAATTGTACCGGTCGTTGTTGACATTGGATACTGTAGGTGTATCTACCTGCCATTGAGGGGCATGTACCGGTCGAGATCGTGCGGACATTCCGTGCTTTACTGGAGTTCACCTACCTCATCCATCGCAATGTCATCACTGAAGAAACTTTGGTCACGATCGAAGATGCCATCAACCGCTTCCACAAGCACAGGGAGATATTCCACGAATCCGGCACCGTTCAAACATTTTCACTACCGCGCCAGCACGCTATGAAACATTACCCAGACCTCATCCACTTATTCAGGGCGCCCAATGGGCTTTGCACATCGATCACCGAATCGAAGCATATTGATGCAGTGAAAGACCCATACCGGCGGACTAATCGTAACAAGCCACTTGGCCAGATGCTCATCATAAATCAGCGCTTAGACAAATTAGCAGCCTCCCGAAGGGATTTCAGTAGGCGGGGGATGCTAGAAGGAAGTTGCCTAACAGCAACTATGCAGCTCTTTTCAACTCGAGGTTCGTCATTAATCATTCATTGATTTTCATTATATTGACACGAATAAACAGATGGTAGAGCACACAGCAACACGTCAGAAGCTCCAGGTTCGAATCGCTGTAACGAAGACACTGACGAGGCTGTGGACTGCCCAACATCCATAGAGGCGCATGTCGAACTTGCACGCACCCCCCATACGTATCTTATTACCTTGAGTAGTTGTCCTACGTGTAATTGATCTCATCTTCAGAAACAAAGCGAGCCAGAACCGTGACAGAGCTCGCAGCAGAACTCAATTTACAGCATCTTCCCACCATCCTCGAAGAATTCTTGCTTCAACAGCTGGACACCTATGACAACTGTGATTCCGACCTACCCGAGTGGCCCACCTATGGCAACAAGATTACTGTCGTTAATGCCGCAGCTGCACTATTCTATGCGCCAAGTGACATTAGTGGTATTGGTGGCATGCAGCGTGAGTATATCCGCTCATGTCATTCATGGCAGAATGGGGCTCCCCGGTACGACCGTGCATTCGTGAACACTGACTCAGGGCTCAAGGGAATGTATGGTTTGGATATAGTGCGCATCCTCGCATTTTTTTCTTTCGTTTCTCAAAGCAAGCGCTACCCGTGTGCAGTGGTACGGTGGTTTGACCGTGTTGGGGACAAACCAGATACTGACACAGGGATGTGGATTGTGTGCCCGGCATTCACTGCACAGCGCTGCCCGTCCATCGGTATCATACATGTGGACACTCTATATCGCACAGCACACCTCATTCCATTGTATGCCACCCGTCCGGTCTCCCGAAACCTAAAGCCGCATCACTCTTATGATTCCTTCACAGCGTTTTACATAAATAAATTCATCGACCATCATGCATTCTCTCTGTTGTCGGATTCGTACTAACAACATACTTCCTTACCCACTTGTCTTACTTTTCGTTCTTAGCTACTTGGAATATACCGTACTGTCTTGCGTGCTTGGCAATTCATGTGCTTGACATACTTATGTTACTTACGTGCTTGACAGGTACTGCTAAGTAAGCTAAGCACGGTTAAGTAAACTCAGGATTTGCTGATGTGGATGCATCTCCGGAATGAGCCACGCCTCCAAAACGTTTTTGTCAATCCTCGCCCCATGCACGATCTCGTGCAGATGAAAATGCTGGAACTTGTGGAGGTGTATAATCAGGCGCCAAGATCGTTACTGAAACGAGGATATTGCACTGCTAAATCGTCGTCCGCGTACTGGTTCTGCAACGCACATATATGTATGTAGCAGTGGGCCGATCAATTGATGGATTGCCGTGTTGCTTAGGAATGGTCATGTCCAGGCTAAGGCCATCCTATCCCCGTCATGGACGTCATCGGAACCTTTTACACCGGGCACTTCCTTCACCCGTGCTAGCGTGCCGAGCAGTCTGCGACTGCGTGTGGCTGTCTATCCATCCGGGAACCATTTGTGGGCGTCTCTCGAAGATCTCAAGAGGATGTCCGGGCTATCACCCGCCTATCTTCAATCACTTTACCAGCAGCAGGCCACAAAAGTACGTGAAGGAAAACTTGTTTGATACGTTGCTGAGACAGTGTGCGTGAAGTACTGTCGAGGTACTTTGCTCAGACTTAACTAGTGAATTCCATACTGAATACAGTGGCCACTATCAGTCGCACCTATTGCGATCTGGGTATGTCATATGTCTCCGTCTCGAAAAACCAGGCGTTTAACATTTCACTAGTTTTTGGATTCTTTCCTGACACTTGATGGCGAAGTGGGTCAATCGTCCTCTTCTCATTCATTCTCAAATCTGAACAGTCTACTTAGATACGCCTGCTAACTCGCACGAAACGCTGGGGATTGACACGCGTGTTGTATATCCCAACGAGATATTTTCCAATCATTGGCACTACAATGGCCGTTTACAGTGCGTGCGTCGTCGTTACCATATGCTATTAAACCGCCTGAGTTCCGAATAGCCGCCCTGGTTGATTCCGATTCGGAGGAAACAGTACGTATCCGATGGCATTGTTCGGATCCCTGCACTAATCCTACTGGCTTAGTGTGTAGCATTGTATTGGACTGCTGAGAGTCAGTGCCATTTGTTCCGATGCAGGTTCACTTGCGTTATACTAACTAACCAACTGCATATAGTCATACTCTACTCTGGAATGGCAGCATCAGAAGGCATGTCACCCACGGTTTTACAGAGTGCGGTCTGCTGAAGAGTGGTCCCACATGCTAGGTTTGCTCCTAATTCGAACGCTGGCCCTCTGGCACCTGCAAAGTGCTACCCGGAGACTTTTGATGGGAACTTACGTTGTGGGTCCCGTCCCTTCTGTATCATTCCCATTACAGAACAAATGTACAATGGACAAAAGCTAGTGGCGACTGTTATGTTTGTCTGCGTCATGGCATCCAGCGGCTTCAAATTCAAGAGTACTTGCGGTGGAACAGATGCGGTAGCCGACAGGTTTAGCCAAGTTACTATAGGAACCTTCGCGAGCGCGGCCCTCTTCGAACTTGGTACGTCTCCATTCTCACCTGTCGCCTTTGACGCAGAACCTGTTGTTGATTCCGAATAGTTGTGATAATGTACACAGTCCTCTTTGCGCTGAGGTCGCAAGCATCAACTGGTCGGTACACTGCTAGTAGGCTCGCGGCTGCCGTGACACACGGAAACATGCTATACGCCATCTCACTGTTCGGTAGGTCAATGACGATTGTCAACTAAAACTCTGGTTCTCAAAGTAGTTCTTTCTTAGCGACTTCAATTGTTAACATCATATTCGTTGCATTGCCAGTAGGCAAATTTTAGTTTCTCTTTAAACGAGTAACGACTTATTATGCAACAGATTGCGGGCGACTGGCATGGCATTTTCATCGAGTGAGTCCGTGCTGCGTCATATGCTTGGAATGCCCGCATTGACCTGCTATATCGGGTGGGTCGTCAACAGTTTTCAGAGCATTCTTCATGGGGTACTGGGATCCCGGATCCTTTTCGGCTTGCAAGGCGCACTCTCCGAGGGAATTAGTTTTCAAATATTCACTAACCCGGGGACCAGGATGAAGTTCGCGTCAGCGCCTTTGAGCGATTCTAGCACAAATGAGTTTTAATTCCATTGCATGTCCTCGACATTTTCGCAACCCTAAGTTCACATCCTGTCGCACGGATTCTGGTTTGCCTCATTTCTACGGAAGGTGACATTTAGATATATGTATATTACCTCTTCTACGTCATACATACCACTACCATTCAGCTGTCCTTGTCGGGTTCTAGATGTGTATACCCTTGACAGTGGAGGTCTGCATAATTGAATGCGTCACATATAACAGTCTATCACTGGCTGCGCAGGGTCTCAAACACGAGAACAATACAATTATCTGCCTGAGGCCAGCAGGGGACATCTAAACTTCGGGCATCACAGCCAGGAGTACTATAGGCTAAGAGCGAGCGCCGCGAATTAATTAAGAATGACTGCAATTACTTTGTTGATGTGGAGCTATATGAAGTGGTAAAAGTCGTCCATCATATCCTTACTATGCCATTCGCCCTGTCCTCGTCCGACTCAAAAACGTTATAACGCGTGGACTGTAGCTGCCACTCGATAAGACCGGCGAAGAGGTCGACCATGGCATCAGCATAAGCCAGTAATTGGGGATTATCTCTGTGCGGTTTACTCCTATATTCCGTGAAACGGTCCAAAGTTTGATTGAAGAGATCGGCTGCGCAATCTACGGCTTCTTGTAGATCCGAGCATGCGGTGCTGGGGTCATCCATGAGGATGGTCAGAATGTTGTGAGCTGCACCATCGCCCTTAAGCTCTTTCTTGTAGGATAAAATGTCCTGCAGGTACTGGAATGGGAATAGGAACCAATTGGTTAAGTGCGTTGACTTACGTTAGAGATTATGAAGATGTCAACGACTGCGAGCTCGAGGGCTTTCACGATGGTATCATCCCGAAGCTCCGTAAAGGCCTTCAGACCACTGATAGCTCGGGCATATACTAGGAATACAGGAGCAGCAACCGAGTTCCTGCGCGTTGGAATGTAAGCGTCCAATGTCAGCTTGACCTTATCTGCTTCCGTTGACCGCCTATCGACTGCCTCCTGTACGGTAGCTCTCGCGAAGGCAATATTTGCTTGGCGACAATCGGCCCTATGAGCCTCACCGATGACAGCAGTTGTTCGAGATGCAAGACTACGTACGGTCGGACACTGCTCACGAAGGAATCCGGATGAAAGAACCCACCGACCTGCTGATCAGCCTGACGAATCTATTGGGTGATTCGAGACCCGCGGCTGGGTTATCGAATGCGGACATAAACAGTGTCGCGGTTTCCTCTGCCTGTTCAACGGATGCCGTATCGCTGGAATGGGTATAGATATCATGACTGGTAAAGAGGAGAAAAGAGGGTAGATCTACTTTGCATGGTCCAAGAAAATGAGGGCAATCATATGGGAGACGACGGCATGTAAGGTCTCGAGATCTGCCGTAGGATAACAGCAGGAGGCAAAAAGTGGGATCTGTCCTCCTTTACACGTCTAGTCAACACGTTCGTTGAGGTGACTGTTAGCGTCGTCCATGATCACCAATTGACGACTCACTGCACGTTCCCCATCTCCGAACAACGGACATAAATCCACCCATCGGTTATGTTCCTCCTCCAACGTCACCAGGTTGACATTACTGACGGGGTAAGTTTTTCTAGGACAACGTGCCAACAAGTTTGGTATACGATAGGTTCTTGACATCGATAACCAGTCGAACGTATGAATCAATAGCCCAGGACGGCCAGTATTTCACCGTCGCCCGTCCACCGCGCGAAGACTCTCTAAGGGAATACACACGGGTTAGCGCGTCTGTCGGAACGATCTTCGTGCACCGGAGTCATTCCCACCGCTGTATCAATAATAACAACTGCAAACTTTTGTTTTCCTAGTCAGAGCCAATGCTCACGTCCAAACTCTCCCGTGCTCGGTCAATATCTTGTTGGTCTCCAGTGGCTACGATCCATATTCCTGGGCTGGGAGCATGAGGACTGCATGACTCCCTGCAAGGCAAATGTGCAAGAAGACTCGCCATCAAGGAAAGAAAATTGCTGCAGCCAAGTCCAGCCAGTTGATACGGTTGACGGGATGCGAACTTCTCAACCCGTTGCTGTTACTCCCGTCTGTCTGGCATCAAATACAGACCATGACAGCTCGTAGATCTAACAGCCACAATAATCTACAGTGGTCTTGGCGACCTATCATCACACTCACGCTCCTGAGCGCTCTCGACAGCTCGTGTCATGCCGTTTGCATTGTGAATAACTATTTATGACCTATGGCGGCTCGGCAAGTATGTCGGGGCATTTTCACTGCGACGGACCGAAGGAAAGCAGGACGAAAATGTCCGTGATGGTCCCCTCTCTGTAATGTTTGGTTCTGGGCTGCTTGCTTGTCGGAAGATCTACCATCTCTGTGACGACGACTAGACACCAGGTTTACACACATGCAACAAGTATCATGGGTGTTGGGTGATACATATTCGGTTCCCTTCTAAACGAAACAAAGTTTTTGTCCGACAGTTCACTCTTAAGGGATGGAGGCAAAATATTGAGCCCAATCTTCGAGGTGCCAACCACCCGTAATGTCGAGTCTGAATGGGAACTGCAATCTGATGGCTGTCAGCGAGTCACGTACGTTGACTGCCCGTCGTTACGCAGCAAATGAATAGCGGTGGGACACACAGCTACAGGATGCATCATTAATATTGCAGGGCGCGCTGGGGACGAATCAATCAACCGATGGACCGGTTTTCAAGGGTTTCTCCGAGACAGGTCACTTCTATGCCAAGACCCTTCTACCACCGTCCATTATCTATACCACGAACATCGGAACTTTTTCCCTGGACATTCCTCGTCAGAGCGTCCACACCGCGGAGTCTGCACGCCTACTTGAGGAGGCTTTTTGTGGGTATACTTCTAAGTTCTCGGAGCGATGTCGGGCTCTTCGTTTGCGTATTTTCGTTGGCTTTACCAGCAGCAGGTTATAAAAGTACGTGAAGGCGGCGAGAACCAGTTGTTCGATATGTGACTGAGACGATCTACTCGCAGTACTTCCGAGGTACTCTTTGTCCAGCGCTGATGTTGATGAACTCCACGCCGAACTCACCTATCACTTTTGCCAGTTGCACCCATCTCGATCTGGGTATCGTGTTACATGTCTTCGTCTTGAGCGTCTAGAGATATTTACCATTTACCTAGGTTTTTGACTTCTTTCTTACACTAGAAGACGAAGTGAGTGATTTGTCTCCTTTTCATTACGTCCATGCCCGATTCATTTCTTAGATACGCCTGCTAACTCGCACGAAACACTGGGGACTGACACACGTTCTGTACATCCCAACGAGATACTTCCCGATTATTGGTTCTGTATGCGCGGTTTACAGTGCGTGCATCTCGTGTACGTGTATTGCTAGGCCCTGATACCTGTATAGACGCGCTGGTGACTACTCGTCCGGAAGAAACGGTACGTTCTGATGTCACAGCTTGAGCTCTGAACTAACCTTACCGGCTCAGTGTGTAGCTTTGTATAGGGCTGCTGAAAGTCAGTGCTATTACCTCAAATACAAGCGCTCACTTGTGTCATGTTAACCAAATCTAGTCGTCCTCTACTTTGGGATGTTAGCATCAGAAGGCACGTCGCCCGCCGTTTCACAGAGTGCAATCTGTTGAAGAATAGTTACTCAAGCCAGGGTTACTCCTGATCCGAACGTTGGCCCTCTGGCACTCCCAAAATGCTGCCCGAAGACTCCTAATCGGAACGTACGTTGTAAGTCCCATGCCTTCCCATACCGTAACGGACGTAACAACAATGTACAAAGCTGGTAGCGATTATTATGTTTGTTTGCGCCGTGATATCCAGCACCCTCAAGTTTGAGGGTATTTGCGGTGAAACGGACGCCTCCGTTGCCACTGCACTGGCTACCCAACTTAGTCACGTTACAGTCGGGATGTTCTCCAGTGCGGCTTTTTTCGAACTCCGTGCGTTTTCATGTACTCCTGTCTTTGTCGATGCAGAGCCACTTGATGATGCCACTCAGTTGTGATATTTTATACTCTCCTCTATACATCAAGGTGGCCTGCAAGAGCTGGTCTGCATGCTACATCCAGGGTCGTGGCTGCCTTGACACATGGAAATGTGTTATACGCCCTTTCACTGTTCGGTAGGGGCCCGTAGGGCAATAGCCTTCGTTGACTAGAGGTCAGGTGACTGAAGGGAGTTTGTCTCAGTGGCCTCAATCGTCAATATCACATTCTTTGTCCTGCCGGTGAGTAGAATCCAGTGTTTTGCTCCAACGAGTATCAATCAGTTGTGCAACAGCTCTCGGAGGGATGGAATGGTCTTTTTGTTACGTGAGTCGTTGCATTTATATGCTCGGAGTACCCACATTGACCTGCCACCGATCGGACGTGCCGCTAACAGCTTTCAGGCCATTCTTCATGGGGTGATGGCGTCCCGAATCCTTTTTGAATTGCAAGTCGCACTTTCCGAGGGAATCAGTCTTCAAATATTCACCAACCCGGGGACGAGGATGGAATTCACATCAGTGGCTTTGAGTGAATTTCATGCAGATGGGTTTTGATTTGGTTTCATGTCCCTGAAGCTTGATCAATACCTCAAGTCGACGCAACGATTTGGGTCCGCTCCGGCTGACGGATCGATATGCCGCTCGAACATTGCAACTCCTACTAGTTCAGTCGTCGTTATATGATCCTTTTCAAGTTGAACCTACTATGGATGACTCGACCTGAGGCCGCAACCTACATAGGGGAAATTGGAAAAACTAGATATATTCATCTTCATGTTACACTGGGCAGCCATAACTGTAGACTGAGAGGTCGCGGTAATATAATGTGTGATGCAAGAACCAATCCCGACATCTACGCAACTGTTAGTCAATGTCTCCGTGATCAGCATCACTACCACCCACCTGCAGAAGTATCTGGCACTGTCCTAAAAGCCTGCCAAAAATTGGAGTCGTTCGTAAATGCGTCTCTATCACCAGAACTACCGAGTACCTCTTGTAAGCGTGTCTCAAATACCGACGTGTAAAATAGTGATGGGACTGCAACCAGATAGAGCGCTCTAGTAAAGGAACGCTGTGACAACCTCCGAGCAGTAGACAACAGCTTGAAGGTTCCCGAGACTGGCGGAGGGTACAATATCTCGGACTCGAAACCGAGTTCAAATCGTATGAAGTCAAACGTTCGCGCTGAAGTACACTCGATGCTCCACGTCTCGTGCGGAGATCGCGACAGAAAGACGGCTATATGATCAGATGCATCTTAGAGAAACAAGACTAAGACATCACGTTGGAGATGAAGTTAGAAATACAGGGCACCTAAATACGTCGCCATGTCAGAAAGAAGCGGAATAGAAGTTGGGTACAACAGATGAAACTAATGGACACTGCGCTCCACGCCATTCTACGCCTGACGTTACAGCTACATTGAAAACGTTCGTCACGAACCATTTCACTACGACTGTGCGAAAAGTCAGGAAGAGTCAACTTGGATAAGGATGAAGTGCCCACCTGGAGGAAGGGGAAAGAGATCATAAAGAAGTCTTACGCGATTGGTACATAAGGAATAATATCGCAGGTGGAACGATGTACCTGAGGGGGGAAATTAAACAAGACGAATCAGACGGCAGCCGGGGAGAAGAGTAAATTCTCACAGAAAACTGTTTAGGGCCCACTTCCGATAGGCTGGTACACCCAGACCCAGGAACGACTGAGAAGCACATATGTGAATGTCCTGAAGGTGGAAATTCTTGAAGTCGTCGATGCTGACGGTTTCCAAATGGTCTTTGTCTATCGGTTCATAACCATGATAGGATTTCTGGAGACGGATGCAAATTAAATCTGCCCTATTGAGGTTCGCGACGTATTCAGAGCCGTTCCAAATAGCAGGACCACGCGCACAAGCCAGAAGTGCATCGAGTCCAACCCCTCGCTGTCGCACGGGTAAGGTAGCCTGGAACCCCTTGCACGAAGGGTCCATGCCCAGCTGAGGGTATGGTATGTTTTTCGAACAGAAATGTTTTGTGCAGTACTCTGACCAAAGGTCATAAGGAATCCGCTGGACGTCGCCACAGTCGGCGAAGCATTTAAAAGTGTAGGCGAGGAGGCCGGAGGCGTGGGACTCGGCCTCGGCCGAAGTACCAGCAGCAGGGCACCACGCAAAAATGGATTGATCGTCAGTTGTCTTGATGATTTCGTTCTGAAGCTTCAGAAATGTCCTTGTCTCGCCCTCCCCATATAAGATTGGCAAGTTAACACCGAACAGTCCCATCAGGGCGTATACTCTGTCCTCCTCCTTGGACGTCGTCCGTTCCTTGGCCCAGGACATCCGAGTCGCGATGCTGAAGGAGGGAACGCGCTCTGGGTGCTCGAGAGCATCTTTGTGGATTCCTGTCATGCCAGATATTACATTCGAAAGGCCAGCCTTCGTTCCAATCATTGTCCAGTCTTTTGCGAAGAAGAAGACGTGTTTGGGGGCCAGAAGTTCCTGAAGGGTCCATGCACGTTTGAACCACCGGGAGCGTCTGAATGTGCTGTAACCCTCTCTTGGGTCCTCGCTGCCGTCAACATCGTCTAGGTATGTGTAACATACTTGCGCTTGTTGATACCAAGTATACGCTGAAATCGTCCTTTCGGTGTGGGCGGCACTGCTGTTGGCGTCCGCACAACAAGTATCGATCCAGACATAATCCAAACCATCCTGCCGTGCAAGCTCACAGCACATCTCAACCTTCTCGTAACCAGGTTGGATGCGTACGTTCTCGGTTCCGATTTCGTGGAAATGGTGTGTCTCCCCTACTCGCCACGCATGCGATAGGATGGCATATGGACGCCGTTCATGGATATCTTCTAATTGTTGTGTGTTAATGTTCAGGAGGTACATGTGGCCAGAGAGCAGTTGATGTTTCACGGTGGGTATATGCCTGGCGGGCTTGGTGAAAGCAGCCTTGGTGTTATAGAGATATGATCAAAGGTCTCTACAGGAAGCTACCCACAGTAAAGCCGTGCTCGCTCCTCTTCGGCTCGGGTAAGCTAGTGGCGCAGCAGGCTATGTAACTCATGCTGTACATTGGCAGTGTGCTTATCCTTTATGGAGATAAGATTAAGGGTGTCTACAGGAAGTCGAGTGCATTAAGAGAGATGGTGATGACTCCCTTCATCCCAGGTGCGTAACTGGCACAGCAAGCTACGTACTCATGCTGTACTTGACATTCTTCTACATTAGCTAGCTGTGTAAGTATCTGGGCATTCCCACTTGGACGTTCAGAGAGGTAAGGTAGTGAATAACGTTACGGCTCGGCGGAAATTCTGAGCGCACCTGACATGTGCATGTGACATGTGAGACATGCCAGATGACTTGAAGCAACGATTTTTAGGTGAGTACCCGCGGCCTATCAGTGAAATCTCAGTGCTCAGCGCGGAGAAAGTGGTCATAACTCCGCCGTTCATAACATTATTATTATATTTGGCAACGCCAACAGGTGTCAATAGATGAAGTCTCGTCGGGCGGCGTCCGTTGTTGCATGTACATACGCAAATGTAAGTGTGCCATTTCTCAGATCCATAGGTTGTAACATCGCAAGGCCGAGTTACCAACCAAATCTGCAAACCTTAAACACGATTTGAGCCAGATTCCACAGCATCGCAAGCGCTTGTACCTCCCCCTTATAAGTACACTCCCCATGGAGCTATGATACGTTGCTGTACTCCCTCCTTGAGTTGTATCACTTCCATTCCTTGGTCTCCACTTTTTGTCTTATCTATACTTCCTATCCCCCATTTTTTCGTAGTTGCTAAGCCGTTATTGCAGTACGTGCCAGTGGTCGAATCGTTGACCTGATGCTGAGATGTACCTGGCAAGCGATGCGGTTGATCAAAGTACAAGAGTTTCTGGCTATGCATAGGCAAATCATGCAACAAGTCGATACTCAAATCCAGATTTTCGCGGTTCGCGACGATGCCGTAACGAAATACTGCATATTATCGCATCGCTGGACCGAAGGGCAAGAGGTCAACTACGAGCAGATGAAGGACCTCGTCAAATTGGATAACGCACACGAAATACTTAACTGGCACGGTTATCAGAAGATCCTGAAAGCTTGCAGTGTGGCAGATGGTCTCTTCGAGTATCTTTGGGCTGATACGTGCTGCATTGACAAGCGGAGCAGTTCAGAACTATCTGAAGCCATTAATTCCATGTTCCGTTGGTACAAGAACTCGTCCCGATGCTACACTTACCTTCACGACACTTCTGACTTTCCCACCGACCCTGACTTCGTAAAATTTCCCAACTCAGACGGCTGGCCGGAGTGGTTCTCACGCGGTTGGACATTGCAGGAGTTGATAGCTCCAAGCGACCTCCAATTTTTCAACAAGGATTGGAGACCAATTGGCAATAAATGGAGCAAGGCTACCGAGTTAAACAGGATCACAGGTGTCCCATTGCGCGTCTTAATGGATGGGTTGTCTTCCTACCGTCCTAGCTTTGCCGAGGTCATGTCCTGGGCTGCCGAGAGGAGGACGACGCTGGTGGAGGATGAAGCATACTCGCTAATAGGTTTGTTGAGCATCAACATACCGATGCTATATGGAGAGGGGAAGAAAGCATTTCAGCGCCTGCAACTCGAGTTCATGCGGATGTCGAATGACCAAAGCGTCTTTGCCTGGAGAACCAGTAAGGTTGGGAGTACTGAGACAGTGGAGAATACCGACGGTGGGAATACCCAAGAGATGGGCTGGACCGGTGGAGTTCTCCCTGACGGCCCTGTCGCATTTAAAGGATGTCACAACATTATTCAGATGGAACCAAAGGAATTCTACCGGTCGCTTTCAACTATGTGGGAGTCGGACGCGCAAGCACTTGCCGCCAATGGAGAGTGCGAAACACTGCTTCATTTTACTATTACCAATCTCGGAATACAGATACACCTTCCTCTTAGGCCTTATTATGGTTGTCCATCAGTCTTCCAGGTGGCACTGGCATGTCGTAGGAGAAGCAACCTTATGCCACTGACCATCGATTTGGCAGCCTTTGGACCTTTCTACTACAGACATTCCGGCGCAGATGGGCCGACACAGCCGTTTGCTCGGAACCGCAGCCTGCGTCTTGCATATCAAGGCGAGACACATCGCGACATCACATTTAAACTTGTTGAAACGACCGCCCTGCATAAGTTCCGCCGCTGTCTTGTCTTCCCCAGCAAGACGAGATCTGAAGGTGGCTCCCTCAAGTTGTCAAGCAGCAACCCCCTTGCAATCGTGGTCTATGCTAATGCTTCTAATGCTTTCTTCGCTGTTGCATGTGGCTACTGCTTCGGCCAGGACTGGGTGCATGTCATTTGTGACGAGCCACGGGACAAACCTCTCCTATATGCCAAACAGATCTACAAGCGAACATGGAATAGAGGCGCGGAATACGCCCGCCTTATGGCGGAGGCATGCTCCGGTAAGACTGTGCAGCCTTACTATGTCAAACATGGACATCTGCTCGGCACCACTTGGACTGTAAGAATTGCTTGCGGAGGATGGGAGAAATCGAACAATCGAATCGTTACGGTTGATGTTGCCGAATTCCCGGGAAGTCGTTGCAAGACGCTCACATGGGAGCCCATGTATGTGAGTGTACCTCACCTCCCGTCGCAAATGCGACATTAAAAAACTTACTCTCTAGGGTACCAAAGGTCTTGTAGAAGTTGACATCCCTTGTCTTATGAGAGAGACTTTATGGTTTGGTGGTCGCCTTGATGGACACCAGATAGAGGGTACCCACGAAGTCTTTTCCCTTGCGCCTACACCACGACAGATCAAAGTAAGTCTCAATAGATATACTCTAGCTCGCGAAGTGTAACGGATATTCTAGGTGGGTGACTATGGTATCATCGCGACCAACAACGCAGGGGGTTTTGAATGTCGAGGTAACATCTTCGCGGAACCGGAGGCATCTAACTTGAAGCTTAGGCCGTATACTGATTATTTATCTCTCAATCATGTGGTCAAGAGCAAACTTGTACCCTACGGCGCTCCACTCCCACGCCCTTCGGAGAATGATGGGCTAGTTCTACACGAACCAAAAGTTCTTTCGTTCTTAAACACTCGACGTGTTCTTGATTTGCTGAAGCAGTTGTCTATTCGGATGCGGGACTACTCGTTGGTGACATCGGTAGTACAATGTTCAGCGTGCTCCCTCACCGACGACTTCAAAGGGCGGATCGGGACACAGTCGCGGAGATACCCCCAAATTTGGCAGGGTTGTGAGTTCTCCGCCGCTATCAAATGACTGTTCTTATCTGGAGCATCATGCACCGTGGTAGATGTTCGTAATGGCACAGCTAGCCCGCAAATGGTCACTCCATTGTATACTGTTGCCACACCCTGGGTTTGGTATCAAGGCGACATGGACAGAGAAGTAGCAACTGAATACCAAGATATCAGGCAAGTATTTTTGAATCGCATAGTCGTGCTATCAATGATACCATTCCTTGGTGGGTAGGAATCGTTTTAGCATCATAAAGAACTATCCACCGGCGCATCTTAGGGAATTTAGAGAAGAAGCAGTGGAGTTTTTCAAAGCCAAATTCGGTGTCAAGCATTTGGAGAGCCTTGTGCGTAAATCCGTCTCGGTTCGTTACTACGTATGTTCGATGCTGAGCAGCGCGTTAGGTAGGCAATATAACCTTCTTTGATCACTTAGCCTCGTTTTCGAGTAAGCAGGAAGAGCCGAGAACGATGCTCTTCGTACAACGTCCTGATGCACAATTACAGAGAACGTGTCAGGTTCAAGTGACCCGCTGAGACCGTTACAAGAATCCCGTGGGAAGGAAGTAGTGTTGGTGTTGGTCGAAGCGATGAGAGGAGTCACCCACCGTCGTGGTGATAAGTGGCTCTCAGCAGTAAAGGATTTAGTGCGCAGGGTGCAGGAGACCTCTGACACCCTCGCTCTCGAGGCAAGTGCAATTAGTTATCGTCAATAGGAACTGGTGTTTGCTTATCCGAGTGAATAGCTCCTTGGGGATATTTGTAACAGTTTCCCCAGAGAAGAGGAAACACTTGACAGTTTGTGAGTGAGTAGCATTACCGTGTGGTGCGCACACTTGATAGTATTTCAGTATCAAAGGAAGAAAAAGCAACTACAACATCGTGGAGCAGTAAGTGTGTGTGCAATGTCTGCCGCGAAAATGCTGTTACCTACGTATAGTATTCGACCACTGGTGAAACGAGTGGAGGAGTTGCATGATAGGTACTACGCAATCGAAGATCCTTCTGAAAAGCTGGCACTGGAGGAGGATATCGTTGGCAAGGTACATCGGTACGGATCACACTGATTACTTGACTAACACATGCCTCTTCAGATCCTAGAGACATTTCATTTTGGCATCTCTTTGGAAATCCAGCATGTATTAGTGAAGGAAAGTTGGGTATCACTCCTCTTTATTATCTCCTGACAAGAAGTAGGTCGTAAATGAAATACTACACTACGAAACGACAGATGGGTCTATGGATCTCCCAGAGAAAGAAGTCAGGTTCAAGGTGCCAGCCTTGACCCTGTATTTGTGTACCATTGACGACTCATAACTACCATTGTTCCTTCCAGTGTTTGAAGATCGCCGGTGAATTTTTCCGAGACGCATGCTCCGAGGTTCCACATGACAGCGTGGCTCATTTACGACGGTGGGTACCGTGACTTAATACATGATGTCATACATAGATTATCTCTTTTACATTCGTCGTTCAGGCTCATGGCCAATGCGAGGGAAGGAGTTTTGATGTATGATCTCTACCGCAAGGCCCGTGAAGAAAGAAGGGATGGAGGGATTGGTGATGAATGGCTACAAATTGTACAGGATACTCACTCTGGAGATATAGCGTAGGCTTGTGTATGTTATCAGTACAGTTGGTAGTACTGTACCTTCTTTCCTTGCTTATTCGTTGTCGCACAGGGCAGCTGTTGGTAGACGCCGGACTCACTTGACGTCTACTTAGTAGCCCTCTAACACTGATCTTCACGACCACCTTCGTTCAAGCTGCACTAGGCACCTGGCTCTCGTTTAGTCAGCGATTACATAATAAGTAAGGTCGCCTACCGGGATATTCCGAGTTCGTCTAGCAGAAAACACGGAAAACGTTGACAACGACTAGCTCGAGGACATGTTGAGAGCATCAAAACAGGCTGCCCTCGTTCAGCAAACCGCCGCTGCACTGTGCAAGCGTAGCTTTGCAACAGTAGCGGACCCACCCGTCCGTCACTATGGTGGGCTCAAGGATCAGGATCGCATATTCACCAATGCTTATTGCAGGCATGACCACGGTCTCAAGGGTGCTATGGTATGTTGGTATCGTCGCATACAAAATTGTTGAACAACCGTGTATTCTAGGCCCGTGGAGACTGGCACCGTACCAAAGACATCGTCCTGAAGGGTGACTCGTGGATTATCCAAACCATCAAGGATTCTGGTCTCCGAGGTCGCGGGGGTGCCGGCTTTCCGAGTGGTCTTAAATGGTCATTCATGAACAAGCCGGGTTGGGAGAAAGACAAGCGGTGTGTTGTTTGGATTCCGTGACTTTGTTCTTTTGGTGTTGAGCGGACTGTTGTCGCAGGCCGCGTTACCTTGTAGTCAATGCCGACGAGGGTGAGCCCGGAACTTGCAAGGACCGTGAAATTCTCAGAGGTGATCCGCACAAATTGGTCGAGGGATGTCTTGTCGCAGGACGCGCAATGAACGCGACGGCCGCTTATATCTACATTCGTGGAGAGTTTGTCCAGGAAGCTGAACACCTTCAGCAAGCCATTACCGAGGCATACCGCGCAGGTTTGATTGGCAAGAACGCGTGTGGTTCTGGTTATTCGTTCGATGTTTACCTTCATCGTGGTGCCGGCGCGTACATTTGTGGCGAAGAAACTGCCTTGATCGAGTCTTTGGAGGGAAAGCAGGGCAAGCCTCGGTTGAAGCCTCCCTTCCCCGCCGACGTCGGCCTATTTGGGTGTCCAACAACCGTGGCCAATGTCGAGACGGTTGCTGTTGCCCCCACTATATGCCGTCGCGGCGCTGCGTGGTTCGCTGGTTTCGGCAGGAAACGTAACGAGGGGACGAAACTCTTCTGCATCAGTGGGCATGTTAATAACCCGTGTGTCGTTGAAGAAGAAATGAGTATTCCTTTGCGGGAATTGATCGACCGGCATTGCGGTGGTGTCCGGGGAGGGTGGGACAACCTGCTTGGAATAGTCCCCGGTGGCAGTTCCGTACCTGTGTTACCGAAGGATACTTGTGCTGAGGTTCTTATGGACTACGACTCGCTAAAAGATGCTCAGTCTGGTCTGGGTACCGGCGCTGTCATTGTCATGGATAAGTCTACCGACATCGTCGCTGCAATTGCACGCTTCTCCTCCGTATGTCTTCTATCCGTTGTCGCCGTTCTACTTCTGAATCTGTGCTTTTACTATAGTTCTACAAACATGAGTCGTGTGGCCAATGTACGCCATGCCGTGAAGGAACAACGTGGATGATGAACATGATGAACCGAATGGTAGAAGGGCGTGCACACCGACGGGAAATTGATATGCTGCTCGAACTCACGTGCGTTTACTGATTTCCCGTTTGTGCCGTTCTCAGTTGACGATGTCAATCTAGCAAACAAGTCGAAGGAAGGACTATTTGCGCTCTCGGAGATGCCGCAGCGTGGCCCATTCAAGGTCTCATGCGTCATTTCCGCCCCGAGGTCGAGAAACGCATCGATTCCTTCCGCGCAGAGCATGGTGGTGTGCTGTTCGGTGGTCGCTTGAAGAGTGAAATCGATCCGACATTAGCTACTCCGGATAATCTGGGCGCGAATTTGATAGAGCCGGGTGATAGAGTGTAGACTATATGTCTGTGGCTACGACGTCCCTTGCAACTATATCCTTGTGAGGTTGGAATATACACCTCGCTCTCAACCGTGGCATAATGGATATGGCTGACCCTAGCAATACCGGCAATGTCGAAGGCAACAGTTCGTCAAATCAGGTCCCCAAGCCCTGCAGCCTGAATTTGCTTGTCAAGGGTAGACATACGTCCGTTGACTAGACAATTCATTGCAATCCGCTGTTACCGTTCAGCGAGTTTGTGTGATCAGGCAACGGACCTCTATCCTGTACGTCCCCCACAACCATGACGGTTGCACCAGCATCGGATCCAGCACTCCGCCCTCTGAGAATGTACGCTCCACTCAATCCATTTTACCTTGAAAAAAAAAAGACAACGCCTTTAAGTGGGACACTTGTGAAGTTGAGTCATGTCATGCATCATGTATTACTCAGGCCGTTCGCACCACAGCCGTCTAAGTCAGCAAATATTAGAAATGTTCTGCGACCCTTGGCCACGTACAGTCGCGTCACACGAAACGGAATTCCCCACCTGTGCGGAACCCGAACACAACCAACGCGTTGTCCTTCGAGTTGCTTTGCTCCACATCGATATGACGCGCCTTACTCCGGGCATGGCTCCAACATGCGAAACGTGAGGGGTCGGCTAGTTAGCCTTGGACCAGTTTCCACCGACATTACAACATGCATGACACGCACAGACGGGTCGCCCGAGACTGGGAGTCAGCAACGGAATTGTGACAAGTAGTCTCGGACAAGTTTCCACCGACATTATAGCATGCATGATACGTCACAGATGGGTCATCCGAGACTGAGAGTCAACAGCGGAGCTGCGATAAGTACCCCACCCCACCGACGGGGCAAGCTTTGGTTTTAGAAATAAAAGGAATGAATCGAATGAGGATCGGATTTTGACTAAACGAGAAATATACCCGAACGGTGCGGTTTTTTCAATGGCGTCAGTGATCTAAGAAATTATCCAGGTGTACCCTGGGATCACAACGTGAACCTCCGTCTTCTTATTGTCCTCCCGATAAACATAACCGACTTGCATGTGCTGCCTCGCCCAAGTATCAGCCTTCTGGGCATCGATTGGGTAAAACGCAACGCCAGCGTTAGGTTCGCCTTCGCCCGTGATGCGAACATGGATCATAGCCGTTGTATTGTTTACAACAGTTACACCTGATAGCGGCATTGTCCTGCTTTGAGCTATTAGTATGAACCCTGTTCTTTCACTGCAAACTTACTTGTTATGTTTTTGCTTAGGAGTGGGACGTCGAACGAAGAAGTGGGTAATGCAGCAAGTTGAGCGCTGTAAACGAGATGGAGAGAATGTTGCGTCACAAGAACAGGTGAATCAGCCGTTCAGGATGCTCACCAGGAGAGATTGAAAGAAGAGCCGTATGAGAAGGCGGCTTCGCTCGATAGCCTTTATATCTGTCTTCGCCGCGGTCGGCCGGCTCATCGTGTGGCATACCATAAATATGTTCCCTGTACCCTATTCCATCGTATGCGTCGGAATCGTGTCTTATTGCGCAAATAACAACCACCGTTTTTGCAATACCACACTTCAGTTGCCAAAATGCCTTACGAAGGCCGACACGAGTCAGATATCACGCATCACAGGGGTGAAAGCATACTCACTCGACAGTGTTGCCTTGTGGTGATGCATTATACTTGGACGAATGTCGAAGAAACAGCAATGGCATGAATTTCATTGAAGGTCCATCGGGTATCCGTTGCCCTGTATTTGACCGAGAACATTGCTCAAAGAACTCCAAGTCGTTGCCCACATTATCCTCAAGTGACCTTTAAGAGGAGACATAAATCCGTCATTTCCAAAAAGTCTCCATAGCCCACAGCCCTCAGTGAGCTCAGAAGACACGCCCCCAATGCCCATGCATACACATGCTCAACCTGGTGCATCACTGGGGACCTTGATTGGTGAGTAAGACCGAATCAGAAAGTAGTGTGTCAATATAGATAATAGTGCCTTTGCGAGCCGCTGATATTTTATTCACATGTAGTTTCGCCCGTGGCCCGGTAGCTTATAGATGCCTGGTAAACGGTTCGAGTGCCGGCACCTATTCAGGGTGATTAACTTGAATGTGTAGAACATGGGAGAGAAAACGAACTTTACGAGAGATGCTTGCGCTGACACAGAATAAGCAAGACACACCAGCTCGTGCATTGCTTTTACGACACAGAGCAGACGCACTAGATGGATCGACGAACAACCAGAACTGCAAAGTGTGACGTATGAGTTGAGAAGACCTTTGTCAACTTGTGTCACACTCCTAAAGTGAATTGTGATCCCCCATTCTGTGTTGGGACTTATTGCGACTAGAGGCAACTCGGGGCAGTCTCAACATTCTGCGAAAAGAAGATTCAATGATGTCGTATGCACAGGAATACTTCTAGCGTAGTCCAAGAACATTTTCCCGACGTCAGATCTCCACGTTCCATTTCGGTCATACGCCAAGTACTGATTATTCCCTTTTTGCCTTGCAACTGCGCATTACAATGCACTCTACACGTGTATGCCTGCTCTCAGTAAAATAAAACAGTAGAACCAGCAAGGAGCCAGCGTAAAAAAACATCTTGATAACTAAGCAACCAACGAAAACGTCCAACCCTGAAATGATATCGGCAGAACCAACTAAGGTCACCATGCCATGGAGGGAAATGAGCGGGTATACCAAAGGAACGGGTCTTAGAGATGCAATGGATACCGGGGAGATGGATAAACAGGGCAGATTTTGTGGTCTTGCGAGAAATACGATGTACTAGAATGGAAGCGGCGTAATGCGGACAACACCACAGACAACACCAAGATGACCTTGTGGCCGCCTAAGACGGTAGCACACGGGAGAACCGTGGATCAGTACGGTCTTGATCCACCGTTGTTGCCGTAGCTGATTCCTCTCATGACCTGTGGAGCGTGTCCATTGGGGACCAAGGTGAGGGTGCTGGTAGGCTCAACTGTGGACACTCCGGCGTATGACGTACTCGCGCGCCGGAATTGGGGCGGCGGCGATGGAGCATTAGAACGCCATCTGTTCTCCCAAGCTCGGAGGGCGGAGACGAATCCGGGATTCGGATTGATACATGGACGTCGCCGTTTGACTAGAGCATGTGCCTGATCGTATGACATCCCGAGGTTGTGGATGAGGTAAGCAATGACGATTGCTGGCGAGCGCGAGATGCCCTGCTCGGGAGATGTCATCGGCGTCAGTTAGACCAGCATTGGTTTTAGCAAATACCTGCTGACAGTGCACGAGTACGTTTCCGCCAGCATGGAGGGCGCTGGCGATGTATTCACATGCACCCTCAAGGTGAGGACGCAGGTCTGCGGACGGCTTGTCGACGATGTCGATCTTGAGACACCGGAAGCCGTCTTTTTCGGATATGGGTAGCCAGGGAACATCGAGGACCTGGACGACGTGTGTGATGTGGTTGGCCGCGAGCAGTTCGCGGTCCATCGTGGCAGACATGGAACCAAGGAAGAGCGAGCCGGGCGCGACGGTGGATGACGCTGGCTTGACGGAGGGAACGGTGGGGGATGTTGGGCTGGGGTAGTGGGTTGGGAGGATCAGGTGCATGGGCGTGCACATCGCCTCCATCACTTCCGGCGCCATACCCTCGAAGCGTATCATCCTCACAGCTGGAATAGTAGATGATATCAGCGAGTGATGACGGATCGGATGGGTCGAGGTGAATTGCCCAAAAACCATCCGACTTTAAATACGACCAACAAAGCGGAGCCGTTATTAGGGGGAGTGGGCTGGGAGGTCCTTGCGGTGGAATAAGATCAGAAATGTGGAGCACCCCCTTGCCTATTTCGGTGGATACACCCATGTTTTCGACAGCAGGCATGCCCTGGCAGTCAGGCCTGGCCAGCAGACCCATCGAACTTACCTTTACACCAAAAAGGATCATGATAGGTTCCGTTAGTGAGTGCCTTGGGCTGGACCTCCGCGATCATCCCTTCTGGTCACGGTATCTCCCATAAAACGGACCCACGCAACCCATCCTGGATCGTCTCGTGGAATAGCCCTTCCTCATCCAGCTTGCTCGGTTTCCCCTTGTACGTAGGAGAACTTACACAGCTCCCATTGCAGAACAAAGGACTGATGGCGGATGCCGGTTTGGCATACTCTGTCGACTGTCACCAGACAGGCTTTCGACGAGTTGTGAGTCAGCCATGGCCAGCCAAGCACCGCTATGCCCGAGAGATTCCACCGTCAAAGCGAACGACAATCGGATGATCATCGTCAGCAGTATGACCGTCCGAGGCGATGACGCTTTGCATCGGGCGCCCATTACACTGCCAACCAATACCAAGCCATTGACGGTTCCATCTACTGCCCTGTACCTGGTTACTCGTCAGGAACCCTGGCAGGCCTAATCACCTTTCGTCAATTTCGAGTTTATCTCGTAAACCACCCTCCTGCCATAGCCATCGAGCCGTCTCACATCCCACACAAGGTACACCACGTCTCAAGTACGTAACCATCCAACGTCTGTGGCAATTCATACATCTCGCTTTTCTGACCCCCATCCGTGTCATTTCCTTCCAGGTGTGGTGATAGCATGCTCACCAACAATGTCAGCCTTCGGTTCGGCGTTGACAATTGCAACAAGCCGATTACTGGTTTTCGATGACGTAGATCGAAGCCTGAGACTCGGGGAATACAAGGGAATACCTTAAAAATACCTTCCATCCCACCGCTCCCATTTGGAAATCTCGAGCATTGTTCCTCGATATCGACATCTTGGGTCTGCCAAAGAACTCACCCTGATGGTTCCTACGCGTCCCGCAAAAGCGTCCATACGACACCTGTACACATCACAGCTACTCGGACAAAATTGAATGTGCCTTCCTCTCAGGAACTCTGAAGGGGAGGAACTTTTCGCGACCAGCACTTCGGGCCCGCACTACCAATCTTCGCCGTTCCTGTAGTGCTATCTATATGTCTAATGGCAGCGGATACGCCATCGGCATGTGGAACCATCTCCGCGACCCGACTACTTCGACCGATTCGGAGTCATGCCGGGTCGTACCACCGTTCCGGACACGGTACAATTGACATATGACCATCTTGGATACGATTCTCGCGTTTACCTTTTACCATTGCGTGGACGTCGTATACACCCGCGGGCGGCAAAATGGCCAAAATAACCTTTTCCTTTGTCTTCGCACTCCATCAAGGGGCGTGATGCCCTCTAGGATGAAACGCCAACATCGTTGACTAAGACTCCTTCGGCGCACATGAGCGAGCCACAACGGCCAGGGGAGACCTTTATCTTGCCGCGTATTCATACTCGAGGGCCCAAGTCGATAATGTATATATCAATCCGCCAGTGCCTTCACGCAACCCAACCTGTACAAGTTTGCACTTGGCAAGACGGACAACGCCACAGACGCGGTCGTGCCTGCAGGACTGGTTTCATCAAAACTCATCCACGCACGAGATGGGTAACCTACATTCCATATATAGCGGACAAGTCCGTGCTTCGCTAACGCATGATCGCAGTCCCAAGGGGCACATTTGTCAACTGATCACGATGACTGGACGATACACATTTACCCATATCCAACTCGCGAGGACGGAAATACACTTAGGAACCGCTCGGATAGTATGGGCGCGGCATCACTACTACACAAACCAAGGCACCCTCCGTACACCGATTTCTAATTTACACATGATCCTACGTTTCAAATGCAGAGTTTATGAGTATAACGGTCCTGTATGGTGTCGTATTATTCCAGGGATGATTACAGGTCCTGAAAGATCAACTTGTTTGCGGACTTTACGTAGCTCAGTACCCAGCAGGGGCCGCCGTGATGCCATTAAGACTGCTCGGGGATGAAACTGCTTGAACCTGTCTGCTCAGGTTGCTTACAGACTTTTACGAAGCCCCCAGCTGTTTGTCGGCATGGACACATTTGATCGTACCCCACGGTACCCGCAGCACTTCAAGTTATGTACTCAACTTTGACCCTATCTGTAACCTTATGGCCATAAGGTTTACATTCACATGTGCAAAGTATCATCCCGTAACGGACTTGACGGTCAACCCTGTCCACTCCATACGACATCCCAACTTTAGACTGCAGATTAGAACGCGGGTGACCTTGGGGAGCCTTTCCACCGTTTGCAGAACACTCCACTTACTTACCCTGAGCTGCGTCAACGGGTTGCGGTCCGCCCGGGTCGGATATGAACGACGGCCCCCACAGGAAGTGGAGAGAGAATGGACTTCTTCACCTGCACCGTTTCCACCGCACAGGCTCTGCGATTCCAGACTCAGAGAAACACAAACAAAATAGCGATACTGCTAACCATAGCACACTTCCGTTCGGCCGTCCGGTCTGACAAAAAACCGGGACTAGATTAAAAGTCTAGACATGGACAAATGCTCCACGTGGGATGCCTCATGGATACAAGCTAGCCACGTTCCCGTGGTTCTTTTTTCGCACCAGCAATGAGCTTTTAATGGGATCCCGTAATCAACGGGAGAACGATAAGGAAGGTGATATACGAGATGTACAATGTTGACTTTTGTAGACTCGGGCATGCTATATCAACTAGTGAATGATAGCGGGGGTCGCCGGTATAATTACAGGTGCACGTGGCTCAGCGCACCGACGATTTAAAGGTAAACGAAGCGTCAACGTGAAATCACTGCAAGAATCAAAGGAGATCTGTGGAATTTGAGAATAGAATCAAAGCAACGGTTCAACGAAAGATACGGTGATAAGGTGAAGAAGGAGATAAGATTTCCCGCAAACTTCCCACAGGAACAGAGCCAACAGAATTTGCATGGGCTTGCTCGCTCGCCGAGTATCCGGAATATGACGGTCGTTTGGTATGTCGATCGTGATGATCGAGTTGTTTGGCGTAAACCGTCATGGAAGATACGAACGACAATTACCAACGAGTTTGAGTGCGTCATTGATAAAAGGTTCGGAAAGAAAATCGATTGTTGGAATGGGATACGCAGATGATGCTTGACAAAAGTGAGGATCGGCATGGTTGCTCCTACTTATACCGCTGTCTTCGACATTTCCATTGCACCTTCGGACAGTTCCGCTCCTTTCTCTACTTTGAGCCGAGAAGGATGGTGAGTAACGTATGGGAATACGAACGCCGCGTTGGAAAGTTACCAGCCGCAGGACGAACACACAGAGCATGATGATCACATTACAACGTTGCTAAGTCCTGCGCAACGGAATGTCAGTGGGTGTGTCATTCAATAGGTACCACCTTGCTAAATGGATGATAAACGATATTGCCGTGGTAGATATGCAGAATGACGCTGCGCAGCTAAAAGCATGTCCTGCCCTCAGCGGCTGATTGACAAACGTGTGAAGGACGAACGTACTCGATTCCTTCGTAGAGTTTACCGGTTTTAAGCTCCCAGGTTGCGCAGTTTCAAGGGATCAGGCTCAACCAATCAAAGGTCACCGTTTTCTCATTCGAGTGACGTCTTCCCGAGTAAGCACCCCACATCGTGGCTTCCGGTTCAAACTCGAAGGCCGTTGGCCGAAGCACCGGCGTCTCTAGAGTTGGCCTCGGCGTGCCCGCTGTTCAAGTCGCTCCCTTCTTGCGACCGACTGCATTACGAGACGATATAATCAGTTTGAAACGAGTGATCTGTGCAGGAACTTTTATAAGCGTGTGTGAAGGAGGTCCCCTCCGTGCCATACATAGAACAAAACGTCCTGTCAATCGGAGGGACCGGTCACATGTACATGTGGGGGTCCACTGCACACCCGTAAACCTACCAAGCCCCATCATGTGGCACAAGCACCCAGGCTAGATGACAAGGCTAAGAATCGTAGACGACCTACAGTGCTGGCTCTCCAATGCCACCTACCCAATTATCCCTGGATAAGCATGCGATTGAGATATGCCCAACCGCAGCAGCCAGCAATCAGTTAAACACCTCAACCGCCACACAACTGGCAAAGTTCAGGTGCTTCCATTCGCTCTGGAAACTTTACAGGAAATACCGCCACCATGAGGCTGATTTATGAAATCATGGCGGTGATAGTCAAAAGACCACCGGCATCATGCACAAGTGCATGGTTCACGCGAGTATGCAGAGAAAAGAAGAAAGTCAGATCATGGAGATTGCTAATAACACTAGTCGTGAAGGGTATGGACTCTTGAGGTTACGAGAGAAAAAGAGTAGGCGTAGAGAGGAGACGACGTCGATGGCATGAAGCGATGGGCAGGCGCCACACTACGCGAGGGACCAACGAGGACGACACGAGTAGCCAGAGAGCAAGACGGAAGGCACGGGTGTGTACAAAAAGAAAGAGCCAACACGACCTATACAATAAGTCTACAGAACCACGCAGCCGTGTCTCTTGTTGCTCTTGGGCCGACTAAGCAGCGCGGCCCTCGTGGCGTACTGGAACACCTCACGCACACCTTCGCCCGTCCGCGCCGAGCATTCCAGATAGTGCTTCGCGCCAATCTTGACTGACACGGCCATACCCTGTAAAATAGATCATGCATCTTTGGTTACCTACGGACGAGGATGGAAAAGGGAGGAGGTACCTCTTCTGGGGTAACTGGGCGTTGGCCAGTCTTCCTAAGCTCCTCGATCACCCGAGGGTCCCGTCGAAGATCCTTCTTGCACCCGACAAGAATGATAGGCAATCCAGCACAAAAGTGCATAACCTCAGAAATCCACTATTTGTTTGGCATGTTCCGTCAGAAAACAGCACCACAGACGAAGGCAGACGACCAAAAGGAAATCACACCTTCTCTTGCACGTTGTCCAGAGAGTCCGGTGAGTCCACCGCAAAACAGATCAGAATGACATGCGAATCCGGGTAACTGAGAGGCCGGAGACGGTCGTAGTCTTCTTGTCCAGCCGTATCCCATAGCGCCAGCTCGACGTGTTTGCCATCAACTTCGACGTCCGCCACGTAGTTCTCGAAGACAGTGGGGACGTAAACCTGTAACGACGTTTCATACACACATGGCAGAAATGAAACAAGTGGAAGTCTACCTCAGGGAAGGTTCCTTTCGAGAAAACAATCAATAAGCAGGTCTAATAATGGTCAGTGCGGTCGATATCAGCGAACAGCGTCGAGTGACGGTGAAAAGGCGGACCTTTCCACAAGCACCATCACCGACGATGACGAGTTTCCTCCTGATCTCAGACATTATTCGAATGTATGGAAGTTAGGCAGTGTTCGTGGGGCGAGCGTAGTTCTTGGAGGACGGTTGGTGTTGAGCGAGACACAAGAAGTCGCACGATGATACCATGTCGGCTTTTAAATCGGACATTCAATCACAATACATCGGCCCAGGCTGTGCCACGCGGCAACACAGCCACAGGCCTGTGCGTGTGAAGGCTATTACTTGGCAAGAGACAGGGGACGGGGACAACTACTGTAATGTCTCATGATAATAACGAAAAACCACCACAGCTGACATACTCTCCATCGCCTCCATAACTTCCCATCCTACACAGCTGTATCTCTTCCACATCCCACGTTCCAAAATCAACCTCAATCGCATCTCGAAAGTGGGTCGGTGCAGGGAAAAACAGGCGTGCAGCAGGTGACATGACCAGCGCTCGGTATGAAAATGGTTGCCGGGGGCCCCTTCCTCTTGGCTTGCGGTGTGTCGTGTTCAGGACAGTGCAGTGTAACTACATGTAAATGGACGGGTCAGCACTCCGAACGTCAAGGCTCCGAAAAGGCATGATCGTACCTTGAGTGGGCGCCGTTCCGAAATGAACCCAGCCTCTCTAAAGGTCCTGTTCACTATTTCTGTGCCGAGACAAAAAAAAAGTCAGCGTGGGGATGGCGTTCGGATCTGAACGGCCGGCAGAAACTTACCGCCAACCCTCTGAAGTCGTCGGGCGTCTTCGCTATCGTGTGATGGCCCCAGCCACAAAACATGTGCATTGTCAGGATTACCGCCATCCGGTTCCATGATGTTCATGCGATGGAGAGGTACACGCAGGTGACTTCCTGACAGCAACTCCTTGATACGCGGTTCCAGAGAGAGTAATAAGGACAACGCCTCCTGAAGGGTCTTGGACGGTGCCGACGTAGACCCACTGGTGGAGCTTATTGAAGTGCCATCATCAAGGGCCATGACACCCAGTGTCAGATGCAAACGGCGAGGGGCGATCACGATAGAGCGATCAAGACCAGGCAACGGCGGCGTGCATTGCAGTAGTCCATCCGTGAACGACGAAACGGCCTCTTGCAGACGGACGTGATGCCCCTGTCTGACAAGATCACTACCGTCCACTCAGTATAGCCAAGGATGTCTACTTGCAATTGGAAGACAAAGGACTAGTCCATTTGAGCCTAAGGCTATACAAAGATGACATGACAGACGGGCACTTACAGTGGGTTGGTGGGGGCTTTAATGCGTTGTGGTTCCTGCCTTGGTTCCTGGGTCGGTTATTGTAAAACCGACGGCCTCCTCTGGCAGCGAAAGCTGGTCCAGATGCCATATCGTATGCGAAAGTAAATTAGCTTGTCAGTGTCAGTGACCGACTGTAAAGTCAGTGCAAACCTGTGATCAAGTTCCTCATCGGATCATTGTGCGGGGCCGGTTGTCATTTCACACACCTCACCGCATGTGCATTCCACTCCCTGAAGTGGCTCAGCGTCAAAGTGACTGCACCCAGCAGCAGGAAGAACTGTTAGCCTGCCGTCTAGCTAGAAAGCGAACTAACGGTATCGTATGATTGGATGCGTCCAATTTCAACTGAACGGAAATGTTGTCCTGGTACAATGCAACGCTACTCGTTCAGGTTTTAGTATGACACAACATTTCTTCCCTCGTTCGTATTTTTTTTTCCCGCTGCCTCGTCGTACAAGTCACACTCACGGACTTGGTAGATTTGAACAACCATCCTTTACCTGCCAAGTTCTCAGCGCGAATTCTTAGTGACATTCTCGATTGCATTCCTCGGACCGTTTCCGGTGTCATCGATCATCCATCACGGATCATGGCGTGTACAACGAGAATAAACCAGTTAGTCATCTGTGTCAAGGCTTGCATGCCTGGCACTGTAGGAACAACAGCAACATGGCTGAAAATATCGAGTCGCGTTCGTTTGAAGACGAATGGTGATGATGGAAGGACTAGGTTATAGCCATAATGTGCGTCTTGTCAAAAGACGTTCAACGTTAGTAATCAGTTCCGTCGCATCCTCCGTGTAGCTAACTCTAGCTTCACCACCCGTATCGTAGACTGCATGCTGCATTATAATCGTGGACATCGATTCACCCTCAACCGTGTACAAATCTATTTCTCTATTTTTGTTTAGCAAGTCCTTGAAACCCACCATTCACTTCTATCGGGTAAATTGCGCTACTTCCACCCTGTACTCCTGGGGCTCCCCGCAGATGGCGCTTTCCTATATTGCACGTGCCTACCACGCGCAGTGTCCACCATCCACAACAATACTGCAGAATCACTGTTAGCACTGCTGCGGAGCAGTATTGTCGGATTCTACTCACTTGCTTCCGGTACAGAAAGTAGATGCGTCGGAGGCAAGCCACGTTACCACGCCGCGAAGCTCGTCAGGTCTTCCGATTCGTCCAAGGGGGTTTAAACGCGACCATTCGTCCAGTATATCGGGTCGCTTATCGATAATTGCGTCAGTCATCCTATGCACCGGGTTCAGTTATCGATGTGCTTATCTAGAGACTCTCGTACGCACCGAGTATGTATGTAACCAGGCGACAACGAATTAACGCGAATCTTCTTGCTTCCGAGCTCGCACGCCATACTACGAGCCATCTGCAGAACAGCTGATTTGGACGAACTATATGCTATCACGCCGTGGGCCTGGAAGTACGTTCATAAACGATGACAGCCTACTTGAGGGATCGACCATACCAGGGCAGCGACACTCCCCAACACAGAGCCGACCAGTATGATACTACCCCCACGACCGAAGCGTTCCATTTGTCGCCCAGCGGCCTGGGCGGTGAAGAAAACTCCACTCGTGTTCACGTCGATGACCTTGAACAAGGAGGAGCGGCTATCAAGGACGAGGATCTAGGTTTAGCTGAGCAGTGGACGTACCTCCTTGAATGTTTCTGCAGGGTACTCCAAACAGTCTATGTGGAGCTTGGCAATGCCAGCAGCCGCGACACAAATATCGAGCCGCTGTTCCTTATCACCGATCTCCTCCGCTTTCTTCCATAGCAGCTGTTGGTCCCGTACATCTGCACTGAAATACTCGAGCCTCGAATTGTTCCCGAGCCTGCGGACGTAATCTTGGGAAGCTAAAAACTCTTCTGAAGGCTGCTCAGGAAGATCGAAGCAGTACACAACTCGTGCGCCTGCCTCGCACAGGGCGATAGCTATATCGAGTCCGATGCCCCTATTTCCTCCAGAGACGAGTGCGACGCGGTCAGTCAGGGCGAGTTCGTCGAATATCTTCGGGCGAGGCTCGATGGAAGGGTCGGCTCCTGCCGCCAAGGCAGCTTCAACCCCTAAAGGAGCTATGGGTGATACGGACTGTGTCTTCACTTTCCTGGCAGATGGTTATAGAGTTCGACCTCAACACCTACGGGCTCTACTCACTGACGAGCTTCGGACGCCATTGTAAGTAGGTGGGAGGTGGGTTAGATGTTGCAATAAGAGAGAATGCCTCCACGGGCTGTCTTTATAGACTGCTGAGTGGTCCGTATTGGCATCGCAAATTCTTTCTGTGAAAGCAATGCTTGATGCAATGATAGCAGCTGCGGAATGATTCCCGGAGTCTCGGCGGTATCTGCTCTCCTCACTCTATTGTACCGTCCATGTAAATAGATCTGTTTCTGCAGCTTTGACAGAAGAACCTGAATGAGAACGAGTAGGACGAATGGTGACGGTTGGAAACACCGGCTGCTTCACAGTCGTTGACGCCTCAGGAGGAGAACTACAATCTCTCAGGTTCTGCTAGGCGCTAATCAGGCGTTCAGGTCAGGATCATGATGTGTTCCTATGGGTGGTTCAAATTGGAAATCGTGTAGCCCTGCTAGATGATCCGCTACCAACGGTTACCTGACATGATATCAGAAAGTCACGGCACGTCCGCGTACGGTGCGAGTTGGTTGTACGTAGCAACCTGTAAAGGAACTTCGATCAAAGCGCCACGACCTGATTCTGCGGAGGCTCTTCCACTTGAACATTGAAAACTATTTATGGCTATCGGCAACCACATCAAGCCCAGCCTGTCTGTTTCTCGTCAGACTTAACCAGTGTTGCTTAGGTGTCTTACACATTTGCGAAGCTGTGATAAGTCGTCATATTATAAATCCAGCACCAACTCAATATGGTTGGCATGTCGCATTCTTCCAGGCCCGGCTTCGACGATGGTGACCGAGTCACCGACCACACTCATTGGGACACTGGCACATACCGCACGTCAAAGGTAACCTAGCTGTCGATGTCAGCAACACAGTGCAAGACTGTTAACGTAGAAAGAAGAACAGTGAAGTGTGAATACGAATTTACAAGCTGCTGAGAGAATAATATTCGCAACTGCCTCCGTTGTATCAAGCACTGCTATGTATGCCATAAAAGGGGTTCGTGGTCCCGATACGGAACGCCTAGCAGTTATAAGGACGGCCATACGGTCATTTTCTTTCGTTGTAACATATAACCCGTTTACAATGGCGTCTGAAATTCGTCAGTAAGTAAAGCCCAAATGTGTGGGAGTTGATCCTTCTAACGATGCTCTAGGAAAGTGAAGACACAATCCGCATCTCCTATAGGTCCTTTAGGCGTCGAGGCAGCCCTTGAGGCGAAAGCCAATCCTTCTATCCAACCTCGTCCGAGGATATTCGATGAGTTTGCTGTGACTGACCGTGTCGCGCTCGTTTCTGGAGGAAACAGGGGCCTTGGACTCGAAGCAGCAATTGCCCTGTGTGAGGCAGGCGCACGAGTCGTGTACTGTCTTGATCTACCCGAGGAGCCTTCAGAAGTGTTCGTAGCATCTCAGGATTATGTCCGCAGGCTTGGGAACAATTCGAGGCTTGAGTATTTCAGTGCGGACGTACGAGATCAACGACTGCTATGGAAGAAAGCGGAGGAGATCGGCGATAAGGAACAACGGCTCGATATCTGTGTCGCAGCTGCTGGCATTGCCAAGCTCCACATAGACTGTTTGGAGTACCCTGCAGAAACATTCAAGGAGGTATGTCCGCTACAACTAAATCCAGATCCTCGTCCTTAGCCGTTCTTCCTTGCTCAAGGTCATCAACGTGAATACAAATGGGGTCCTCTTCACGGCACAGGCTGCTGGGAGGCAGATGGCACGCTTCGGTCGTGGAGGCAGCATTATTTTGTTTGCCTCTATATTAGGTAGTGTCGCTGCCCAGGTATGGTTGATTCCGTCTTAAATAGCGGATTATCATCATTTATGAGAGTATTTCCAGGATAGCGGAATAATATCATACTGCTCGTCCAAGTCGGCTGTCCTGCAAATGGCTCGCAGTATGGCGTGTGAGCTCGGAAGCAAGAAGATTCGCGTGAATTCGTTGTCGCCTGGTCTTATACGTACTCCGTGCGTATGAGTTTTATAGATGGGCATTTTTAATAGCTGAGCAGTGGTGCATAGCATGACTAGCGAGATCCTCGATGTAGGAACTGACATGCTCGATGTATGGATGCGCTTGAGCCCACTTGGACGGATTGGAAGAGCTGATGAGATCCGTGGGGTCGTAACGTGGCTTGCCTCTGATGCGTCGAGTTTCTGCACGGGAAGCAAGTAAGTGGATTCAACATCGCTGATTCGTAGGATACTTATGTATGAATCGGCAGTATTGTCGTCGACAGTGGATATTGCGCGCAGTAGGTATGTGCTGCCCGTGAGGCGTCTCTGAAATGGAGAATGTCACACGATGTTGTCTGGTACATGGTAGGTGACGTAGGGTTAGTCACTGGCTTACTGGTAGAGGCTTTCTGGGAAACCAGAGGAATGGACTACAAGTGTCTAAGAATGAATCGATGTCTAAAATTGTAATGCAACGTGCCGTGCACGATAGAGGGAACCAGACACGTACGAGAGGAAGGATGCGAAGATGTAACGGGTTCGATAAGTGGCAGCTTCACCTGTAATTACGGCTACAACCCGGCTCCTCGACCGTAACCGCTAGTCTTCAAGCGAGCTCAACTTGAAATATTCAACCAGGTTCGCCTTGCCTTTTGCTGTGCTCGATAAGCAACTTTCCCGACGTGGGGTAAAACAAGGAGGACGAGCGAGGTGTGCGTTCGATGTGGATGAGTAACTAGCCCGTTCTTCTCGCCTCGTGATCGGTGAAGGATTTACCGGAGGTGACCAGAGGAAGGTGATCGGCGCTATTGCTAAGAATCCGCATCAAAAACTCGCCAGTATATGTAAGAACAGTTGCTCGTCTGCTTCGAGTTGATGAGTGTGACTTGTGTACGGCGAGGTAACGGGATAAACGCGAACAAGGGAAAAATCCTCAATCGATGCCTTCATTGTACTGAAACCTGTGATCGACGGAGGCCAGACGTGTTGTACATACCAATACCATGTTTCTGCCGGAATGGGCATGTCGGAATTAGACGTTCGTAGTCGGGCCGGAATGATAACAAGGCAGTATTTTTTTTATTCATTTGGCTGGGTAGAGTTTCCACTGCGAGCATCGAACTTCAGCACGTGGAGACGATAATACGTACGTGTAGGTGGGTGTTATCAGAAATGTCGGACGGCGCGAGGCGATTGAGGAATCGAGGCAAGTTACGTTACTAAAACTGAACGCTGACACCCCTTGGACGCTACAGTAGCAAACAAATGTTAGTGCCAACTCGTCTCGAGTAGTAATGTCTCATAACACGGTAAAGGCATTTCTCAGTCCGACCATTCTCATACGGTCCGCATGGGTACAAGAACGAATAAACAGGTGACGTTGGCTCTAGGTATGAGAAGAAATGAGCTGCCGTTTCGTAGGTGACCACGGGTTGTCCTTATCGGCTGCTGAGTGGCCGGCACCAGAATCGCAAACAGTGCTTGCTGTGGAAGCAATGCTTGATGCGATGATGAAAGGTACGGGAATGATTCGCCGAGTCTCTCGGCGGTACCTGCTCTCCTCACCTCATTGTACCCTCCATGTAAACGGCTCTGTCTCTGCAACTCCGACAGAGGACGGTGAATGGGGCCGGGCAGGACGAACGGTGACACTTGAGGGCCGAGGAAAAAGTGGCTGCTTCTGTGCCTCACGGGGAGTCAGAAGGAGAGAGAATGGTCTCTCCAGTTCTGCCGGGCGCTAATCAGTACGTTCAAGTCAGGAATCAGGATCACAACGTGTTCCTATGGGAAGTGATTCAAATCGGAGACCGTGTAGCCTACTCCCCTGCTAGGCAATTTACTAATACTAGCGGTGACCTGGCACGTTATTAGAAAGTCACGACATGATGTCTGATACCCTGCACAAGAACTTCACTCAAAGCGCCACGACTTGCCAGTGGTTCTAGGTGGAGGCTCCTACACCTGAAAATATGATCATGTCGTATACTCTCGAACCCGCTTCGACGATGGTGGCCGACCGCCCACATCGGGATGCTAGCACATACTGCGCGTTAAAGGTAATCTAGCTGTCGATGTCAGTAACTCACAGTACAAGGTTGTTTACATAGAAGAACGATAGAGTATGAATACGAATTTCTAAGATGCTGAGAGAACGATTTCCGCAGCTGCCATCCAAGCATCAAGCACTGCTATGCCAAAAAAGAGGTTCGTGATCCCGATACGGACCACCCGGCAGTTCACAAGGGAAGTCATACGGTCATTTTCTCTCGTTCTAACGTACAACCTGTTTACAATGGCGTCTGAGATCCGTCAGTGAGTAAAGCCCGAATGTATGAGAGTTGATCCTTCTAACAATACTCTACGAAAGTGAAGACACCGTCCGCGTCTCCTATAGGTCCTTTAGGCATCGGGGCAGCCCTTGAGTCCCGAGTCAATCCTGCTATCCAACCTCGTCCGAGGATATTCGATGAGTTTGCTGTGAGTGACCATGTCGCACTCGTTTCTGGAGGAAACAGGGGCCTCGGACTTGAAGCAGCCATTGTCCTGTGTGAGGCAGGCGCACGAGTCGTGTACTGTCTTGATCTGCCTGAGGAGCCTTCAGAAGTGTTCGTAGCTTGCCGGGATTATGTCCGCAGGCTCGGGAACAACTCGAGGCTGGAGTACTTCAGTGCAGATGTACGCGATCAACAACTGCTATGGAAGAAAGCGGAGGAGATCTGCGATAAGGAACAACGGCTCGATATTCGTGTCGCGGCTGCCGGGATTTCTAAGCCCCCCATGGATTGTTCGGAATATTCCGCAGAAACGTTCAAGGAGGTACGTCTGCTACCCAACTAAACCTAATCCCTGATCGCCCATCCTCCCTGTTCAAGGTCATCGATGTGGATAGAACTGGGGTTTTCTTCACCGCACAGGCTGCTGGGCGGCAAATGGCACGCTTCGGTCGTGGAGGGAGTATCATTTTGTTCGCCTCTGTAGCGGGCAGCGTCGGCGCCCAGGTATGGTCGATTCCGCCTTAAAAGGACTGTCATCATCTATGAGCGCATTTCCAGGAGGGCGGTATGATATCGTACGGCTCGGCCAAGTCGGCCGCTCTGCAAGTAGCTCGCAGTATGGCGTGTGAGCTCGGAAGCAAGAAGATTCGCATGAATTCGTTGTCGCCTGGCTTCATACGTACTCCATCCGTACGAGCTTTCTAGTAGGGCATTTTTGATAGCTGAGCCACAGTGTATAGGATGACTAACAAATTCCTCGATACACGATCCAACATACTCGACGGATGGGTGCGCTTGAGCCCACCTGGACGGATTGGAAGAGCTGATGAGATCCGTGGCGTCGTAATGTGGCTTGCCTCTGATGCGTCGAGTTTCTGCACGGGAAGCAAGTGAGTGGATTCAAACGACGCTAGTTCGTAGGATACTCACGTATGAATCGGAAGTATTATCCTCGACAGTGGATATTGCGCACAGTAGGTATGTGCTATCTGAGAGGCGTCTCGGAAATGGAGAATGTCGCCCGATGTTGTCTGGTATAAGTACACCTGTTTGAGAGCTTGCTGGAAGACCAGAGGAATGGATTGCACCTGTCTAAGGGTGAACGGACGTCTACAATTGGAATGTAACACGCAGTTCACAATACAGGGAGTGCGAGGTGTGCGAGAGGAGAATGCGGAAATGTAATGGGTTCGACAAGCGGCGGCTCACTTAGCATATCATGTAGTCACCTCTACAACCGAGCCCTCGATCACCACTAGTGTTCAAACGAGCCCAACCTGAAAAATTCAACCAGGTTCGTCTTACCCTCTGTGGCTTTTACTGTTCCCCGTAAGCATGCTTTCCCGGCGTGGAGTAAAACAAGGAAGAGGAGGAGCGAGGTGTCCGCTTGATATGAGTGGGTTACTAGCTCATTCTAGTCGCTTCGTGATCGATGGAGGATTGTACTGAAGGCAACTAGAGGGGGCTAATCAGCGTTATTGCTAGAATCCGCATCGAAAATTTGCCCGGGAGAGAACAGTTGCTAATCTGCTGCGGGTTGATGAGTATGATTTGTACGACGTGGTAGACGGAAAAACGAGAACAAAGGAAGAAATCCTCGATCGATGCCTTCCACGTACTGAAACCTTTGATTGATCGATTAAAACGGAGGCCAGAAGTGTTGTACATACCGATACCGAGTTTCTGCCGGAGTGGGCATTGGTTGGAATTGGTCATTGGTCGCTGTGGTCATACGATATTGCAGTTAACTTTGTAGCAGGGTCAGAATATAACAAGCCAATATTTCAATTCATTTACTGGGTAAAGTCCCTACGCGTATTGAACTCCAGCACGTGGAGACCATAATACGTGTAGGTGGGCGTCATTAGAGATGGCAGACGGCGTGAGACGATTGCAGAATCAGGCAAGTTACGGCAGGTTTGCACTGGCTGAAACTGCATCATGTCAGTGTAGATAGTCGCCAATTCAATGAACCATACCATAAGGCAACAGCAAACAAATGTTATTACCAACTGGTCTTAAGTAGTAATATCTTGTAACATGGCGGAAAAAGCGTTTTTCAGTGCAACGGTTCTCATACGGCATGAGTACGAGAACAAATAAATAGGCGTCGTTAGATCTAGATATGAGAAGAAATGAGCAACGGCCTCGTAATTGGAGGACAGGGGTGAAGTCCGGGGCAGGATAAATTTAGATGGATAATGTCGACGATAAGAGCAGTGGGCTTCGCAAACTGGTGTTCGGATCGAGGAAATGCCGGCCAGGTCAAGATCAGATGCACCTGCGTCAGGGCGTAGTTATCAAACGGCGACTTCCCAGCGCAATGCCTAGTAAAGGCGGGAACTCGAACCGGGCGCCACAATCTTGCGGCTCCGACGTTGTTCAATGGAAGACTGGCGTGCTTGAAGCAAACCAGATGCTATAGAGAATGAGCACTCAGCTGAACAGTGGAACTTGCTACGGAGTAGAGCTTGTGCCTGCACCGTGCTGACGGGAGCACACCCATGGAAAGCCATCGTAATAAAAACAGCAGCGGTGAGGTGCTGAGGACAGCATCACAGCGCTCACCAGTAACATTTTGCACAATATAACCTCGTACAATTACAGTGCAGAACCCGTTGGGAAAGTCCATAGAGGTCAACCAAACCCATTGACGCTGGAAGAATAGCTTTGAGCTCCACTGCTTCACGACCCCATCTATTGAAATCTTGGCCCGCAGTGTCGCAAAATTTGAGTTACGATATTCGCTTGTTTGCGATCACATGTTGTCCATCGTAAAATTGCCTCGGACCGGCATCTACACTCTCGATTGAGCAACTAGCCCCTGGACCTGTAACGTGCCTTGTGCACGAGGTAGTGCCTGCACCGCTAAAGACCGTTTCAGAACCACACAGGTTTGCTGGCTGGACCGTCACTCGTTCACCATGCAAGTGGTGACGCGGTCTATCTTCTTGCCAATTCCGTTCCCACCGACACAGCCCGAACTTACTTTCCAAGTATCTTCATGCTGCGACAGCCATCCAGTATTGGGTCTGGACAGCGCACGTTCATGAAGTGAGGTATGGAAGATTGAAACCAGCGGTGCCGTTCATGTCGTACCGCTTTCAGGAGGATTGGTTTCATATTCGGGTGAGTTAGGTGCCAACCGGTTGGCAATGAGGCGAGAAGCACCTGCGGACCTGTGAGGTCAGCAGAACCTTGATAAACATGCCACAAGTGAGGAGCGAGCTGACACGCATTTCGATGGGAAAGTAGTGGGTCCGTCTGCGCCAATCTGCGGTGGAGCCGTCCAATTCCAGGCAGGAGGGTGACGAGATCGCTCAAGAAGTTGGTTTACGCAGCAGTTTCATGGTTTGGTTCGAGAGGTGGCCAACCGGCGAGAGATATCCGCTGTGACAGATTAGCGCCGAAAAAATAGTTAAGTTGCCAACGAAACACAGGAATCCATGACTGTCGTTTTTTTCGTACTGTCTGTTAGAGGTTAATGATAGCACAGTTGGGTGGACTGAGTAGCGTCGGCTGCGGCGACGGAGGGGGAAGAAAAGACGAGGAATGAGCTTGACGGAAGCAAACCTTGTGTGAGCTTGACCGGTCGAGGCTGGTTTGGACGAGTGGCTCGGCGTCAGGGTCGACCCCAAGTCTAACCAATGGGTCCCTGTCAACCTTCAAAACTTCGCCACCAACCCCATCCCCCCACTCACATTGCTATTACTCACCGTCCCCCACTCGTTGACGTCCCGACGCAGGCTTTCCCTCCTATCCGGCGCTCCGTCCGTTACTACCTGTCATACGCTGAGCAGATGCACTGCCGACCACCATACTAGCTCCAAGCCAACAATCTCACAAGACGCATCCTATCTTTGTACAATCTTCCGCTGTCTGGAATAATTTCGGGCCTCTGAGAAATCGTCCGTGTCTAACATACTACGCATTTGACGGATCAGGGTTGTCTGTACCTGTGCTCCGTATCTCCTCCTTATTCCCTGCTCGCTTTTCTTCCAATGCCAAACGTCCCTGACACGCGCCCAATCGTCCGGGGAAGTAGGAGAACTGATAGAGGGCGCCCTGCGCTAGCCCCTCGCCATGAAGGCACGGGCGGGAGTTCGGGCATTGTGCTTAGTATGGACATGGTTTGGACGAGCTATTACGCTGTGTAAGTCTTGCGTGGTTCGCTCGAATTTCTCCCTTTGCGTCCGATGCTGCAGTCAAGCTTCTGCACGGACGTGCGCTGTTCCGATTGTCCATGTAGTGGTCCCGTTTCTCGATTTGTCCCTTGGCTACACCGCGCATATGTGCTAACTGAACATCCTCTACGTCCGTGGTTTGAGCGTTTACTGATTTTGCATTCAGAGCGTACACAGTCCCGATCCAAATAGGCACCTCCCTACAAAATTTCTCTCTCCAAGTCGACACAGGTTCATCGGACCTTGTGAGTCATGCCGTTGCTGTGCTCCACGAATCATTCTCATTTGGTCCCCTGCCGAACGGGTTGTAGTGGGTCGCATCAAAATCTTGCTCCACAAGTTCGTGTTCTTCTACGAGCGGGCGGTTGTATGATCCAAGCTCCTCGTCGACCTCAACGGGTAGAGACTTCACCATCGAATACCTCGAGGGATCCGTTAGCGGTCCCATCGTGTGGGACACGGTCCAGATTGGGACATACAGTATCACGAACCAGGCGTTTGGTAAGAAATTCTCATTAGACTCGGTGCTACAACCTGGAGGTTGATCATTTTAGGTGCCGCTACGTCTGTCAATAATGAGCCCTTGTCGTACGAGTTCGATGGCATCCTGGGCCTCGCTCTCCCCTTGAACTCCGTCATACAACAACAGATTCCTGCGCAGATCGGCAATAACCCTGACGGTGCAGCTCTGTCTTCCAATCTATTGTCTATGACACCCACCAGCGCTGCTCCATCGCAACCTTTCTTTTCGTTATCTCTTGCTAGACCGGGCTCGAATGAAATACCTTCCCTCCTTGGAATCGGACTGCACCCGTCGCAAATCATCTCTGATCCCGCTCAAATCCGGTATTCGCAACTGGTCAGCGAAAGCGCGGGCGAGCTCTATTGGAAGACGAACATCATGGCGATCACGGTATACGTCAATGGTCAAGCAATGCCAGTGACCCTCCAATCTCTGTCGGGAACAGTGCAACCAACCGCTGTTTTCGACTCTGGTATGCCAGTGATACTGACGACGTCGACAATCGCCAACGGCATATATGGTGCTTTGGGCATCAGCCCCGGCTCAGACGGTCAATGTACGCCTCCTCATACTTCGCGGTGTCCTCGTTTTACTTAGCGAGGCTTCCTATCAGATTATGTCCCCTGTACGACACCTCTGAATATGACCATTACGCTGCAGAATCAACCTGAACTCCCCATTCACCCTCTTGACCTGACCGCTGAACCATCAGGCCAGTCTAGTGCACAGTACTGCATTGGGCTCATCCAATCCGCCGACACCCAACTAGAGCAAAATACTGCCATAGGTGACATGGTCCTTGGTGTCCCATTTATGCGGAACGTGTACACGGTAATGGCTTATGAGATGCCGAATTCTGGGGGGATCTTCAATACGCCGGTCTCGTCGGGATTGGAGCCGACGCTTGGGTTGCTAGGTCTGACGAACGCGACGCAGGCGATGGAGCAGTTTCATACTGTACGCGTTCTTAATCAGCCACTCGATGGCGGGCAATCGTCAAGCCCGAGCACGTCGCAAAACGGCCTCTCTGTTGGCGTGGAGGTACTCCTCGGCCTTATTGGCTTCTTCGTACTTTGCTTCGTGTCGTTTGGGTTGCGGTGGTTCTTCGCGAGACGGAAGTGGCGGAAACAAGTTGAAAGTGCATCCTCCCCGACGTCGTCACACAGCGATCGAGAATCGGATGACAAGGTGGAATATAGTGCGTATGAGCTTATGAGGCGAGACTCGCGGTCAAGCAGCGTTGAAGATGTGATCGTCCCTCCAGATACCCTTCGCGCACGTGCGTTGGAGCCGGCGCATGGGGGCCGGGTCGTGTCGCAGTGCACCGTCGACAGTGGCCAGACGTACGTCGAGGAAACTGGAAATGGCTTGGAGGAGTTTGGCCTTAAGGATCAGAAGGCAAAGGCGACGTCAGTGGGGACCGAAACCGCGCCGTCAACGTGGCGGGATACTCTTGTCGGGTCAGAGGGGAGTGGAACGCCGACGTCTCCCGTGTTCCCTTCCCGCCACCGCACGGCGAGCGAACTTGTTTCTGTGCCATTACTTGCGCACCACCAATCACATCATCGGCGAAGCGAATCAGACGGGAGTGATTTGGGAGAGTTCGGGGTGTCGTCGTTCGGAAATGGGGGGAGCATGGCAGGAATCGGAACTGCTGTGCGAGGGAGTCAGATCGATCCCGATCTTGGTGGGATAATGCATGTGAGGGTGAGGAGTAATAGTAGTGGCATGAGCGGGCTGTCGACGGTACCGCTGCGTTCACCCCCGGGCCCACGCTCAAGTATGAATTCGCTGTCGAGTCGGAGAGGCGTTATGGGCCCACGAGAGCCGAGACCGCGGAGCATGGCATCGAGAACTGCGATTGCGGCACCTACCGTTGAACGTCCGTATCCTTCTGAAGATGACAGAGGTGAAGAGTGGGCTGAGTCACAAGATGTGCAGCCACCACCGTCATGACCCCCTACCCATGACCGAATGTTCGATTTTAGCCTTTCTGTTGGGGTTGGATGTATGTTCACACTTGTTGCGATGCGCCACCACCACGCCGATTTCCCCCCGCTTGTCATGCTTCTCTGCGTCTCGCCTCTATACGCGTCCTGTTATTTGTGCACACCGCTGCTCACCATGTTCCTAGCCGCATTCCCTCTTCGCACACTGCCACTATCTCCTCACCACGTTCCTTACCAGCACATAAATCCTCCATCCTTTCTCGTTTAGCAGCATCACACCCTTTTCCCTCACGTGTCGCATACTCCTGTAAAACTTACAAGGACCTCTCGGACTTATTTTGGATTCGTTTCGCGGACGTTCTCATTTACCTGGTTTCTTTTTTTCGTTGTCCTAACACAACAGTATCTATCCACAATCCAATGTGCCCTATCCTACTACCACGTACTTATGCATCACATGATAACTTCCAGTGGTCGTAGTTGCTCGCACTCACAGACCTTGCACCTCTATGAGGGCGACTGTCAATCTGTTGGAAGAACTTAGTAGTAATCAATCAGGGAACTGGCAATTGGTCAGGACTGGCCACAAACTGGTTTATGACTGGTTCTGACTGAAATCCTGTTCACTGATTGATGGGGAACATATTGTGAGGATGCAATGTTCTGGAGGAGACATGTCAGTGCGTGCATGTGCAATACTGTGTCGTAGCGCGGATGGTCAGCAGCTTTCGCAATGAACGTTTAAACCGTCACTGAGGACGAAACAGCTTTGTAGCGCAACTTAAACCACTCACTACTCACACGGGCATAGCAATGCCCTGACTATTGGTGGGTATACCGATATGGATCCTACACGAGTCCGCAACCCCATGCCCTCACTTGGCATCCACCGGTCACACGCCAACTGGTCTGAACACTCGAAAACCTTCGTTTCGGTTGCCAGCTCTCCATCATCGCATTCATGACTCCTAAGTATTTCAGTGCATTATGGCGTTCACGGCGGCGTTCGCCTTTGAGCAGCGGCACAGTCGGTCGAACAAGTACGCTTTGGGTGGTGGAGAAAACTCATACTTCTGTACTGACCGATGTTCCTTGCCTGCACTCTGTCCCAGGCAACGCTGATGGTCATTTTCTTGTGTCGACTGAAGCTGATCATCCCGTCCCTGCACTTACTGGAGCTACCCATTCAGGTCCTTCCACGAGCATTCCCGCCCTCGCATCGACGGGCACTGCGACTCGTCCACCTTCTTCCCAAGGCAGTACAGAGGGTGCTGTCCCTGCTTCCTCTGTGGGAGTACCTATGGGTATGTATTTTACTTAAGAAGGGATGGAGTCTAATATCGATAACCAGCGACGACTTCTTCAGAAAAATCTTATCACCTAAATCCTTCCCAAGCTAAGAAGAATGTTGGTCGCATCCGTCGATTTCGCGTCCTCGTCATGGGCAGAGCGAATGCTGGTAAAACTACGATCTTGCAGAGGGTTTGTAACACTACAGATCAACCGGAGATTTTTGATGCTGAAGGAAGGGAGGTATGTGGAATGAATTATCCCCGCGTGCCTGGTCAAAGTGCTTGTCTATGTACAGGTTGATGCTAGTGTAGTACGGGGTACACCGACGGTGAGATTCCCAGAGCTGTATGTGACTTTCTGTTGATCGTACTCAGCGCGGCTACCACAACATCGAGGATGAGTTGATCTTTGGCAGCAACTCACGCTTCGTTTTCCATGACTCCTGTGGCTTCGAGGCTGGCAGTGAAGCACAGTTCCAGAAGATGAAGGAATTTGTGATGCATCATGCTACCACTCCCAATTTGCAGCAACGAATACATGCCATTTGGTAAGAATTTCCTGACGGATACCTTAAGTTTGGTTATGTGATCCTCATGGGTGGTTCAGGTTTTGCATTCCATTGAATGAGAGCCACAGGATGGTTACAGCTGCTGAAAGCAAGTTCTTTGAGGAGTGTAGTACAGGGCATGGTATGTGAACATATACTTACATGTTGTGTGTGCCTATAGAAAATTGAGTGTCATAGTCCCAGTGATTGTGGTACTAACAAAGGTGGATGCCTTGGAGCTGGATGCTTGGGATGAACTTATGGACAGGGGGCTAAGTGAGGATGAAGCTCTGCGAGAGGTTGCAAAGGTGGAAAGGGAGATGTGCATTAGGCATCTCACAAAGGTCAAGAGTTGGTTACAGGCAGCAAGGTTTCCACCGCATGACTTCCAGCTATTGAAGGGGAAGTGTTGATTATGTTGCCATTATGTGTAGCAAGCCTGACCAAAGATCATTGCAGGGATGCAAGATGAAGGTGCTGATTGCACAGCTCTGATAGAGTGCACAGCAAATGCTCTGAATGAGGAGAGCCTGCAAAAGCTTCTTATATCAACACAGCAGTCCAGTCTGGGACTGTGTATAGAATATGCAATAATGAAGTGAGTATGCAGTCTGAAGCTCCAACATGTATTCACAATATTAAGGGCACTGAGAAAGTGCATGGAGTGTAGATTTGGTTTTCAGGAACCAACAAAGTTGGGTGCTGTTTTATCAACATGGTTTCCATATGTAGGTGGGAAGTTTCATGTATGAAGTTGTGTTGACTATTTGACAGGCAGTATGTAAAATTATTGAAGATCATGTTGAATGCATGCTGACAAGTCCACTTCTATTCCCCTGTGGGCTGACAGGATGTCAGTGGAACCCTTGGCAATGGATGAGGGATGCATACTGATCATGCTTTCTTGCCCTTGTGACTTGGGTTGATAGAGTGTGAGTAAGGTCATGGAAGGTGGTGGAAGATGCAAGCTAACTATGTTTACTCTCATGGGTTTGGATGGTAGAATGTGAGTGGAAGTGGCAGGTGGTTGTAGATGCATGCTAATCATGGTTGCTCCTATCTGCATTGACATGTATTTGCAGTATGTGAGTAAGGCAATTAAGAGTGGTGAATGTATACTGACCATTTATCCCCAATCTCATGGACTTGGGTTGATAGGGAGTGAGTAGAGTGCTAGTGGGAGCCAATGGTGGATGCATGCTAACCATGTTTGTTCCCACTCTCTTCCACATGGGTTGGTAGCAAGTGAGTTTAAAGATTGTGGGAGGTAGATGCAAGCTGAATATGGCTGTTCTTGTCCTAATGGATTGGACTGATAGGATGTAAGTGGAATGATAGCAAGTGGTAGTGGACATGCTGAGTATGGTTGTTCCCACTCTTGTTGATAGAGTGTGGGTGGAGTGATGGCAAGTGGTACTTGACACATGCTGACTATGATTGTTTCTGCACTCTTGGGCTTGGATTGGTAGGGAGTGAGTGCACTGGTAGTGAGCACGGGGATGCATACTGACCATGTTGTCCATGGATTTGGGTTGGCAGATTGTGAGTGGACTTGTAGTAGGCAGTTATGGAAACATGCTAACTATGTGCTTTCCACTCTCATTGGCTAGGGGGTGAGTGGATCATAACTAGTGGTGGTAGACATATATTGACATGCTTACTTCCACACTCTTGGACTTTGTGATAGAGTGTGGGTAGAGTAATGCCAAGTGGTTTTAGATCCATACTGACCACGTTATACCTGTCCCTGTGAATTGGGGTTGTTAGGTTGTGAGTCGAAGGGTAGTGGGTGCTAGTGGATGCATGCTAACCATGTTTACTTTAACCCTCATGGATTTGGGTCAATAGGGGGTGAGTGGAATAATTGGCAGGTTACATGGCTGTGTGCTGACCATTGTTACTTCTACCCTGTTGTGCTTGAATGGACAGCTTGTGAGTAGAGTGACAGCAAATACAGTAGTGTTACATGCTGACCCTGTGTGCACCTGCCTTGTTTACCAGGATGTGAGTGCCAAGTGAAGTGATGATGAGGATACATATTAACCAGTTTTTCTCCCACCCTCATGGACAGTATGTCAGTGGGCTGCTGGTAGCTGGTGGAGGATGAGTACTGACCATGTTTGTTCCTATGTTCATGGGTTTGGGCTGACAGCTTGTGGGTAGAGTAATGAGAGGTAGTGGATGAAAGCTGACCATGTTTTCTCCCACCCTCTTGGATCTGGGTTGATAGCTTGTGAGTGAACTGTTATTAGGTGGTGGTGGGTGTATGCTGACCATATTTGCCTTGGTGCTCATGCTCATGGATTTGGTTATAAAGCATGTGAGTAGTGTCATGGCAGATGGTAGTGGATGTACACTGACTGTCTTTCCTCTTGTCCTCATGGACTTGAGTTGATAGAGTGTCAGTATGATTTGGGGGTGGAAAATGTACACATACTGATGATTTTTTCCTCCTACCTTGGTAGGGGGTGAGTGGAGTGATAGGAAATGGTGGATGGGTGCTAATCATGGTTGCTTCCACCTTCATGGACTTGGATTGATAGTCTGTGAGTGATGTGCTGGCAGGTGGTAGGGAACATGTGCTGAATATAGTTGCACCCAACCTCATGGGTTTTGGTTTACAGTATGTGAGCTGAGTGATGGCAGATGGTAGTGGATGGATGCTGACCATATTTGCTTCCCACTGGTGGATTTGGGTTGATAGCGAGTCAGTGGAATGATAGGATGTGGTGGATTGATGCTGACTATATTTTCCCCCATGCTTATGGACTTGGGTTGTTAGGTTGTGAGTAAAATGATGACAGGTAGTGGGTGATACATGTTGACCATGTTTGTTCCTATCACTGGGCCAGGATGTGAGTGAAGTAATGGGGGGCAGTGGTGGATGAATTTGACCATGTTTGTTTCTACCCTCATGGGTTCCACTTTGCAGTATGTGAGTGAAGTAATAGTGGGTGGAGGAGGATCCATGCTGACTACATTTCTTCCCATGCTCATGGACTTGGGTTGATAGGATGTGGGTACTAAGTGCTGGCATGTGGTACAAAAGCTGACCATGATTGTTCCCACTCTTATGGACTTGGGCTAGTAGCGGGTAAGTGGAGTGATTGCAGGGTGGGAGATCCAAGCTGGCTAATCCTGGTTCCTCTGTCATCCACTTGGATTGTTAGTCTGTGAGTGAAGTGATGACAGGTGGTGACAGATGCATGCTGATTAGGTTCACTCCCACCCTCATGTCCTTGGGGTTTGGTAGCAAGTAAGTAAGGCCATGGAAGGTTATAATGACCTGCTGATCATAGTTGTTCCCACCTTCATCAACTTGGGTTGGTAGTATGTCAGTGGCATTGTGACAAGTGGCATTCAATTGATGCATGCTGATGATGGTTGCTGCCACTATTGTGGATTTGGGTTGATAGGGAGTGAGTGGCAGCATGGCAAGTAGTGGTGGATGTGTGCTGAACAGTCATTGCTACCCTGATGGGTCTGGGCTGATAGGGAGTGAGTGGAGTCAAGCCCAGTAGTGGTGGATGTATGCTGACCATTGTTTGGTGATTTCCTTGTGGACTTGGGTTGATAGAGGGTGAGTGAAATGATGGGTCATGCATGGTGGTATAGTATGCTAATCATGGTTGTTCACACCCTGATGAACTGTGGTTAACAGCTTGTCAGTGCAATTATGGTAGTTGGTGGATGCATGCATGCTGATTGTTTTGCTCCCTACCTCATGGGCTTTGATTGATAGGATGTGGGTAGAATCATGGAGGGATATGTAGTTGCTAACTATGTTTTCTCCTTACCCTCTATGGTTTGAGTTAATAGGAAGTAAGTGGGGTTGTAGTGTGCTTTAGTGAATGCATGCTGATCATGTTTGCTATATCTGGTGAATTTGGTTTGGCAGCTTGTATGTGGAGTCATGCTGAGCAGTGATGACACCCTGTTGACTATGCTTTACCCCTCCGGATCTGGCTTCATAGGAGGTATGTTTGCAACATTGCATGTACTGTGCAAATTGTGGATGTATGCTGAACTTATTTTTTCCTGCCCCAATGTACTCGGACTGTAGCTTGTGAGTGGAATTGTAGTTAATGATGATGTGCATGTGTTGACAGTTCCTGCATTCACACCTTTGGCCTTGGTCTGACATGATAGGAGGTAAGTTTCATTGAATGTGACCATGGGGTAGCATCTAAGCCCTGGTTAGTCAGTGAGTTTATTTAGTGTAGATGGATGAATGACTTTTTGATTGATTTACTTTCAGGATGTAAGTGTCCCCTTCGTTGAATTACACTGTATTTATCCTTCCACATGCAATCCTCAGCCTGTGAGTCCCTTCTAACTCACACTATCTTCTAGTCCTGACTCCTGTCACAGCATGTATGTATCCTCAGTTCAATCCTGGCATCTACCACTTATCAAAAAGACTCACAGTTGGTATGCAGTCCCAGTTTCTTTTCCAAATTGGGACATCATGGGTAGTGATGGGCTGATGGCTCATTCTTTAGGTGGTAGGTTTCAGCATGTACATAATGGTGGTTCTCACTGAAAACAACTCCAAATACCACAGCCTCTAATTACACATGCATCAAAGCCATTCCTCATGTCACCATTGTCAACCTCCCTGCAATCCCCAATGATGTACATTGTAGAACATGGCATAGGTGATTATGTTTCACATGGTTATTAATAATACACACAGGCTTATCCCTGTAGGATCCATTCTGGTATTTGAGTACATGTATTTCTTATTACAGGTCAACCCAGATGAGAAAAATGTGGAAAAACACTTCAAAATTGCTGTCAAGGAATATCAGACATCAGGTGTTCAAGCCAAAGTCATAGCCCTCATAGCAGTAGCCTTTCAAGAACATGGTGAAAATGTGGAGGTTTTATGTCCTATCCTAGTGAATATTGCAAAAGAAAATCAGATGTGTAAGCTATGTGCAAATTTCTGGCAATGGCATGATCACTCAGTGTTTCTCCAGCAAAGAAACTATTGGGGCAGGATGGGATAGCATTGGTCTAGATTATCTGATGATTCATACCATGTGTTGTAAGTCATAAAATGCCCTATTCTAGAAATGCTCAAATCTAACAGGTCACTGTCTATAAAGAAGATTCAAATGAATGCCTTCTTGGTAAGAGTGCTCATGCAGGTGTCCTCTTCTGGAAGCCCTGGAAGGGTTATTTTTCAAGCATGTGTCTGTTCCTATGCTGGTCATTTGTCTCAGCAATTCAAATAATGAGGTTGACATCCATGAATATATATGTACATTGAAGTGTAGTGCCATGTGTGTTGTAATGTGGTAGTAGAAGTGGGATCCACAGACCACCAGAAGTCCAACTTTGTAATTTTCAAACTACTTATCAGTAACACAGTCAGCAGCTTATTGAAAATCACAGCATCAGCAAACCCACACTCACTGCAAGCATTTCACAATTTTTCTTCAAAAGGCATGCTGAAAAAAGAGGGAAGACATGCTCTTTTATTTTGGATGATGTGTTGGAAAAAAAGCAAGTACAACACTATCTTCTCTGTGCAGAAACATGATTTGATGGTAATGACCATGAGCCTCTACTCTAATTGACATTAGCATCAATCAATGTTTTCTGGAAGAAAATAAAACATTTTTTCTGGATTTTTTCTTTCCAAACATCTAGAATGAATGGGTGTCTCTTCCCTTTATTTTTTCAGTGCATTTTCTGAAGAAACATTGTGGAAGCTTTCAGTGACTTTCCTGGTGACACTTACAACTAGTGACTGACCTGACTTGTCTCAAAATATATATGTGGGCTGGTAAAGTACTGTACCTGTAGTGCTGCAAGCATTTCACAATTTTTCTTCAGAAAACATGTTGAAAAAATAAAGAGAAGAGATACTCTTTTATTTTGGATGATGTGCCAGAAAAAATGCAAATATAACACTATCTTCTCTGTGCAGAAACACAGATTGATGGTAATGACCATTAGCTTCTACACTAATGGGCACTAGCATCAATTCATGTTTTATGGCAGAAAATAGAACATATTTTCTGCATTTTTTCTTTCCCAACAGCTAAAATAAAAGAGTATCTCTTCCCTTTATTTTTTCAGCATATTTTCTGGAGAAACATTGTGAAATGCTTGCAGTGTAGGCTACTATGAGATGCTGGTAAGTAACATACTGTGAAATGTGAGTGCTTACCCTCAGTAGACTGTGAGCTACCAAGGAAACTACAGTGACTCAAAAAACTGTCTGGATGTTTGCCACTTTTTCAAAGAATTGCTTATAACTCAGTCCCCAGTTGGCCATAAATCATGAAAAAATAGGGGTGGATAGCCAGTGGTCATGTGATTATGTGTGCCAAATATGGTTATTATCATGAGACTTGATACTGTACAATTAATTCAACATTGACCACTACTCATCCAGACAGTTTTTTTGCAGGGTATCCAAGTAACAAATAAGTAGGATATATCTAGTACTTTGTGTAACCACCCTTGGCCTTGAGCACTGCTGCAACCCTCCTAGGCATACTATTGATCAAGTTAAGGCAAACCTCCCTTGGAATTTTCCTCCATTCCTCTTCAATCCTCTTCCACAGCTCCTCTATGCCCTTAGGGGGTACTGGGTAGGTTCCCAACCTTTTCTTCAGGTCATGCCAGAGATGTCCAATGGGATTGAGGTCTGGTGACTGTGCAGGCCAGTCAAGAAGCTCAACACCATGATCTTTGAACCATTTCTGGGCCAATTTGGAGGTATGCTTGGAATCTCCATCTTGTTGAAAGATGAACTTGTTGACATCCATCCCATGTTCCTCCATAATTTTGGTGTAGAGTGTTGCATCCATCCTCCCATTGATCCTGCACATTTGGCCTACTCCATGTACTGTCATGCACCCCCAAATCATCAAACTCCCTCCACCAAACTTGACAGTCCCTTGGACATGTTGGTTTGTAAGGGGTGATCCTGGTTTCTTCCACACCCAAAGCCTCCCATCTGACCCCAGGTAATTAATTTTGGTCTCATCAGACAAAACAACCCTTGCCCAGTCTGCTTCAGTCCAGTGTTGGTACTTCTGGGCAAATGCATAGTGCTGTTGTACATGTTGAGGTTGAAGCAGGGGTTTTTTGGCTTTGACAGCAGCCTTCAGGTTCTCTTTCTTCAAGTGATTCCTGATGGTTTGGGTGCTGACACCAAGCCCAGAGATTTTCTTGAGCTGAGTGGCAGTATCTGCTTGCCCAGAGGTGATTAGGTGAGCCATATGACAATGATCATGAGCTGTAAGCTTAGAGGGATGGCCTCCAGCATTGGTTGGAAGGGGTGAAAGAGCCTTGGAACATATCTCTGAGACAGTAGAATGACCAATATGAAGTTTAGAAGCAATTTGACAAGACTGGCCATCCTGAAGCATGGACAGCACAGCCAGATGAGTATCAGAGGGGATGGCCTTCATGGGGAATGGGGAGCATAGGGGGCAGTAGTTGGGCCTAATTTATGTATAATCATACTAAGGTTATATTAATTTGTTGAAATTCAGCACAGCCACTGAATAATTCAGCATAGCCACAGTCATACCTAAAGTTATAATCACCTGCAAAAAAACTGTCCAGATGACTAGTGGTCAATGTTGAATTAATTGTACAGTATCAAGTCACATGACCATAACCATATTCTGCACACATGAAACCAATACCCTCACAACTAGGATGTTTTCACTAGTGGGAAGCACCAATGGGAAGCTTACCTGAAGACTGGAATGGACCAAACTCCTGCTGTACACTCCAGGAGTCATGGGAGGGATAGGCAACTAAGCTGACAAAGTGCAGATATCTTGCATCTACCTGCCTCAAGATGTTTCCTTTGGTTTAGTGTGACTAAATAACCACCTCTCAGTCATCAATGGTTTGGTTCAGAGCACAAGCTAGCCAACCTGGCCATGACACTCTAGTTGCAAAGGTTTTGCTTCATTTCAACCTTCAGGGAAGCTTTCCATTGGTAGAAACACCCTGGTTGTGAGGGTATTGGTTTGTTCTTGATACATTGAAGTGCCAAATTGATGTCCATGGTATTTTCAGTCATCACAGTACTGATTAGTTACAAGGCTCATTGGGCACTGGTCAAGAAACCAACACTGGGGTGACTTCCAGTGGTTTTTGAAGTGACTGATGGGCATGATAGTTCATTATACTAATGTTACTGTAGTATATACCAGTATTTACTGATATTTCCCTAAAGGAATGACCTTGGAGAACCAGAGTAGTGACTTGTTGAGTTGCAGTGAAAAAGGGAGGCCTGATTGTACAAATTGAGTGTTTGGTATTGTTTACATGCTGACAAATCATGTAGTAGATCATGTGATATGGTCTGGTTTTCTGGCAGAACCAAACAACTACAGATACCCTTCATTTGGCTGAGCTTCCACCTTCCAAGCTGAAAGTCAAACAATTGTCCCAATAAGGTGTCATTTTCATTTGCTTATTCTGTCATCTATTTTTATCCAAATATTATTTAATGGCTCTCCATACACAGCTATGACCAGGTACTTCAATTGATCCACCAACACCTTGAGCTTAGTCATCACATTGCACTGGCTACACTGTAATTAGTGACAAACCCACAAACATCAAGACAATTGTTTGAGCCACTGTAACACCTCACACAATCATTACAATAACTTGTTCTATTTGGTGTAGCATCCTTGCATATACACACTACTAGCTTCAGTACAATACTATATCTGACATCTTGTTATCCACTTAAAATTGAGTCCTTCTGTTGCAGTCAGTCATACCATCACATACATCATTCATTGTAATGTGCTGTACATAGTATTCAAACCACTAATCCTTGAAAAATGCAAAAAAGAACCTGGATGAATTGGAATTCCAAAGACTAAGAATACATATGAAAGTTAGACAGCCACCTTAAAACACTTGCACCATTCCTCCCCATGGGCCATCTGACTCAAGTCCAACTCTACAGAACAACCTCTTGGAATGATTACTGTGTTCCACATTGAGTAAAATGGCATCCTTAGTACCACAGGTATCCAAAGTAGTAATCTCCCCTTTGGACCTCTAATCCAGCCATCTTGATACAACTTGACTGGTTCAACCCACATACTAGTATCCTCTTGCATGAACCCATAAACAAATTGTCCACTGTTTTGCAATGAATGTGAGGGGACTGATGAAAAGCAAATTTGATATCCCTTAAAAACTTTGGCTCCTAGGAGTATATAAGATCTGTGAGAATGCACAACATGTAACATACTCACCAATTTTTTCTTGGCATGAGGTAGGTGCACCAATACAGGGTGTAGAAGCCTTCACTGGAGACTTCTCTGGTACACTAACCATATCCCCATAGCTCTGACCATCACAAACTTCCACAACTTTGTCACTTGAGCCTGAGTACATTCTCTTCCCATCAGGACAAAATGTAACTGGATTGACACAAGATGTATGCTCCTGAACAGGACTGCCAATCTCCATACTTCTCTTAACATCCCATACCCTCACAGTCTTGTCCAAAGATCCACTGACAATCCTCTTCCCATCATGGGAGAATGCAACTGAAATAACAGATGAAGTATGGCCCTGAAAAGGGCTGCCAACCTGTACACCACTTTTAATATCCCACATTACCACAGCACCTCCCACTGAGCCTGAAACAAGTTTTCTCCCATCAGGGGAGATTGCAACTGATTTCACTGGAAAAATATGCTGAAGTGGGCTGCCAATCTGCACACCTTTCTCAACATCCCACACCCTTATAGTCTTATCCAAAGATCCAGAAACAATTCTCTTCCCTTCAGGGGAGAATGCAACTGAAGTGACAAAGGAAGTATGGCCTTGAAGGGCACTACCAATCTGCACACCCCCTTCAACATCCCAAACCCTCACAGTCTTGTCTGAGGAACCTGACACAATGTTCTTTCCATCAGGAGATGCTGCTACTGAATGTACTTTAGAAGTATGGCCCTCCAGAGGGTTGCCAATCTCTACACCTCTCTCAATATCCCAGACCCTCACAAGGCCATCCCCTCCTGAAACAATCTTCTTCCCATCAGGAAAGAATGCAACTGAATAAACCTTGGAATGGGCATCAAGAGGGCCACCAATCTGCATGCATCCTTCAACATCCCAGACTCTTAAAGTCTCATCTGCAGAGCCTGACACAATCCTCCTCCCATCAGGGGATAATGCAACTGAATGGACAAAAGAAGTATGACCCTGGAGAGGGCTACCAATCTGCACACCTCCTTCAATGTCCCACACCCTCACAGTCTTGTCTAAAGAGCCTGACACAATCTTCTTCCCATCAGGGCAGAGCACAACTGAACTGATTGCAGACATATTGTCAAGGGCCCCACTAATCTGCATTCCCCTTTCAACATCCCAGACTCTCACAATATTGTCCCATGTGCCTGAAACAATTTGCTTCCCATCAGGAGAGATTGCCACTGATCTGACCCCATTATGGCCCACCAGACCCAGAGGGTTGCCAATCTGCACACCTGTCTCAGCATCCCAAACCTTCACAGTGCCCCCTCCTGAGACAATCCACTTCCCATCAGAGGAGAATGTAACTGAACTGACTTCAGAAGTATTGTTGAGAGGCCCACCAATCTCTATACCTCTCTCAATATCCCAGATTCTTACTGTGTAGTCCCTTGAGCCTGAGACAACCCTTGTCCCATCAGGGGAAAATGCAACTGATCTGACCCCAGAATCATGACCCTCTAGAGGACTACCAATCTGTACACCTCTGTCAACATCCCAGACCCTCAGAGTGTTGTCCACTGATCCTGAGATAATCTTCTTTCCATCAGGGGAAAATGCAACTGATTTGACTGCAGAAATATGCTGAAGAGGCTTGCCAATCTGCACACCTCTGTCAACATCCCAGACTCTCACAGTTTCATCCAAAGAGCCTGAGGCAACTTTTTTTCCATCAGGTGAGAATGCAACTGCATCAATGAAAGAAGTATGGCCCTCAAGAAGGTTTCCAATCTGCATATGACTTTCAACATCCCAGACCCTCACAGTAACATCCCTTGAGCCAGTGACAATTCTTCTCCCATCAGGAGAGAATGCAACTGAATTGACATCTGAAGTATGGCCCTCAAAAGGATTTCCAATTTGTACACCTCCTTTAACATCCCAGATCCTCACAGTCTTGTCTAAAGAGCCTGAGACAATCCTCCTCCCATCAGGAGAGAATGCAACAGAGCTGACTTCAGAAGTATGGCCAAGCAGGGCAAGCTGAATAGCTGGCCAACCAGTCAGACCTCCTACAGCAACCCTAGCCAGGTGTGGAAATTTTGGCATGAGAACTGCTGATAGTGATGTGTTGGGGGGAATAAATGTGAGGGCAGAGACATAGAGGTGTGGAGTGCTGTGCAACATGACACTGCCAAAATTCTGAATGAACTTGATTTCATCTTCTACCAATGCCAATACATCCCTGAAGCCATCTTGGCCCTTCAATGTGATATCAGATGTTGTCAATTATAACTACTCACAGACAACTTACCAGTAACCATGTTGCAATGGAGGCAAGAGCATCCTCACCCTTTCTAACTATCCCAAGAAGGCTCAACACTTCCAACCAGAAGATAATTTTTTCACTTCCAACAATAGCCTTAACCATCACTGCAAGTGTAGGGTCAAAGAGAGTGTTCTCTAGATGTCGGGCCCAGAATTGACATGAATAGGAGAGATGGGGTGGAATGTTCTTCTGGATTCTCTGTGACAGATCAGACACTTCAGTGTTGGCCAAGTAGGAACTCTCCAGTCCACAGAGGTTGAATCGAAGCTCATCAGAAAGAATCTGCAACATAACAGAGGCCGTGTCTTTTGTATCAGGGGTATCAATGGAGTAGACACCACTCCGCGAAGGATCCATCAAGAAACTATAGAAGGATGGATGGAGCGGCTGGACAGGAGTGGAATGGTCCAGAATGCCGGCTAGCACTGGAGAAATGGAGCCGAGGGCAAGAGTAATATCATAGCCGTCCTGCCCCTTTAGAGATATTTCATGTATACGATTGAAAGCTACCACAGGAAGAGGCTCGAGTGTCATCACAATCTGGCGCATCACGGACCGGTATTGGCCAAGGGCTTTCCCAGACTGAGGTATACCATTCTTCAGGATCGTCAAGTAAGTCCCATCTAGTAGCATTCTGCCATATCCAGACTCGAGAGCCATGAGATCATCATAGCACTGTTTTGGAGTCGCTCCGCCTTCACTTGACTTGATATACTCGCAAGCCAGATGAGCCCACACAAACAGGCCATTGGACTCTTTAACGATATTCTGGACTTGTTTTACTCCAATACCAGGAAGACGGCGAAGTTCCTCGGAAACATAGAGCCCAATATCACGTTCCACCAACTTCAGAGGGATTCCATCCAGCGAGGTTGCCTTCACATGCGGGGCAGCCCTCAGAGCACGTTCAATGTCTGGCAATGCTCTGGACGTCAAAAGGATTCGGAAATTGGTGGGAAGAGAGGCAGTATCGACGGAGGTCAGAAGAGATAGGATATGCGCCCTCGACAACTCAGGCCCGCTTTCGTCCAAGCCATCGATCACTACGACCACATTCCCGACGATTTGTTCATTGATCTTGGATAGCGGCTCTAGGATGAGTCTTTTCCACTGTTGCATTACATCAGGTGTGGTCTTCAAAGAACGACCCCTCCCAACTACGTCTGCCAAAGCCCGCCGAAAAGCCAGATCATGAGTCGCCAGGTCCAGAGCAATGGTGGTGAGGAGCTTCTTCTCCATCTGTTCAGCCTGCCTGTCACGGGCAAAGCAAAAGATGGTTCCAAGTCCCCCTACACTTTGCATCCACGACCTGATCGTATGAGCAATGGCAGATTTTCCTCTTCCGGCCTGCCCATGGAGCCATAAGATACGAGGGGCATTGGGGTCGGGAGCAGTTATCCAGTTGATGATCTCCCGCAAAATCTCCGTCCTGGTGCCGTCAAGGCAAACCTTGGTCGTGTTAAGACCTGCATCCCCAACGTAAGCCATGCCTTCGAGTTTGAAGTCTTCGAGTGCGAGGCATATGTTGGTCCCAGCACCCGGGACGGTACGGTCTCGATATTGCCGCATTAGGCCATTCAGAGACTTGATGTAGTCACCGGCGACCATTCCTATCTCTTTCCGACCTTTCTTTCTTATTCTGTTCCCTGAAGTTGCGCCGCGTCAGAACAATCGAATCGATCAGCGAACCATAAACCATACAGAAGTGTTTCGTTCCGGGATGGTTCATAATGAACCGCGTTGCGTCACTCATGACCCGCGCAATCATCCCTAACGTCTCTCTCATACTTTCCATACTCTCGATGGTGTTGCCTTCAATAAGAAACGCGTAAACTGTGCTAACCGTACTGAGAAGGTCGAACACCATGCCGTTTAAGTTGGTTTGGTTGATGATGCACTGCGGGGATTAGATGAAGGGAGATATACACAAAGGTCCAGGAACGTACTTGAGAAGCAGCCATCAAGACCCCTAGCGCAAGCTCGGTGTAGGGGTGGACCTTACGTATACATTTAACCACAGCACAAATACAAGAACGAGACTCTTACATTTGCAATAGTGGTAGCGATGTCATTAAAGGTTTTCAAAGGTTTGAGGGATGTATCGCGGAACTGTTGGACCTCTGTAAGTGCGGTATTCCCTCTAGCAATGACGTCGACAGGGCCAAAGTTGCTGCTGCGTGACACAGGAACAGCGTCGAGTGCGTTTGGTACCATACCCATGTCCTCACCGATCGCTGCTGGCGCGGACGCTGGTCCTGGGTTGTCGGTCGCCGTTTCAGCCTGCACGACGGAACTACTTGGAATCACTGCAATAGTTGGATGATACGAACGACAGACCTCGCGAAATGAAACCGCCCGGGCTTGCTCTCGTCGTTCCAGAGTCCCCGCACCCGTACCCATCTCAACTGACTCTTTCGCGACAAGACCTGATTGAGGCCGGTTCAGCCGGCGAAAGAGGCGTTTCATCCGGGGTAACGTGCCCGATGTTACAGGAACCGAGGCGACGTTGGCAGATGTCTGAAGCGCTCTTGGTGACTGCTTGGTTTCATGAACCTGTGAGTGTTATATCTCGGAAGGACTCAATATCACGCACAGAAAGATCAACATTAGATGTCGAATGAGGTGTCCTTGCGAAGCCCAAGCGAAAACGTTTCTTTGACTGACTGCGAGCCATCGAATGTGTCGTACGACGTTTGTACGTTGGATTCGACACTCGGGAGTTGAAGTACCAACAGGTGCCGTGATGCTGTGGGCTGGTCTGGTTTACAGACCACCACGTGGCATATCCGCAACACCGTAAGGAAGTGTCTAGACTTGACTCCCCTATGCCCAGCGGACTCGATGGTCATGCTTCGATGTATATTGTTACTTCTAGGCAGTTATGCCTCATGGAGTGTGCACGCGGATAACATAAAAGTTCGACCTTCAAGTCCGCAAGGCTTCCTAGTATTGAGTCTTCTATCTCGCACGGAGTACGTCCAAGGACATCTTCTGAGACCATTTGGCTTGATTGACCATCCTCCTAGACAATGGGACAAGTCGTAGCAATTGGCACGGCAGTTGTGGCAGCGGCCACAGGGCTAGTGGTACCAGAGTCATCAACGGACGCGATAGCCATGATTAGAGAGTCTATTCGAACTAGTATTCGAGCTGAAAACCCAACTTTACAAGCCATTGCTAACGCTGAAGATCCAAAAGACTTCGTAAAGAAGGCTGCTCAGGAGACGGTGGATAACGTCCAGGCCGTGGAAGCCACTCGGCGAGAGACAGAAGAGCGACTGGGAAATGGCGTCCAACCTATCATCTTGCCTACCGCCAAAGAGGTAGAGATAGCGAAAGCCAGGGTACACTACCAGGAGGGTATGTTTCACTTCGCCGTCGTGGGCCTTGCCGGGTCTGGCAAGTCCTCGCTGATCAATGCGCTCCGTGGTTTGCGTAACAACGAGCGGGGTGCTGCTGAAGTGGGTGCTACGGGAACGACGTCCACCATCAGTCGTTACCCGGATCCAAGCTCTGACAACCCCTTCGTGTGGTATGATATTTCCCGTGCAGGCGCTCTTTTGCGGCCAGATTGGCTGTACTTCAATAACCAAGGACTCTTTGTCTTCGACTGTATCATCGTTCTCCTCGACAATCGCTTGACTCGGATAGATATTGACATCCTGGCCAACTGCAGACGCTTTCAAATCCCCACTTATATTGTACGCTCGAAAGCGGACGTGCTTGTCCGCAACATCTTAGAAGATATGGAGTCCGACGCTGGCGAAGGCGATGATGCTCGACACCAGTCGCTTTACGTTCAGGCCCGTGAGGAGTTCATTGCAGCCACGCGAGTCACCGTCCAGCGCGCCCTCCAAGACGCAAATCTACCCGATCAAAAGGTTTACATTGTTTCCAGCAGGAATCTGTGTTCTATAGCAAAGGGGGGAAAGCTTTCTCAAGGGATCATCCACGAATGTGAGTTGATGAAGGACTTGCTTGAGGATGCTCGCTCTCGTCGCTGCTGTTCGGTGGGCGCTGCTTGACGTCAGTATACGCTGGTGGATGGGGTACTGGCTCTTCCAATACCTCTACGTTTTCCCCATATGTTTTTGCTTGTATTAAGTTTTCGAGCTTCCCCTAGCTCCTTCGTCCAGCTCAGACGAATGGTCTACTGGGCCGTTTTCTTTGTACATTCCACGTTCTGTAAATTTACAATGTATTTCTGCAACCAACAAGAAACCCCCAGACAATCACGCAATCAAACTGCGGCTCCTAAACTCCTCAAGCGTTGCTGACTTCAGATTGGCAGAATTGCACGGGTTGGCAACTTGGAGTGTGGCAACACGTGGAAAGGGATGTCCACGCACATCGAAATTCGATGTTTGCGAGGGCTGGGGAGTAATCCTGGGCGATTTTGTCGCCGCATGTCGTGGTGTAAGTGATGCGGTGGAGGACAAGTACTATGAACACGCCAGTCTAGTGGCCGTGGTCTTCGGAGCATTTGGAAGAGCTATCTTAATAGTGGCCTGCCAGGAGTTGCATAAAACATACCCATCTACCCAATGTCACGCGTGTATTGTCGTGAACTTATTAAGGAGCTGTCTGCATCTGCGTCAGTGGGACGGTCAAACTCCAGTATGATACGCTTCCTACGGTTTCTGAATTTCTCGAGTGCGCGGCAAGTGCTGGCATTGAACATTTCTGGGAAGCCTAGCTTTTACTGACATGTTTAAACGCGGATTCCATTAGTACCTCGCCTGATGACGTGCAGGAGACAAGTCCCATCATGTACGTGACTTCGTGGTCGTGTGGGCACATAGTTTGTGTATGTATGCGTCCTCGACAACACAGATGTAAGCTTCCCGCACGCTACATGGATATTGACGACTGGTCGCATCTCCTGAAGGCATGAACCCACCATGTTTGTCATGTGGCGATCATGTTTTTCCTTATGCCCATGAACAGCGTGTCGACCCCAGACTGCCGTGATTCGAGGGTGCACAACTGCCTGGAATCCAGCCTCATGGAGTTTATATACGGATAGCCTCAAAGCTCAACCCTCGACCCTGCAAAGGCTTGCCTGGGTTTTACCTCTCATCTGTCAGAAAGTATGTCCCAGCATATGTGCTTCTACTAGCTGGTACTAAACGTCTTTCCAGTCAATGGGACAGGTTTTAGCAGTCGTCACGATCGCAGGAATAGTAGTCGTGAAGGCCGTTCTAGAGTCGATTCGGGCGAGCAACATAACCAAAAACCCGACTTTACAAGCTATCGATAAAGCTGAGGACCCAGAAGACTTCGTGCAGAAAGCTACTCAAGAAGTAGCAGACAAAGCTATGGCGGACAAAGTGCAAGCCGCAGAGGTTGCTCGGCGGGAGGCAGAAGAGCGACTTAGAAATGGCGTTCAACCTGTCGTCTTGCCTACCTCTGGGGAGGTAGAGGCAGCGAAAGCCAAGGTAGACTATCAGGAGCGCATATTCCACTTCGCAGTCGCAGGAGTTGCCGGAACTGGCAAGTCTTCGCTGATCAACGCATTCCGTGGTTTGCGTAACAACGAGCGGGGGGCAGCTGGAGTGGGTGTTGTGGAAACAACGTCAAAGATCGGTCGCTACGCGGACCCAAACTCTGACAATCCCTTCGTATGGTATGATATTCCCGGTGCAGGGACTCTTTCGCAGCCAGATTGGCTGTACTTCAATAACCAAGGTCTCTACGTCTTCGACTGTATCATCGTTCTCTTCGACAACCGTTTCACCCAGACGGATGCTGCCATCCTGGCCAACTGCAGACGCTTTCAAATCCCCACTTACATCGTACGCTCGAAGGCGGACTCACATATCCGCAACGTCTTAAACGATATGGGATACGACCCTGATGAAGACGACGGCACTCAATATCAGCCACTGTATGTCCAGGCCCGTGAGCAGTTTGTTGCGGCCACGCGGGCCACTGTCCAACGCAACCTCCAAGATGCAAATCTACCCGACCAAAAGGTCTACATCGTTTCCAGCAGGAATTTACTTACTATAACGAAGGGACGGAAGCTTTCTCCAGAGATCATTGACGAGTTTGAGTTGATGAAGGACTTACTGGAGGAGGCTCGTTCTCGCCGCTGCCGTCCGGTGAGCACTGCCTAACATCTATGATCACCAATGAGTGCGGATCGGCGCTTTTAGCAACTCCATAGGTTCTTCCAGTATATTTCCTGTCTACCAACTTTTTCTACCTTACAGCTTGTTCGTCCTCCTCATGAGAACAGCTCTGCCAGCAGTACTTCTGACTCATCCCCTGAACCATCCGTGTATTGTGCCCTTAGTAATCGTGCTAATCGTGATTCAGGAATGCATGACTACTCGGAATCTGGTCTCGTGGATAACAAACACCAGAGGCGAAGGCTGTCAAGACTCCCCACCTGTCTGAGCTCCAAATTTACTCTGACAAAAAGCTTCTGAGGGTGGAAGGATGGGCAGCCCGTACTACATACATCGAGACTCGTCTACGGGGTAAGTAACGTGGCATCTCAATGCAGCCGAAGTTGCGACGATTTAGAAATATCAATGGTGATCAGACCTCGAGCAAGCTAACCAGACATATATCGAAGAGTCATGAGGGGTTTTGCTGATACGTGTCGTTCAGGAAACTCGGACGTCTTGCTTCCATCATATTTCTTCGAGAGACCGTCTTGAGCCCGACGTCACGGTGATTGACGACGGTCTTCAGGTCTTCCGGACTTGGGGGCCCATTCGTTCAGAAATAGCACCTTTCTTACATGTTCTACGTGCGCCAACTTCTTCGGTTATCCTTAAAACCCGGGACTTCGTCCAAGCTGTCAAATTCACGTTCGTCAACCGCAGGGCGACTTTCCTGGATGATGGCGAACTTGAACTCAGTTCCTGAAACTTTAGAAGCTTCAAATCACCTCGCCGCACATCAAGGGATTTTCAGTCGGTTTTGACAAGCGAGGAGTTCGAGGTCTTCCGCCGGCAGGGTTCTTTCACAATTCCCACCATGCCTGGTGAGTGTCGTTATGACATGCCACAAATTTTACCTTTTCGACAGATTTCAGTGTGCGGTAGCGGCATAGGCGAGAGATCCGGTGGAAAGCCTCAAGGTACCATGAGCACCAATTGCCTGGTTAGGACCTTCGGAACATTCAGAAGCACGCTCGACGGGTCCGCCTCAATGATAACAAATCCCGTCAACGTCCTATGTGGTGTTAGAGCTATCGAATGCCACATAAGATATACATACATATGTTCAGTGTCGCGCGAATAGTTTAGCAGTTACCCGCAGCCGTCCAACTGCGGGCCCCACCGGTTCTCCATCTGGTGACCCATGCTAAGGACAGAGCTTTTGAACTTACAGTATTATGCCCCTAGCACGGCTATTTCATGGTCGTGACGGGGACTACACATGGCGGGTTTTTTTCCCCTGCGGTGAGGTGGTAAATTCGAGGTCTTTCAGCAGGGTTCAATCAATTTCTGCTGTACATGGTTATTACGTGCCACAGGATTTACCTTATAGACAAATTTTAGTGTGCGGTACGAGCTACGAGCTACATACGTACCCGCCCACATCGAGGTTGTTTGCCAGAGGTGAATTTGATCAAGCTCAGATAAGTTGAGGAGTCTTAAACCGTCTCGGCTTGCAGTGATAAGACGTCTTCCCAAGCCAGCAAGGCTTGCCCGCACTTGATCTCTCAATCTGATCTCACAAAGTAGGTCCCAGCACATGTACTATCCCGCCGTTTGGTACAACTGAGCATCATCGTAGACAATGGGGCAGGTTGTGGCTGTCGGCCGCGCGATGTACAAAGCAATAGCAGCGTCCGTAAAGTCCATTGTAGAGTCAATTCGGGGAAGCGCCAGAACCGAGAACCCGACTTTACAAGCCATCTTTACAGCCGGGAGCCCAGAAGACTTTGTGAGGAAGGCTGCTCAGGAGGCAGCAGACAAAACTACAGCGGACAAAGCACGGGCCGCAGAGGCCGCTCGGCGGGACGCAGAGGAGCGACTTAGAAATGGCATCCAACCTGTCATCTTACCTACTCCCGAAGAAGTAATTGGCAGCGAAAGCCAGGATACACTACCAGGAGTGCATATTTCATTTCGCCATTGCAGGGCGTGCTGGAACTGGCAAGTCCCCCCTGATCAATGCCTTCCGTGGTCTGCGTAATAACGAGCCGGGTGCTGCCGGAGTGGGTACTGAGGAAACGACGTCCAGGATCAGTCGTTACCCAGACCCAAACTCTGACAACCCCTTCGTATGGTATGATATTCCCGGTGCAGGAACTCTTTCCCAGCCGGACTGGCTGTACTTCAATAACCAAGGTCTCTACGTCTTTGACTGTATCATTGTCCTCTTCGACAGTCGCTTCACTCAGACGGATATTGCCATCCTCACCAACTGCAGACGCTTTCAAATCCCCACCTACATAGTACGTTCGAAAGCGGACTCACATATCCGCAACATCTTGAACGATATGGGATACGACCCTGATGAAGACGACGATACTCAATATCAGTCGTTGTATGTTCAGGCTCGTGAGCAGTTCATTACGGGCACCCGGGCCACCGTCAAGCGGGACCTCCAACGTGCAAAGTTATCCAATCAAAGGGTTTATATCGTTTCCAACAGGAGTTTACTTTCCATAACGAAGGGGCGGAAGCTGTCCCCGGAGATCATTGATGAGTTTGAGTTGACGAAGGATTTGCTCGAGGAGGCTCGTTCTCGCCGTTGCCTTGTGGTGGGTGCCACTTCACATCGAGACACACCAGTGGATGAGGTACTGGCACCTCCAGCACCTCGTGCGGTGCCGGCGCTTCCAGCACCACGTGCGGTATTGGCGCTTTCAGCACCTCGATAGATTGTTCCCATATGTTTTCCCGTCTACTGACTTTTCCAGGCTGAGCTTTTTGTGCCTTCTTGTGTACTTGTACCCACGAGGACAATTCTGAACTTGTCCAACAGCATCATTTTCTTGGTAGTACCCTCCACGTCCTGTCAGCTTGTAAATTTACGATGTATTCGCAATCCCTCAAGACATTCATGAGTGCACCACGTATGCCATTTTCTTTCCGCCGTTTCACCTTCCCATTGAACCGATCCTTACTCCCTCGTGGAGGGGATCCGATGGTGTAATCGCGCCCGTCGTTGCTCTGTGTTCCACCCCACGGATTTCCGGACCTAAACGACCCTCCTTTCTCTTCATACATGCTAACTTTGGTGAACGGAGTCTGTGCACAGAAATCACCTGCAAAAGGCCTGCCCAATCAGTGGTCAAATTGCAGTCGCTAAATCTTCCAAGTGTCATCCATTTAAGGTTCACGGTTTACCAAGTCACACTTGGTGTATGACCTATTTTGATAACACGTGGGAAGGGAGACATTCAGGCCGGATGGAAGGTGAGATTTGCCGTTTGTGAAGGAGGGCCAGGAAAAGCTGGAAAACTTTATCGCTGCGGGTAGCGGCATAGGTGATCGTTCCGGTCGAAGGCTTCAAGGTACCATGAACACCGTGTGCTGGGCCAGGGCCTTCGGAACATTCGGAAGCACGCTCCAGGAACCCGCCTCAACGATGGTAAGTCCTGTCGATGTCCTATGTGGTGTTAAAGGTACGGACGCCGCACGAGATATACTTGGTAGTTCCCGATCAGCATGCGTCTACTCAATGTCATGCGAATATTATCGTAAATTTAGAAGCCAGTTGCACCCGTCCAACCGCGGACCCCACCGGTTCTCCACCCGGAGACTCATGCCGAGGACAGACCTACTTTTGGACTTCGAAAGTGATGCCCCTAGCACGGTTATTTTGTGGTCGTGTGAGCACGTATAGCACGGGGACGACACGTGGCAGTTTTTTTTCCTGCGCCGTCCGGCACCAAGTGACATGTAGAAGACAGACTTACAGATTGGCATCAGGATAACCCTAGCACTTTACTTTGTGGTCGCGTGAGCAAGGTTGACGACGTGCGATAGTCTTTTTGCCCTGCCAGGGCCAATCATTGCCAAGCGGAACGGGGCTTTTCGGTACTTGCTTCATGGGAATTCGTGCACCCAAGCTAACCAAGAGAGGGTCTATAAACCCAGGTTCAGGGAACTCAAGCGCGATGATATGCAGAAGATAGACTCGGTGAGTTTCGGACTTGCAGTGATATAGAGGTCGCGTGAGTGCCGTTTCGTGTGACAGTCATCTATTTTCCTGCGATGTCAGCCGTTGTCAAGGGGAATTGACAAGTCGGAGCACCGATGGGGTGTAGTGTTGGAATCTGCACCCGTCTCCGAAGTGATTGTTCATAGGTAACAAATCAAAGAACTGCGGACCCCATAAGATGACATGAGGAAGACGGACCTGGTGTCGGACTTGCGGTGATACAGTCGTTACCTATCAATACATATTTACTTTGTGGTCGCGTGAGCGGCTTTTGTGTGACAGTTTTCTGCTGCAAGTGTCAATCATTGCCAAGGGTTCTCATTGGGAATGGAGGCATTAGAGCGGTAACTGTATGTATTTTTGTGGGGATAGGGTTATACAAGCCGCGGAACGGCTTCGAGCTGCCGATCGCATTGGGAATATATGTAGTATTAACGCGGTTTCATTGGCTGACAATTCTTTATCTCAGGGATGTTGCGGATGAGGCACATGAAGGGATGCCGTGAGCTCATAGCGAAGTCACGCGAGTAGGATGGCCCCCTTTTGGGGAGTACAGAGAACGCTCTCAAATAGGTCGAGCATGTAGTGTACAAACGAAAGACATGGTAGTAAAAAGTGCTAAGTTACGTACATAAAAGTACCGTTAAGTGCACACCACGCTACACGTTTAGTGCCTCTGTTGCAATCGCTTCTCTCTGATCTCTTCGGCGAGGATCGCGTCTGGATCGCGCCCAGCGACTTCGGGGAGTAGGAGTGTGAAGCCTGTAAAGTCGCGTTAGCATGTTTCCCCACGCATCGTTTAAAGGGGGAGGAGACGACGTACATGCTCCAACAAGGCTGCATCCAAAGAAAACTACATTATCGCGTCGTCAGCTACATTTCAAAATGTGGAAAAAAAGCAAACTCTTACTCCAAAGCACAGCGGGCGTCCCGATCGATGACGTGAGGGTGTTGAATACTAGTGCGGAGATGATGGCGCCGGCTTTTCCGCATGCTGCGGACATACCGTGCGCGGTGGCACGATATTTGGTGGGGAAGACTTCAGCAGGGTAACACTATTACGGGTAGTCCGTAAGCTAAGTTTAGCTAGTTGTGACAAAGGAACTCACATATGTTGTGCTATATTGGTGGAGAAGCGAGAGGTAGGGTTAAGGACGGATGGGTTGCGAAAACAGGGGTCACTCACGTATTCGCTCCGAAGTTGAAGAAGAACTAGGAGGTGGGAGATCAGGCCCCAAGGACAATGCAAAGACACATGGGAAGAACGCACCTGAAGTAACGCGAAGCAGACGATGAACGAGGCATTGTTCAAGCTTGTGAACTTTCCAGCAAGAATACCCACTTGAATCAAGAGTGAGTACCGCATCACATGCTCGGGGTGTGTCACGCACGGAAGAGGGCAGTCATGAGGAAACCTTGAAATTGGATGACCTTCCGGCCGAGCTTCTCGATCGTCAAGACGGAGACGTAGTAACCTACATACTGCGTTAGCAGCTCCTGAGGGCGAACCGCACATCAGTCGTACCAGGCACGAATCCAAGAGCAGTGATGATGATGTTTCCAGTGGAAACCTTGAAAAGCTTTTCCCAAGGTGTCCCAGTCGTGCCGGCATATCCGATCTGCTGCAGTACGACGTTCTGGTTGAGATTGATACCGTAGAAACTGAACATGGATCAGTATTGCTCCCGAGGCACAACGTGAATAAAACATACGCGATATCGAGCAAGAACCAGCAGGTACAAGTACCGATCAAGATTTTAGCATGTCTCCATTCGGAGAAGTACTCCAAGAACTCTGGATGCCGATCAGATGATCGGGCGAGGAGGAAAGGTGCCGATTGTAGCACGTACCCCTGAAATGCGCTTTCCGTTGGATGTCTACATGGACTTCTTCTTCGGGCTCGTTAAGACTGGACACTTTGACGCCGTCTTTGAAGTCTTTCACCTCGTCTGTCTCGACTAGGGTATCGTTTTTGGCTCTCTTGTAACGCTCGGCTTCCGGGAGGGTCAAACGTTGGTATAATGTTCCGAATGCGGGAATCAATGAGAGACCGATAACGATTCTCCATACCCCATCGACCTTGGACGTTTCACCCTCATCGTTCATAACATGCTTGTAGCAAGCGAGAACGATGATAGTAGCCAAGCTGCCCATGAAGCTCCCCCATCCCTGGTTAGCAAATATGTATGCAAGAAGGGTGCCTCGTTTGCGAATCACGGCCCGGTCACTGGTGACAGAGGCAGACATGGGGTAATCGCCACCGACTCCGATACCGAGTATGATTCGGAAGACGGTGAGCCATATCAAGCAATTATCAGGCGATAGGTCGTCTAGAGAGGGATCAATGGGATGAGATCAGAACTGTTCGATATGCTCACTCGTTGGACATGAGATACACATAATCGTTGCGAAGATAATGAGCATGAGCTCTTTTCCATCTTGAAATGGTATTTGAGTTGCCCAGGATCACCTAAAACGGGGAAACCACATACATAGAGCTTTGCGGCCGAGAGCGTCTGCAAAGTAACCTAGACGCGACATGGGACAGGAATTGAGGAAAAGATCTGAAAGAGGTCGCGCTGCCACGTACCGAAAAGGAATTGACCAATGACGCTGCCAATGTTGGCCGCTGCTTTCAAGAGGCCTTGAAGGTTATTTGGAAGACTTTTCCCTCCGTAAAGTCTGTACTGAAGCATGGTGGAGACGGGCTACCAAGGGATCGTGAATCAGACGAAATGGAAAACTGTTGGCGCAGAGGCACTCACGTTGATAATGAACAGATCATAAGCTGCAGGATGGTCAGCTGGGAAATGACATTAACGAGGAAAAAGTGAACATACCGTCGAGGAAGAATCCGACCTGTGCGAAGGAATGTCAGAAGTGATTTTTCTGCAGGGGAATTCGAGGACGTACACCGGCGATACCCAGTAACTTGACTTCTGCAAAAGTCAGCACAAAGGGTGGCTTATCGCCTGGATCACGTTCATAGTCCTGTAGGGCTGGACGGGCTGGAGGGTGACCCTGTTCGGTATCCGACATGACGAGAGAAGAGTGGGAGGGTTTGGGTATTGGATTGCCATTGGGACCCACTCTTTATCAATGTCTCCAAGCATGGCTCGAAATTTAGCCTAGTGAAATCACCCCAACTGATGCCGAGTTGGCCCGCGCCGGCCAGGACAGGCTTATCCCCTGAGCAGGAGCCCTTGGAGTGACCAAGCGGCTTCAAAAGTAGTTAGAATGCCATATTAGGTAATATCATGCTATTTGTGCCTTGGTGTAAGTCGGCGATGCATAAGCCAGAACGTTGAAACGTTGACGTCTGTCACTTCCAGCGGGCTCGTGCATACCGAATCATTGAAGTTCAAATATCGGCTCAACCGACTGACAGTGGTAGGTACCCTCCAGTGTCATGTGCTTCTATCTAAGCTGAATATTTCATTATTTATCTAAGTAACGAGTTAGGTGATACATTTCCGTAATGTCCGATGCGTGTTCGCAATTTTCGTTCAACGGCGGTTTGATACACGTGCGTCCCTATTCAAACGTTCACATGGTCCCCACCTTGACAAGCACCAATGGAGGCAGTCCGGGCCCGGTGGTCGCCCTAGGGACAGTGGTCGGCTCAAGGTTACCTTCGACAGAGATCTACAGCGCTGTACTCAGCCTAGGTTCCTAGTACTCCAGCCGGACAACACTTGGTTGGCCCAGCAACCGCGCTAACTAGGAGTCCGATGTATCCGACGACCGTAAGAAACAACCTTTTCACGTACCCAGATGTTTGGAAGCCAATGGAGGGCTTCGGCCACAAACCAGTGTAAAAGCCTAGGCCGGGATGCAAACACGGGCGAGCTCCGAAGTGAACACGCCTGGATCGCAATAGGTAATGCTCCACGCTTAAGCCCTCAGGCCTCATGAGGCAATGCACGTATCTACTCCGCCTTATGCATATGCGGTGCATATCCATAGCAATGTCGACTACGCCCTCGCACAAATGGACTCGGGAATACATAAACCTGCAACGAATGTGGTACGGCCAGTGATTGGTATGCTCACCCACGACTTGTGGGTGTGATCGTCATAAACATGTGATTCGGCTCACCTAAAAAGTGCACGTCTGACACTCCTGCCGATGAGGAATGCCACACTAACGTCACACTCTTCAGCCAAACTTGTGCGCTAGAGGAGGCTAGAACGCAGCGACAACATATTTTTCACTCGTTATGTCAAGGATGCATTGATGAGTGTAATAGAGATCCCTCGCCATGCCTGTGACAAGTTACGACATTAGAGATCTTGAGTGATGTGGGCGGGAGTGACCGTTAGGCGCAATGATTGATGCAGCTTTCGGTTACCCACGACCAAATTGTATTAGTCAGGCTGGCGTTCATGTAGACTACTACTGAACTCACCAGCGCAGCACAATCACGCTGTTATCGCCGACACCGTCACCGTCGACACCACAGTCTAGCCTAGAATTATGAACGTACAAGATCCATCCATAGAACGCGATTACATCCCAATTGCAGACCATGCAATGTATGTATGGCATCATCCCCTCCGCACTCGCTTGGTGATCTCATTTGGTCACATAGCATCGGCAACTTGAGAACAGCTGCACTCGTAAGTGTCTTCTCGACGATGCTCATGTCAGTCAGTTTTGAGCCGAGTTACGATAGGTTAGCTTGGATGGCTCAGGTGGGTTCGAGGTATTTCCCACCCTGAGTCTATTTCGCGACCCTGCCTTCTCTGTTGATATGCCCAGACACTGACTTCGTCCTGTCTGTCACAAGTCGAAAGTTATTGCATTCCAAACTTTGATTCGCCGTCCGTATTTGCACGCATACTTGATAAGTACAAGGTCGGTCCTATTCGTCTCCGTTGGTTGGCTTACGAACCTATCCTTCCTAGGGCGGTCATTTCTCTATCGCGCCAACTGTTCAGTTCACTACGAAACAAAACTACTTGCCTAACTCTAACATTCTACAAACGAAGTAAGTCATATTGATGGGAGGGCCATCGACAACCGATCATTCCATATGTAGGTTCCTCAACGACGAGGGCGTAGTTAACGTGACAGGTAGTCATCACTAAGCTTGCTTGGCATGTGGCCCAGGATCTGCTCACGCGAGCACTCCAGATTTTTTACCTCGCCATGAGAATGGTGACAGTCCGGCGCCTCCGTTGTTCTGGCTCGTCCGACGCGTCGAGGTACGCCTCAATTTGTGTCCCACAATGGCTTTACTTGAATCACACGACCAAGGTCATCCGTGGTGTCGCTTCTTTAAGAATGGAATGTGCCCCTGCATTCAACTATGCTCGTGATGAGCACACGACTGAGTTCTTGCCTGACGACTCCGTCCAGTACTGTCACCAGAAGAAAGTTGTATTCAGATCTCCCAATCTCGAACTCGACCTGCGCTACGTGGCAGAGGCTACCCTCGACAACGTACCCACGCCAGAGGTAAACATCGACTACTTAGACCTGTCGACAAAGGGACATCTCGGCCCGGCTGTATGCTGTGACCTGTCGCTGATTGAGGGTCAGAGAGTCACGTTCGTCTTGAGAATATGCCCAGAAAAGACGGGAACTCCGGAGGCGAGACCCACTCAGGAACTTGCAGACAGGTTGGGCATCCCCCTTGAAGGTGGGTGCCTTTTGTCGTGGAACAATATGTAACTGAGTTAGACTAGTTTTGATTGCGGGTGCCTCGAAGATGAGACCGCAAGATGATCCTTTCCTCAGCGCGGTTCGTCACCCCGCGTTTTGTGTGATGTTGTTTGAAGTGAAGTTTTTGTGTCACAGGACCTGTTAGAACATCTTTTCCGTGTGCGCTACTCTTCTTTTCTATCTGTTGATCGGCGCTTACACAAAATCTCACCCAGTCAACCAACCAATATTGGAACAACTGGATACGCAAGTCCACTTACGACGGGTCTTGGAGGGAAGCCGTGAACCGGAGCGCTCTTGCCCTCAAATTATTGATATATGAGCCTACAGGTAAGTTGAGAGTAACTGTTCAGACTGTTCGCCAACCTCTTGATTCCAGGCGCAGTCGTTGCAAGTCCCACATTCAGCCTTCCGGAGTGCATCGGTGGGACTAGGAACTGGTACGTTGTCGAGTACAATACGTCCACGTCGATCCATATCAATTACCTAATTTAGGGATTACCGGTACGATTGTATTCCTGCCGTTGGGTTTTCCCCCGCGTTTAGCTTGGCTGAATCTCAGTGCATCGTGGATCCGCGACTCGTCATTCACGCTTTATGCCCTCATTCGCCTTGGGTTTACTCAGGAAGCTAACGGTATGTTCTGATTTTACAATTGTCGCTGGAGCCTGGATCTTTGAGATTGGGACAGCGTATCTCGAGTTTATTTTCGACAGACTGAGAAATAAGAACCCGGATGGATCCTTACAGATCATGTACGTGCGACCTTTGCGCTTCATCGTTGATGTCACTGACTGAGTCCCAAGGTATACGATTCATGGTATGCATCTCCCTTGCGGTGGTCAATGGCCTTTTGATATGAATGTCGTCCAATCAGGTGGCAAGGACCTTCCAGAGATCAAACTTTCCCACTTGGACGGGCACAAAGGATCGAAACCTGTCAGGCGAGTGCTCTTCGATGCATCGTCGCTTCGTGAGCTTTTGGCTCAATTTGGGACACAGGATCGGAAACGGAGCAGCGAATCACATTCAACTAGTAAGTTCATGCGCCCATATCGCTATTGCCAGACGGCGCTGACACGTCTGCGCAGGACATATACGGCGAACTGCATGTATCCCGCTCATTTCCGTCTTCCCCACAATTGATATTTCCCATCAGGATGGATTGTATATACTTGGGCCAGAAGGTGCGTTAACGTATCGTCGTCGCTTCGACTAGCCGCTCATTGCATCAAAAAGTTCGGTCGACCTTTGGTACGTCTCCATACGTTTTCCGTACGGGGAGTCGTTCATCCACGGCAACTTCGTAGGGATATGACACGTGGTAAGCCTACCGTTTGACTAGAGATGCGAACACACTGTCAAAAACCGTATAATTGGCATTTAGGGTACTTGTGCGGGATCTGTGAGTCTTGCAAGTGTCATCAATATATACGTCCGCTCAACTGATGATTTACTCAGTGTAGATTGTAAGAACAGCTCTAAACATACTCCCTGTGAGGTTCGTCTCACCCATCCCGGCACAGATGTCGTCGATCACTGCCGTGAACCTGACTTGTGAGGTTTAATTCCGGAAGTGTGAAAGGCTATAGTTGACGTCCCTCTTTCGTAGGTCCATATGGTCAGTCCGAGTCAGGAAAGGAAGTCTCGAGTCTAAGTCTGTATGTGCTTATCACAGGGAGGTCCGGGGTAGGGAGCGCCATTTTACGGTGAGTTGGTTCTCATGCTTTTCATTACTGTGTCAACTGATTCGCGCGGGTTCAGTATTCGAAGGTCAGGCTAGCCGTTCTGGTCGCGTAGTGGATTCGGCTGACACTTTGCATGCATAGATCATGCTGTGGTGCGTTCTTCTGATCAGTTTATCCATTCCCTCTTGACAAGTAACCACTCGTAAGGGTTGCAATCGACCGAGGTAATGTGTCACCGTTCCTGCGTGTCAAAGTGCTTACTGACAAACGCATGATGGCAGGAATTCGCATTGTCGAAAAGCGCTCCCTTCCATGTCCACAGCGCTCGGCATGGTATGCAGCCCGCGATGCACTCTACGAAGAAATTATGGCGAAGGCCTGGAATCCCACCCTCAAGGTTTTTGGACAGAGCTACGAGGAGACGGATGTCCTTGATTCGGCTGTACTCATCATGCCACTGGTTTTCTTCATGGCTCCTGTGCGCATGACATCCATTTCGTGTTGTCATCGTCCAAAGGTCAGGCTGACTTCGTGTGGATTCAGGCAGATCCGAGATTTGTGAGCACCCTTAAGCAAATACTCAAGTCGCCAGAGAGGGGCGGGTTAACTTCTAATGTGAGTCAGTGTCTCATGCGGATCGATTTGAGCTCGTATAGACTATGTGGCAGAATCTTGTGTACCGCTACGACGTCGCCAAGACGGACGATGGAGTTGGCGGCAAAGAAGGGACGTTCTGTCTTTGTACTCTTTGGTCAGTGAATGATATCTGCTTCTTCAAGTTGCATTCTTTGTTCATTGGACTTTCCTTACAGGTGTGTGGAGGCCCTCACCCGGGCTGGCGAGTACGAACGGCCGCTGCTAACACGTGCTATTGCAATGTTTGAGGTACGCAATTCCTTGCAGACATTCAACCGTAGGGTGTATGAACAAATATCGAACAGGACTTCTTGCTTTATTCTAACCATGTGGGTCTTTGTACGGAAGAAGTATCCGACGCTGGAGATGCGTGAGTCGTGCTTCTGCTGAACGCGGGGTCGCTGATTCAAGCTATTTTTGTGTAGGCTTGGGAATGCGGTGCAGGGATTCACGTACGTCATCTTCTGTCTACGGCTTTGACGTGGGGATCCACTTTTTTTTTTTTTTGCTGGGCTCGGTCTCGGGTGTACAGGCATGTCACGTTGATCTCGGCCGCATACAACCTTTCGAGGACTTTGACCCGCCTCAAGTATTGATGCGGGAAGAAGGACTGGACGTGGTGGTGTGGCGATTTGTACGATGGGAATGTTGGTCTAGGATGGGTTTCCGTGTCAAACGAAACATACAACTGTTTGTTCAGTTCATTTTTTTTCGGGTTACATTGTACTATGGAGGGAGGGCCTAGTTTAGAGCAAATGGATGAATGTGGACAGCCGAGGTGTTTGGCACATTTGCATACAGTCAAGTTGAGATGAATGTTGACTCAACATTTGTCTCAACGGCTCTTAGGCCATCAGGAAAGTTACAAGCCATCTAATTCATCTGTGCCCTCAAAGTTGCTCATGTCAGGTGTTTGTCAGCTGCAGACAGTGAGTTTCAGCTGAGATTGCTGACATGTGGCAGAGTTCAAACTCTGATTAACCTTGCCTCTGACCACCTCCATTATTGCCTGCATGTCCTGAAAATCTTGCACACATGATAATGATATTTAATACCTATCAAGGACACCAGTTCACACTTGCCCTATCATGCATTCTAATGGCACCCATGAATATGGTAATGAGTCCAAAAAAGGATATTTCATAGTCAATATTGCAGACTTTTGCCAGATTCATACATACATTATGCCAGAATTGATACAATCTGACCAAAGTAGACAATTATAGTGGCAAGTATGTCATTACAAATCACTTACAATGTGGCACCATGATAATGGGTGCAATTTTTTTTGTGGCACAATGGACTCAGTAAGTAGATCTTCTGCACCTCCTGTCCTGCAATCCTCTAGATCAGCAGTAAGATTGTCAAAGCCAGCAGTACCTTGCATCCTCTGGGAAAAAGCATGTGCTAGCCAAACAGACTGTCCTATTGAATGGTTCTGGACCCACAAAGTGGAATGCAAGAAACTCTTCTCTGATTGTATGCAGGATACTTGAGAAGAAGAAGCAAACAGCAGTTGTCCCATGGGAAAGATCAGGTATATGTTGAGGTGACTGAGGCAATCTTTCTGCAAAATGACATGGAGGAATTGCAGTCCCCTGCTGGGCCCAACCAGGTCTTTTTATTAGCTCAGTCTGCAGTGGCCTTGGTGTGTACATCAGCAAATGAGTCCTAGGCTGTGCATGGTTCATCAGCAAAACCACCCCCCTCTATACAGGTCTGTACAGACCTACCCTAGATTGTTTCAGTACTACAGATTCTAACCACTCATGCAGGTTGTAGTTGACCAATAATTGAACTATACATATTATCATATAAAGCTATCTAAATTACATGTCAATGTACAGGATATTCATATGTGTGTATTCTAAGTAGTCACTTATTACATACTATTGATAGAGAGATGGTGGTAGCAAAGGAGGGTAAATGAACTTAAGGTGAAGGAGGGACAATGATGATGATGATGAGGAGGAGGAAGAGGGATGGTGGTGATAGTGGAAAGAGTTGTGGTGTTGGAGTGACCTGAGTGTATATATCTATTTCTGCTTACCTCAGCAACTTTCAAAGCCAGCTGTGTGGGTTGTGTGGCACACCTCTACAAATTTCTGACTCAGATTGAAACTCCACCTGCATGTTGTGTGCAGACTTCAAAGCTGACTGCTGCTAGTACATAGCTACCACAGCCCAGTCTAGAATTCTAGAGTGTGTATGGTAACTTCCCATATTCAGAGCTCATATGGAAAGCATAGTTTGCCCAAAGTTTACAAACTGCAGGACTTGGTCTTGTTTGTGAGCTGTGCACAACCTCATGATCACATATGTTGGAGATTGAATGTTTGAACCCCATTCACATATGCTGCCTGATCAGTATTACAGTGTGTGCTGACTCCTTCTATGGCAGATCTTCATGCTACTCCAGGTGCTCTTGGCCTTGTTGGCTGAGCTTCTTGACTCAGGAATTCATAGTGAACTGATACCCTACCACACATCCAGGCTCTCAGGCAAAATGTGGGTCCAGGAACTGCTCAGTGGTCATCCCAGATGTATCCACTGCAAACTTGGTATGTACAAGGAAGACTTCATGTGGCTCATCAGGGAGCTATGAGCCATGGGTCACTGTGACTCCAAGTTTGTCACCCTGGAAGAACAACTCTTGATATTCTTGTACACATGTGTGACCGGCCTGACCAGCAGGCATGTAGCAGAACACTTTCAGTGTTCAAATGACACAATATCTTGGTGAGTTCATATGAAAGTTGTATGATATTTGACTTTATTCATGAACAGCTACTTCAAGAAGATGCTTTTTATATTTTCTGATCAGCCATTCTATTCCACCCATGGGTGGTTTCTGGACAATGAATTTGTCCATCTGAAAATATGATGTGACCCCAAGTTCTGGCCATGTTTCTGGAATGCTATTGGTGCCATAGATGGATGTCATATCCCCATATCCCCCCCAGCAATCATTTGTTTGAACTACTGCAATTGCAAAGGATTTCTTTCACAGAATGGTCTTTTCATCTGTGACTTTGGTCTGAAGTTTATTTATGCACTAACAGGGTGGGAAGGGTCTGTAACTGATGCCCATGTCTATGGTGATGTGATATCTACCACTCTTTGAATTCCCCCTGGAAAGTATCTTCTTGCCAATGCCAGCTACCCTTCTTGTTGTGAGCTACTTGTCCCCTATCATGGTGTCTGATATCATCTCACAGAGTGGGGCCATGCCAATGCATGGTAGGACTACACCTTTTTTTTTATATCTTTCCATCATTTTTATTTGATTTTCACAGACCCACAACCAAAGAAGAATTATTTAACCTATGGCATGTGTCTGTGTGGAACATTATAGAAAGAATCTTTGGCATTTTGAAGTGCTGATTCTGAATACTCCTCCTGGCCCTGGAGTATGATGTCAATGTGCAAGCATGCATCCCTGCAGCACTATGTGCATTGCACAATTTCATTTACAGCTGTGATGAGAATGAGGAAGATGAGAGTGACATTGTGCTCAATACTGATGATGAAGATGAGCACCAGTTGTGGCCAGGCACTCCAGTCAGTCCTCAGGCAGCTGCTGGCAGTGCTATGCAAGTGGATGATCTTGCTGCTGGCAAGCTACAGGATGATATTGCAGTCGCAATGTGGAATGATTATCAGGCTATCTTAGTGGAATGAGTGCAGAGAAGTGTAGAATCAGACTCAGGATCAGATTTTTTCAAAGAGGAGATCACAAGTATGTTGTAGCCATTTGAACTGTGTAGTATTCATCTTGTCATTGTACCCTACACAATCTTGAAGTGGTTTTATTGATGCAGTTACTTGAAGCACACCCAAATGTGATAGTAGCCAGGTGTGATACATTGTATATGTACTACACATACATGCTTTTTTGGCTACATGAAGTGACATGGAATGACATGAAATGACAACAATGGGAACAGTGCAAGATGACATTATGAAGCAAAAATATTTCCAGACCCACCACTCACTGGCACCACTGCTTCATTCGAGTTGGTATACATATCTGCAGTGTATGCATGCTGTGCCTCATCATTGGGTAGTGAAATAAAGATGGCAGCACAGTTGGAATTGGCTGTGAATTGGCACATCATAAACACATGATGGTGAGCTGGAAAGTCTGCATCCTTGTACAACAACTGAGTGGCAGTCTGGATGGTGATAAGGGCATCCATGAATGTGGTCAAGAGCTGGTCCCCCAAGTGCCAGATGGTGTTATTGACCACAATGACTGAAATAGTTTGAGAATTTGCAGGAGGATTGGCCTTGATCTTGCTTGATGATGTTTGACTGCACTTGGTCTTGGGAATGGATGAGATTGTAGTCACCAGGAGAATGTTGTTTGAAAAGAGGGAAGGGGGTGCTGTGTCCATAACATCAGCAGACATGGTGTTAAACAATTGCTTTCCACCCAAAGTGGTAGCAGGAGGATTGGAAGTGGGAGGGTCAGAAGCAGGAGGATTGGCAATGAAAGCTAGAGTAACAAGAATGGAGATGGGAATAGAATCACCACAATCACTGACAGATGCAACAGGGGTGGTAGTAGTTCCAGAAATGCTGCTACCATCAGTACTCATAGTGAAAATGGGGTTTGATGCCCTAGCATGAAAGGCATGGGCACCAGTGGCACCCCCCTGTGGAAAAATGTCCTCCATAAACTCCAGATACTCCCAGCCCTTGTTATGGAAAGGCTTCATGAGTGTATTTGCCTGAGTGGGCTTCAGAAAATCTTATCATCCATTGATATGGATACATACCTTCACAGCAATGTATTTGCTCCAAGCCTCTGCTGCAAGTACCTCACTGATGTTTGCCCCACATTCATTGTCCCAATGTTCACCTGATTTGCTGTGATAAGTCACAATAGTGTTGTAGGTTTGCTTGAGCTATGTTGGATGTCAGTAAAATGAACTGCAAAGGGAGAGATAAGACAACTTACCACACCCCATTTGATTGAGACATTCTTGTGATCCTTTACCTTTCCAGAGATAAGCAGTGTTGGCATATGTAGCTTGACAAAAGCTCCCAGTATTGCCTTGTTCTGTGTGGTGCTCATGTAAGTAGTGCATGAGTGCATCAACCTCTTCAGGGGTCCAGTCAGCATGCTTTGGCTCAGTATCCACTCCAGGATCCTCCATTGCCATCAGCACTGTGATGTTTGCCTCTAAGATGTGGTAGAGTTTGACTAGTATTTGCTGGATGTGTTCCTGTCAAGTATTGGCATAGGTGAGATGGGGAGGGGAGGACATAGTGTCATCAAGAGTCAACTGTATTTCAATCTCTGATGAATTGACCTGGAATATTCCACTGCCATGTCAAACAAGACCAAGCCCTGCAGTTTGTAAACTTTGGGCAAACTATGCTTTCTGTATGAGCTCTTACTAGCCAACCACTTTCCTTGGAAGAGGTGCATCTGAGTGACTAGTAATAATGAATAATGCTTGGAATTTGAAGATTGGGCACTAGCTGCCCTTCTTATCAGCCATGGATGTTGGTACCAGAGATGGGGAAGAGCATCAAGAGCTCATACAAGAAAGGGCCCTCATGATCATGCCCATTCTCATCAGATTGGTAGCAGATGCTCTTTCTGAGAGGATCCCTAGGAGTCCCCAACCTAACCACACATCTTCTCTCACTGGAGAAGCATGGCTGGTTGAGCTTATCTGTGGTCACCCAGATTGCATTCATTGCCAGCTGGGTGTGAGTGCCCACACCTTCAAGGATATAATACTGGAGCTCCATAGCCATGGGCACAAAGCTTCAAAGCATGTCTCTCTTGAGAAGCAACTTGCTATCTTTCTATATACATGTGTCACTGGCTTACCCATCCAACATGTGGGAGAATGCTTTCAGAGATCAAATGATACAATCTCCAGGTGTGTCACTATACACCTGTGGATAGTTTCTCACTAATACATATATACTTAGGTACTTTTGCAAGATGGTGGCAATCCTTGCATCTGAGCTACTATACTCCAAACATATGTCACTTGCATCCTCAGCTGCCAATACTCACCTGTACATCACTAACAACTACTGCTTCTTCCCCTATTTTAAGGATGCTATTGGTGCCATTGATGGCAGTCATATCCCCACTGCTCCCCCACTCCATGATTGTGCTGTGTATCATAATTGAAAGGGCTTTGTATTGCAAAATTGCTTATTTGCTTGCAGTTTTGGTATGAAGTTTACCTACATCTTAACCGGCTGGGAAGGATCAGCAATGGATGCATGGGTTTTCCAGGATGCCTGCACATCAAGCCTTGACATTTGAGAAGGGAAGTACTTTCTTGGAGATGCTGGTTTCTCCTTATCACTGGAGGTTCTTGTACCTTATTGCAATACTTGCTATCACCTGGCAGAGTGGTGCCAGGCTTCACTTAGGTATGCCCATGCACAGTATATATTATTTACATGCTTATTCTATTTCACAGAGCTGGGAACAAAGAAGAATTGTTCAACCTGTATCATGTGTCTGCCTGGAATGTTGTTGAGTGGATTTTTGGTGTCATTAAAAGTCATTTCCAAATTCTCCCCCCCCCCCCTGAATACCTGCTTGAAGTCCAAGCACATATTCCCATTGCACTTAGTGTCCTCTACAACATAATCTGATCACATGACCACTCTGAAGATGTTGATACTACAATAGATGCAGGCTCTTCTGTAGAGCAGGGAGTTAGTGGGAGTGGTCAGGACATTGAGGAGAGTGGTACCAATGAGCTGGAAGGTGGGAACAATTCAGTTGAAGAGGAAGAAACAGATGCCATTCCCCCTCAGCAAATTTCTGCCAAAGCTCTTCATGATACAATCACCAAAGCCATGTGGAGCAACTACCAGTGTTACTTAAGGGGAATGTAGATTGACTGTATGCTATTCCACTGCCTGTAAAGCATACTGGTTCACAAGTATACACTTGATCATCTCACACTTCATGTCATGGCATGCCAGAAGAATGGATTTGGACTCATACAAATTTCAAAGATATGGAAGTACAGGAGTCTGTGGGCTACAAGATGCAAGCTACAAAGTACAGTGACTCCAAAAACCCTTTCCATGTTTGACCTCACAGCAGTGTTTGAAGTATACCACCAGACACATGAAAAATCACACTAGGCTTTGGTGGAGTCATACATAGTACATACTCTTGGCTACAAGATTGCCCTATAGGTCATGTGATTTCGTTCACACAGTCCTGAGATATGGGCATTTTAAAACAGCAAGTCCATGGAAAGGGTTTTTTCACTTTTGAATTTACAAGGGTATTAGGGTATTATCAGTACTTGGTATAGCCACCTTTTGCTCTAATCACTGCCTCAACCCTTCTAGGCATACTCTCAATCAGTTTCTGACACTCCTCCACTGGTATCCCCTCCCACTCCACCTGAACTCTCTCCCATAGCTCATGAATCCCACTAGGGGGGTTTTCATGGCTTGCAAGCCTCCTTTTCAGGCAACCCCAGGGATGTTCAATGGGGTTAGGGTCAGGAGACTGTGCAGGCCATACCATGGTCCCAAAATCCTGCTCTTCTAGCCAATCTCTAACCTTTTTGCAAGTATGCTTGGGATCATTGTCTTGCTGAAAGATTGTTTCAGATGGATTGAGACCATAATACTCCAATGTTTGTTGAAGCTCATCCTTCAAAATCTGAAGGTAAAGGTCCCCATCCATCCTACCATCAATCTTTGCAGCATAGCCAACTCCTTCCCAAGTCATACAACCCCACATCATCAAGGAACCCCCTCCAAACTTGAGAGTTCCCTGTACCAGCCTATCACTGAGCCCCTCACCTGCCTTTTTCCAAGCCCACTTGCATCCATCTGACCCCAGGCAATCGATTTTGGTCTCATCAGACCATACAACCCTCTTCCAGTCCTCTATAGTCTAGTCCTTGTGGGTATAGGCAAAATCCAAGTGGGCCTTGCGATGTTTAGCAGAAAGAATAGGGTGTTTGGTCTTGACTACAGCCTTCATGCCAGACTTCTTCAAGTGAAGATGGACAGTATTGGAAGAGAGAGGCTGGTTAATGATATTGGAAAGGGATTTGGTGACTTGAACTGCATTTTCAGCCTTGCCAGAAGTGATAAGGTGCTGAGCATGGCAAACATTGGCAGGAGAAAGTTTGGAAGGATGCCCTCCAATGGCCTTAGGAAGTGTGGAATGCCTCTTAGAACAAAGTTTGGATACAGAAGAGGGGCTAACACCAATTTTCTTGGCAATAGCTTCACCAGAATGGCCAGAATCCAGCAAGGAGTGAATGGTGTTTTGTTGGGTAAGAGAGAGGGATCTGACCATAATGGTGGTTGAAAGCAATGAAGGGTGTGAACTTTTTTAAACTCAGACATACTGTTTAAATGTGTGTCTTTGTTTGTATCATCAAACAATAGCAATTATAGCATGTTTTCCATGAGATCCTAGGTACCAATTCAAAAGTGAAAAAACCCTTTCCATGGACTTGCTGTTTCAAAATGCCCATATCTCAGGACTGTGTGAACGAAATCACATGACCTATAGGGCAATCCTGTAGCCAAGAGTATGTACTATTTATGACTCCACCAAAGCCTAGTGTGATTTTTCATGTGTCTGGTGGTATACTTCAAACACTGCTGTGAGGTCAAACATGGAAAGGGTTTTTGGAGTCACTGTATAATCTTCAGGTACAAGCTTCATGTTGCAGATGCATGCCTGAATTCAACATCTACAAAGGTCCTTGTTGTGAGATGAAAGATATATGTCAATCACACCAGTATCAATACAGAATGCTTCCATCAAGGCCAACTTCACTTCAATTGGGAGGTCCCAGTCATGCTCTTCAACTGTTGCCAAAGCAGCTTGGATTTTTTCTGTGTGCCTTTGCTTTGCAGTCACTGCAGATGAGGATGAAATAACAGATCTGAGGTATGTCAATGATCCTTGTACACCAACCAACAAAGCCACAGTAGACTGGTCATTACCCTTGGCTCTCTTTGAAGACCACTCTCCATCATCCCTGAGTGACAGCATCTGTAAAGCTGCTTCTGCTGACATACCTTGTTCACCCATGGGCAAACCAGAGTCAGCAGCTAGGCCAGTGGTAAGAGCACACTTCCTCCTTGATGGCAGAGAGCTTGTGGTCAAAGGCACAGGAGAGTTGCAAAGTATAACAGGAGGAGGTGGGGGAGGCATCAAAGAATGGGGAGAGTGAACATGAGGTATGAGTACCTGGGGCTGTGCCACAATGTCAGTGGGGAACATTTTCTCAACAGTCCCTTCATTGAGCATGGTATCTATGAGAGTACCACTGGGACTTCCAACCCAAGGACCTGCAAGATGTGATGGAGGGATGAAACAGGTGGGGTCATGACCAGGTTGTTTGATGTACCAGAAGAGATGGTAGATGTGCCATAGTATGAACCAAAATGACTGGGGGGTGCAGAGATGCTGGGACTGCCAGAAGTAGTGGGAATGCTAGAACTACCAGGAGCAGTGGAGCCATGTGTAATGGCAGGTCTAGAGGTAAGGTGGTATGCCCAACTGCCACATGCTTGGTTGTCCAGGAAGAGCTCCTCCATGGCCTTGAGGTGGTACCATCTGCTGCCTTCAAAATGATGCATAGAACTTGTGGTTTGACTCTGTCATTGCTCAGCTATTAACTCCCAGTGGACATGCTAAAAGAGAAGTCATACCTGTAGCCAAGACCCAAAAACTTCCTTCTCCTCCCTCATTGCTGCTGCAATATTAGCATCATTTGTGTTGTCCCAATGTATGCCCAACATGTTGTGCCACTGGTTGATGTTGTCAGATAGTTACTTCCTCAGTAACACCAAGCTACTGTATTGGTATATACCTGTCAGATAGTTACTCTACAGGTTGTCAGTAAATGTAAAGCCAAATATAAAAGAGTGACTTACTCCTCAGTAACACCAAGCTACTGAGGAGACTAGAGGAAAATTTACTCTACTGTAGTCCGCTTTTCTGCTTATGTAATCAACTAATCTTCGCACCTAAAGAATGACTACTCAGGGGGCAGTTTATATTCCAACAGATGACCCTCAACACACCTTTGAGCTGTATCATGTGAGATGAACTGATCAGTAAGATATTGGAGGTCAAACTTGGATTGAATACATACACTGGCAATCTGCCTCTTACAATGCTCACCACTTTTCATTGGTCCCCTCTGGTTTGGGAATAGCTGCACCAGGTGGGCAGCAGCTGCATTCAGGGTGGCTGGCTTGAACACCCCATCACCCATCTTGCCAGTGCACATCTGTTCAATGAGGAATGAAATAAGAGTGCTCTTCTCCATGTCAGTCCACTGAGCCCTAGTACTATCAGAAGACATCTCTTTGGTGATGAGTTCTAAGCAGCTCTGACCTATGATAGTTGCTAAAGCTGTGATAATTGGGAGGTGTGGTTCCAAGGGGTCACTATCCATCATCATCAGAGAAGGACAAAATACAAACTCCACTGCACAGCATGTGAGTGGCAGCTGGTATTCAAATCTTTGAATTCCAACCATGATTACTCATCACCCAGAAATGTCTGCCAGGGAAAGTGGTCAGGTAGCTGTTATGCCTCGACCCAACACCTTCTGTTTCTGTCCTCGAGTTCTGGCTGCAAGCCTATGGCCTGCTTTTCCTTGCCCTTGCCAGCTGTATTATGTATCATTGCATGTCTGATTGGCTACCAGGTCATACTCAAGAACTGGCCTGATGGACTTTATCTTTGGTGACTTGATCTTCAATCAAGTCCTGTCCTTGTGGGTGCAACCCCATGTCCATTTATAGATACACTTCAACAGCTAGTATGCTTGTCACCTGTTTCCTTTAGTTTGTGTCCTGTTTCCTTCTGTTGACTCATCTTTTGCTCAAGCCCTGTTGTGCTATAGCTGCACCCCTGCTGTGCATAGTTGCCATTCCACTCCTGGCCCACTTTGTGTGCCAGTCCATTGGTTGTTCATTACTGACTCATTTATGCTTTGATCCCATCTTACTGTACTCTGACTGTTGCCCATTTGTCATGGGCCATGGACTTGTTTTACTTAGGCCTTAGGCCCATACAGCTCATACTATATGGATCTTATGGTACTTGTTGTGTCCCCTAACTTTGTGCTACCTTGCAAATTCCATTGTATATTTCCATTCTTTGGGAATATGTGTGATCAAACCAAGGAAGCTCAAAGTCTTGATGCTTTGAGGTTTTGTCATACCACTGACATTGGTAGCTGCACCATTCTTTGGTGCTCCTCACTACCAGCAGCATAACAGTAGCAAGTCTACATGCAGTTACAGTACACACTCCTGCCATACAGAGTAATTGTACAGCCACAGTGTCATAACAAAAAGTTGTAGCCTATGATTACAGGACCATGGGAATATTTTCCCTTAGTAATATCTCCTTTTTTTGGGTGAGATATTTGCAAATTTCTTGTGGAGTCCTGGTTTGTAAAAATAAAAAAGTGGCTGTACAGCTACAATGTCATAAGAAAAGTTGTAGTGTGTGATGTCATGATCATGTCAGTATGATTATATCATCAATATGTCTATTTTTGCATGAGATATGGGCAAATCAAAGTTTGGGTCTGTGGTGTCTGTGGGTATGTGGTGTCTATAGAGTCTGTAGGGTCTGTAGGGGTCTGTACTTGGTCTGTGGAAAATCTGTACCAAAACCATGGCTTTGCTGATGTTGTGTAATATTGCACAGTACTACAGATCTTACAGCAAGGTACCTACTAATGAGGAGGTATACAGAGGTGTACAGCACTGTACACCTCAAGCTGATAAGTTATCAACTTTCAAGACTCCTGACTGCAGAGCTCACAGTGCCTCTGTGCACTCTTGCACTCCTGTGCATGCATGAGCTACAACAGCTGTACATTTGCCATGTACAGGACTACTCAAAACTGTTACACTGCTGCCAGCTCCCTGCTGGCTCTCACCATATATGCATGATATGCCCCTTTCTTTTTTCCTCTTTTATCTTTACTTTGTACTTATGTATAGTGGCTCTCATCTTCTGTCTGCCTCTTTCCATCTGCCACCACTTGGCACTGCAAGCATTTCACAATTTTTCTACAGAAAACACATTAGAAAAATGGAGGGAAGAGATACTCTTTTTTGGATAATGTGCCAGAGAAAATGCAAATATAACATAACCTTCTCTGTGCAGAAACATTGATTGATGGTAATGACCACTAGCTTCTGCTCTGATGGGCATTAGCATCAATTCATGTTTTCTGGAAGAAAATAAAATATTTTTTCTGCCTTTTTTCATTCCAGACATCTCAAATAAAAGAGTATCTCTTCCCTGTATTTTTTCAGCATATTTTCTGAGAAAACATTGTGAAATGCTTGCAGTGTGACTTGGGGTCACATGCCTGGTCACATGTAATTGATGCATATTTTATCCTTGTCTTCCACCACATGACCCTCACCCCCTTTTCTACATGGTGGGCATTCCTGCTGTCCCCTTGTCCTTGATCTGTATGTTTCTTTTACTTGGTTGTGTATGACTCATTCCACAGCTAGTGACTTGTCATTGATTCAGTGTGTCATGCCCATGCCTTTGTTCTAGCCCTCTCTGGGTTACCAGCCCTCTTCTGCTCTGCACCACACCTGTCCACTTGCTCTAGCATCCATACAATGTGCTCCCACCCAAACTGCTGTCAGACCCTGTCAGTCTCTGTCAGGACCATCACATGACAGGTGCCCCTCAGTCAGGTGACATCCTCTTGTCATCTGGGGGTCACCTTTCTTTTGGGTCAACAGTCTGGTCTAGGCATGGTGCAGCTACTGTACCACATGGCTTGGTGTAGGGTCACTACCTGTTTAGGCTTTTGGCCTATCATCTGATTGGCTATCAGTGAGTACTCCAAAGGCATTCCACCTCCACTATTCCTTTTAGATATTTGTTCTTTGTCCTGTCCATCACCTCCATTGTATGTACCATTCCCTGACTGAAGTTTTCTGACACTTTTTGCCCCTGGAAAATTTACTGTACCCCATATGTTAGTTCTGATGCTCCAATACTGTACTCCCTTGATGGTTTGACTACTGTATATAAGCCCACTGCACTCAGCAGTGTCTCCTCAGTATGAATATCAATTTAGTTCTCCCTTCTCTGCAGTCTTTGACTGGCCTTCTCTGTCTCTGTTGGAATCCTACTGACTTCTCTCTCCCTCTGAAATCTGAGGGCTGGGCTTGTACAAGGGGGCAGCACATGAGCTGAACCTGACACCCTCTCCTGAACCTCTGTCACACATGTTGGCCACCCTTTGGCCCTTGTCACTCCCTGCTGGCCCTTGTCAGCCAAGTGTTGGCCCATGTTGGTCTACCTTCAAACACTCCCCATGGCCTCTGTGAGTGTTGGGGATCATTGGAGGAGGCTTGAACCTGACACAGTGTTCCTTTTATACTGTATATACAAGACCAGAGCATAGCCTCCAGCAAACATGAAGCAACACTCTGTCAGTGATTGGTAAAGGGTTGGCAAGGGACTGGGATGATCAGTAAGGCTTGGTAAGGACAGTAAGCAATTGGTAACACAGGGGTAAGCATGACAAAGATTATCAATAAGCAATGTGAAATGAACATGAGTCATGAAAAGAACAGATGAATAATATGCCAAGAGAATGAGTAGGGTATTGGTCATTGCTGAGTGAGGGGTATGACTGTGCAGGTCTCAATGTGACAGGTCAAGGCACAGTGACTCCAAATGAAGAATGACATGGGATTGTGCCTGGGGTCTAACATGGGGATCTCCAGAGGTGTCAGGGAATTGGACTTCAAATTTTTCCCCCCTTTCCCCTCTGAAAAAGGGTGCTGCATTGATGGCTAGTCTTCAGTGGGGTCTGAGGAAAGTGGGGGGCCATCCTCTCCCAGGAGAGTGGGGAGAAGTGCCTCAAAACCACCATGAATGTGATTGGATAGCATGGATGATAGTAACTGGCACTGGGTCTGTTGCAGTCTTGGGAGAACAAATGATGAGAGGAAGAGGCAGACATAGCAGGGGGTAGGGATGAAAAATTCATATGCTTCTTCAACTGGAGAGACCAACAACACAACCACATAAGACCTTTCAAGTCTGACAATAGACTCAAGATGACCAAAGAATGTCCTCCTAGATGTCATACTGACAAGGAGAATGTGCTGTCCCAAAGAGATAGATTGGGAGGGAGTGGATGAGGAAGGGGAAAACCAGGATGCTTTAGGGCAGAAGCTAGTGGGAAGTTCTGGGAGATATAAGTAGTTATGGTCCCTATCACAGGACACAAGTGAAGAGATTGTCATGAATGAGGTGGCCATTGTGATGAGGATTAGTGAAATGGGCATCTATTGGCGGTAATGCTGTAGAAAATTGTGGAGGGAAAGGACCATTACCAAACTTGAAGGGAAGGATGGCATGACCAGGGGCTGTCAGTGAGCATGGGCATGATGTCAATCTGTTTAGAAATGACTGAGATGTACAAAAAACTGGAATGCTGTACATGGGTGCTAAAAAGATTTGACTGGCACTTAAACAGTTTCTTCCCTAGCATTAAGGATGGTTCTTGTGTGAAGGATGACTGTCAGATGTGCCAGCCAATTTTTGCATTAGGGCTACATTCTTCAATCTCCTCCATCCAGCTAGACTCCATGCTCATATTGCCAAATGCCTTTGGTGCATGACAGTGTACAGTACTGGCATGGGACTGTACAGGACTATGGTAGTACTGTACAAATTGGGACATATCGTGGTGCTGTGGGTGCTGTAGTTGGCTGTTGGAAACTGCATGGTGCTGTACAGTGGCTCAAGGGTTTGCAGATGTTAGCCTACCATGTACATAGTAGTATTTGATCTTGGGTACAGTCAACTCCCTCAAAACCAATGGCCCCTTTCATTCCACCCAAAAGGTATTGGGTTCCAGGGAGTACTTGGTCCCATGGAGACTGAGAAAATAGGTTGAAATCATTGAAACAATACTTATCAGTTTTCCCCTCAAAATTGGTAGGGGTTATGGGGTACAATGTATCATTACAAATGTACTGCAAACTGAGTTGGGATATCCAGAAATCTCTCACATTTCAAGGAGTATCAAGTATACAGGGTATCAGTTACAAGGAAGTAGTACTGTATACCAAATTGTGGCTCATTATTGCACTATTTTGCTATTTATCCTTTGTTTTAGTGATGAGTGTGTATATATCAATATCCATAAGGGGAAGTTGAGGTGTCACCAGTCCTATGGTGACCATTATTGCCCCTCCAGTAATCAATAGTGCTATATAGCAATATATAGTGATAATGGCATGATCAGTTTTTCTGATACATGAAGCGTGCTGAGAGTGTAGTGTGCATGAGAAATAAAATAAGGTAGTGGTCATCCCAAAGTGTCCGTAGTCATCTGATGTGACATGGTGTGACACTGTGCTGCTAAGTCTTCTAAGTACAATGCAGAGGTGCATGAAGCAATGGTATGAACAATTGAAGAATTAGTAGTGCAATTGAAGTAGTCTACTCCAAGCCAACTATACTATTCCATATCATTTACCATGATTAGTGAATTATATATAGAGAAAAAAATGCTTGAGAAAGCACAAGAGTTGAAATTCAATGGGAAAGGGGTAGGTGAGCAGCATTGAACTCCTGCAATATACTTGTTGGGTGGGCTCAATGACCACAATACTTCTTGACCACCCAAGCAGCTTGGTGTCCATTGAGTCCTTTGAGGTATGCATCCATAAATCAGGATGATCTGATTGCAAAGCTAGATATGGAGTGTGTGGATGTTGATGAGTCATCCTTATCAGTGGTGATAAATACTGATAGGAAACTTCTCACTGCCACACTGTGTCCAAGGGAACAGCTTTGAGTGACTCAACTATGCTGTGCTCCAACATTTCCTCAGAGGTAGGCCATGGTTTAGTCCAATAGACCTGCTTTGCAAAACCCCAGCATTGTTCATTAAAGTTGAGCTTGCAGTGGAACTTCAGCAGGAATACAACCTCAAATCCATGTGAATGACATGCCATCTCCATGATTGACCTGACATTCACATAGTTGGGTTGGCTGTACATCAAATGATGGCAGCAGCAATCTGTCTTATCTGAAGGACACTTGAAATCCTTGAATTCTGCTAGGAGCTGAGGTGCATTTGCATAGTCATGTCCCATGAGAATTTGAGCCATTCCCTTGAACCAGCCTCCATGACATTCATGACCCTCTGGGAAATAGAGTGGCTGGGGGGCTCCATTTGGTAGATGAGCATCAGCCATCCAAATTTTTTCCTTGACTATGTTCCCATTAACATCCCATAGCAGCTTTCTACTGTTATCCTTTGCCACCACTGTAACCCCCCAGCTCTCAGAGGGGAACTTTGGCATTTTCCATGCAGAAAGTGCATCATTTGCTCGTTTTAGATGAGTCTTTGCATTATCAAAGATGAAAACATGCTCCTCATCTGCATAGTGCTTTGATAGGATATCCATTGCCACTCTGGTCTGTGCTGTGATGTCATCATTTGTGAAGTACCCATCCTGGGTCTTCCCAGCTTTGAAGAGCACACATGCACTCTCCCTTCCATTGGGTGATCAAAGCCACTCATAGTCTGCAGAAACAAAATCAGCAACCATTAGCAAGGCCCCCTCTCCTTTAGGTTGTGGTATGGCACTCTCATTTTGATGGACCCATTGTAGTTTTCATTGGTCATTTGCATAGAAGGTAGATTCATCATGAAACCACACAACAATGCAGCACTGACTGTTTGGGGGTTGCTCATTTACATCCTTGACAACTCTGCCATGGTTGTTGGTGTCAGCTTTCCATTTCCACTTCTATGATTGAAGGTGATTCTATGCAGGGAGGATGACCTCTTGGTGGTAGGCTACCACATCACTGCACTCATGGCCATCAATGTATTGACCCTTTAATTCTTTTTTCCATCCCCAGCCCATTTTTTTCAGCCAGCAGTGAGCTGTCCTTAAACTTATTGATTTTGAGGTCCCTAAGCATTCCTGGTTCTCTGGAGCTTTGAGGTAGTCAACAAGATCCTGTGCACAGGCATATATATTTTCCAATCTGCCACAGGTGAAAGGTGAGTTCCTGGACCACTTCCTCCTCATCAACCAGTGAAACTTGCAGTGATTTTTGTCAAGCTGGCAGATTACTTTGGTCTTTAATATATGCTCATGCCCATTTGCATAGTTGTTGAGAGGTGCAGACTGCATTTTTCTTGCCAAAACAGATGGCCTGGGCAGTCTGGTCTGCAGCTTTGGACCAACAACCACCAGCAGGATTGGTAGGGTGCAGTTTTCCATTGTTGTCAGTGTCAACATATGCCCACAGAAACCTAGTCATCTGGTTTACCCACTCAGCCACAGCTGTTGGCAAACTTTGGTTCTGGACCCCTTTAGAACCATGTTTGGCAGTCTTCAAAAGGAACTGTAAGTCCTCCAATGCACAGCATGCTTCATGGATGGATGGTGGCCACCATGGTTTTTGGCTTTGTATAGTCACCATATCTACATCACATTTTTACTTGCATTGTTCCAACTGACACAAAGTTGACTCACTAGCTACACTACCATCATCATTGGATGATTCACTGTCTCCTAGGTCCATATGATCATCTGTGTCATCTGATTCTGAATCTGAGCTGCCTGTTGCACTACTTGAACCACCTAGTACAAAGTCAACCCCAGGATCACCACTTCCATTCAGAGTGGAACTATGGTCTGTATTCTTTGAGTGAATCTGGTTTACTCCACTCCAGTGCATCTTGATGGTCAGACAAATTGGGTTGGAGTCAATATTAATGTTCCTTGTGGTGATCTTCACCTCTTATCTTCGCTTTCTCTCTTTTACATGGTCTCTTACTTACTACCATTCGATTCCCCTTCTTATTTGCTACTTACTACTTCTTTTCCCAGCCTTCTAGGCCAATTCCTAGTGTTGTGGTGCATCAGCCACTCTTTGTTTACTGTTGTTTACTTTGAAGCACACTTAGTGTAGCTGAGTCCAGTGTTGACACCCTTGGTTGCTCACACTGGACTCTAGTCTGGTTATTCCCCTAGCTCACTAGAGCTTTAGGAGTTGATTAGGATCCCCCTAGGGACCCCTTTACTTCTTTGCTGCTCACAATTAACACCTACATTCTCTTTGTCTATTTCCAACTCTACTAAGTGCTTCCTTTTCTTTGACTGTAAGTTGCCTGACCACACTGTGTGGAGATGCCACTTTTGTGACATTGCTGCCAGCCACACAACCTCTTAGCTGTTCATACTACCCTAATTTCAAGCTAATCCAGCTAGCCAAGGGTGGGACTTTATGTTTTGTGCATGGGATTCACTCCCAAAATTAATAACTATTCTACACTTGCATGTTTCTTCATGATACTGTACTGTTAGGTGCTCCACCATCCAATCTACAAATCTGCAGAGGCAATTTTTGAGATATTGGTTCAATGAATTGATATTGAATATTCAGTAGTTTTTCATGCTTCATCATGTGATTATGGACACTTTGAGATAACCACTACCTTAGCCATTCCACTAAATCATCGGAAACAATATTTTCTATTATAATGTAAAGCCACAAAATGCAAAGCCAGATTTAAAGTGGGCAAAACTTCCCTCACTTATAAAGGATTCAACAAGGACAATATGAATGACCATCCTGAAATTATCTTGAAATGTTGGACCAGGAGGAAGTTGAAGGAATTATAGTAGCCCTTGTCAATCCTTCCTACCCAGCTTCTTTGCTGGGTGCAATGGTGAGTTGAAATAGTGTAAGGGAAATGGTATCTTACACAGTTGATTCTCCTTTGCAATACCCACAAGGATAGGGCATAAATTGTCCACATTGTCACCATACTTGTCAAAGGCTTCCTGGATAAATTTATTAACTTTGGCTTGTGCACCTGAGCTATCATATTCTATCCAGGCCAAGTTCAGGCTCTCCCGCAGATTATCCCATTCATTTTTGACCTGCAACAAGAAGTATAAGTACTCAAGCACAAGTATGGCACCTGTGGCCACAAGCTATGTCATCCTATTCAAACAATTAGGAAACAAAATCACCAATGCCCTGTTCAGCAATATATCTCCTTGAATATTTCACTGAAGTGGAAAATATGGGAATTTTGAGGGATTGGGCAGGATGGTGAATGGCAGTCTATGATATTTCAAACAAATAAAAAATCAGTCCAGCCCAGAAGAACAAGATGCACCTGAAACTCACAACCTGATGGAGTGACCATGAAAACTATGGAATATGATATGGTTGAGAAAACAAGACCACAAACCAACTGCAGACTATTGAGAATTAGATCATGGTAAATTTGGTTGCAACATACATGCTACAAAAAATATATCAGTAATTATCAGGAGTACTGAACAAAGATGGGTACTAACATCCTGGTTAATGTACATGGAGAAGTAAGCACTTGTGTAAGTTGACTACAACAGTGGAACACCTACATCCTGTGAGACATTATTTAACAATAAATCTGGCATGGTGATATGAATTCATCTCACCATCTGATCAACAATTAAATAATGCTCAAGATCTGCACATCATGAATGACTCACTGCCTATAATTCAAATGAAAGAGTGAAATAAAAATGATTACCACATTCATCACCACATCACATGCCCCTACTTACAGACTATGTGCACAAGTGTGGCAGGATAGCAGTGAACATAGTCAGCATGCATCCACCACCAACTTGCCAAACCACAACTCACAAGCTATTGACCAAATGAAAACAGGATGGATGTGAACATAATCAACATGCTCCCATCAGTAATCACCACCAGTGATGACGGCACTTACTTCCTAAGAACCACAGTGGAATACATCATGAGCAAACATTATCAACATGCATTCACACCACATAGCATGACTCAACTCACAGACTGAACCCAAGTGCAACAGAGAAGCATGGAAAATAGTCAGCAGGCATCAATCACCATCCACCATCACCCCACCCACCCCCTGTGAATCCAAGTACAACAAGGATGGAATGAACACAGTTAGCTTGCATTCACCACCACCATCCACTACTCCACATACTTGCTATAAGCCCAAGTGCAATGGGGAGGGAGTGAACTCATGGTCAGCACGGATCCACCACTACCTCCTATCACTCCACTCACTTCCTACCAATCAAATAGCAACAAGGGGGTAGTCAACATGGTCAACATGCATGCACCACCACCTGCCATCAGGCCACTCACTCGCTATGACCCAAGTGAAATGAGAAGGAATGAATATGATCAGCATACATTTACCATTAGCTTCCATCATTCCACTCACTCGCTATCAACCCAAATGCAACAGAGAGGCAGTGAACATCATCAGCATGCATCCACCAACTCCCCCCATGACTCCACTCACATACTATGTCATAAGTGCAACAGGGAGGTGGTGAACATTGTTAGCATGTATCCACCACCCTCTGCCATGACAATACTGACAGACTATGAATCCAAGTACAAACAGTAGGCAGTAAACATGGTCAGCATGCATCAGCCACTACCTGCCATCAATCCACTTACTTTCTATGAATCCAAGTGCAACAGGGAGCCATTGAACATGGTCAATATACATTCTCCTCCACCTGCCATCATCCACTCACAACCTATGAACCAAGGGTGACAGGGAGCCAGTGAACATGGTCATCATGCATGTACTACCACCTGCCATCACTCCACTCACACCCTATGAACCCAAAGGCCACAAGGAGGCAGTAAACATAGTCAGCATGCATCCACCACCACCTGCCATCACTCCACTCACATACTATAAATGCAAGTGCAACAAGGAGGTAGTGAAGTTAGCATGTATGTGCCATGACCTGCCAATATTTCACTCACTTGCTATGTATGAACCCAAGTGCAACAGAGAGGCAGTAAATATGGTCAACATGGTCAACATGCATCTTCACAGCCCATTATCACTTCACTCACAACCTATGAACCAAGGGCCACAAGGAGGCAGTGAACATGGTCATCATGCATGCACTACCACCTGTCATCACTCCACTCACTCCCTATGAAACCAAGTGTGACAAAAGGGGTGAAGATAGTGAGCATACATCCACCATCATTTGATCACTTCACACACATTCTATGAATCCAAATGCAACATGGAGTAGTGAACATGGTCAGCACATACACATGCACCACCATCTGCTATCATTCCACTCACTCGCTGTGCACCAAAGTGCAGTACAAAGGCAGTGAACATGATCAACATGCATTCTCTGCTGCCAGCTGTCACTCCACTCACAACCTATGAACCCAAAGGCCACAAGGAGGCAGTGAACATGGTCAGCATGCATGCAACACCACCTGTCACCACTCTACTAACTCCCTATGAATCCAAGTGTTACAAGACAAGGAGGGTGTGAACATAGTCAACTTGCATCACCACCAACTACTATCACTCCACTCACTTGCTATGAATGCAAGTACAACAAGGAGGTAGTAAACATGGTTAGTATGGATCAACCATCTGGAATCACTCCACTCACTCCCTATCAACACAAGTCCAACAGGGAGGCAGTGAACATGGTCAGCATGCATCCACTACCTCCTTCCATGATTCCACTGACAAGCTGTAAACCCAAGTGTCCCAAGGAGGTAGTGAACATAGTCAGTATAACCCTCCACTGCCCACCATGACTCCACACACCCCCTATCAACCCAAGTGCATCAGGCAGGCAGTTAACATGGTCAGCATGCATCCTCCACTGTCTGCCATCACTTCACTTACAATCTATAAACCCAAGTGCAACAGGGGAAAGTGAACATGGTCAGCACACATCCTCCAATACTTCCACCACTCCACTCACATACTATGTGCCCAATACAACAGGAAGGCAGTGAGCATGGTCAGTATGCATCCACCACCACCTGCCATCAAACCACTTACAGTCTGTGAACCCAAGTACAAAAGGGAGGCAGCCACCACAGTCAGCAGGATTCCATCACCACCTGCCATCACTCCACTCACCCCCTGCAAACCCAAGCACAACAAGGAGGCAGTGAACAAAATCAGCACACATCCACCACTATCAGTAATTGCCCCACTCACTCCCTATTAACCAAAGTGAAACAGGGAAACAGTGAACACAGTCAGCATGCATCCTCCACCACTGCCATCATTCTACTCACAACCTACAAACCCAAGGTCAACAGAGATGTCATCAACAAGGTCAGCATGGATCCTGCACCACATCCCATCACTCCACTCACTACCTATGAATCAAAGTGCAGCAGGGAGGCAGTGAATATAGTTAGCATACACCCACTACCACCTGCCATCACTCCACTCACCCCCTATCAAGCCAAGTGCAACAGGGAAGCAGTGAACATGATCAGTATGCATCCACCACCACCTGCCATGACTTCACTCACTTGCTATGGACCCAAGTGCCATAGGGAGGCAATGACCACAGTCAGTAGGAATCCTCCACTATCTGTCATCACCCCACTCACTTCCTATGAATCCAAGTGCAATAGGGAGGCAGTGAACATGGTCAGCATGCATCCACCAGCATCTGCCATTGCTCCACTCACATACTATAAACCCAAGTGCAACAGGGAGGCAGAGAACAGGGGTCAGCATGCATCCTCCTGCACCTGCCATCACTCCACTTACAGCCTATGAACCCAAGAGAAACAGGAGGCAGTGAACATGGTCAGCATGGAACCTCCTCCACCTGCCATCACCCCACTCACACCCTATCAACCCAAGTGCAGCAGGGAGAGCATGAATATGGTCAGCATGCATGCACTACCACCTTTCATAACTCCACTCACATACTATGAACCCAAATACCACAAAGGTAGAATAAACAAGCTCAGCTTGCATCCACCACCATCTACCATCACTTCACTCACTCTCTGTGAACCCAAGTACAACAAGGAGGGAATAAACATAGTCAGCATGTACCCACTACTACCCACCACCCTTCCACTCACTCCCTATGAACCCAAATGCCACAGGAGGCAGTGGACATTGTCAGCATGCATCCTCAACCCCCAGCCATCACTCCACTCACAGCCTATAAACCCAAGCACAACACAGAGGTGGTAAACATGGTCAGCCTCCACCCATCACCTCCTGCCATGAGTTCACTCACTCCCTATTAACATGAGTGCAACAGGGAGGCAGTGAGCATTTTCAGTGTGCATTCATCTTATCTGCCTTTACTCCACTCACATGCTACAAATCCAAGAGCAACAAGGGGGCAGTGAGTGCAGTCATCATGCATCCACCACCACTTTCCATCACTCCACTCACCCCCTATCAACCCAAGTGCAACAGGTGAACATGGTCAGCACACATCCTCCACAACCAACCACAACTCTACTCACAAGCTATGAACCCAAGCACCATAAGGAGGCAGTGAACATGGTTAGCATGCACCCACCACCACCTGCCATCACTCTACTCACTCCCTGTCAACCCATGTACATCAGGGAGGCAGTAACTGTAGTCAGCATACATGCTCAACCACCTGCCATCACTCCACTCACTTCCTATCCACCCAAGCACCCCAAGTAGGGAGTAAACATAGTCAGCATGCAACCTCCACCACCTGCCATCACCCCCACTCACTCGCTATGAACACAAGTGTCACCAGAGGCAGTAAACATGGTCAGCAGCATCCACCACCTCCTGCCATGACTCACTTACATACTATGAACTCAAGTGAAACAGGGGTGCCATGAACATGGTCAGCATGCATCCACTGCCTGCTATCACTCCACTCACAACCTATAAACCCAAGTGCAATGGGGAGGCAGTGCATGTGGTCAGCATGCATCTACAACTGGCTGCCAGCACTCTACTCACTCCCTATCCACCCAAGTGCAACAGAGAGGCAGTGAACACAGTCAGCATACATCCACCACCACCTGATATCATTCCACTCACAAACTGGTACAGCAGGGAGGCAGTGAACAGGTTCAGCATGCATCCACCATCTGCCATCACTCCACTCACATTCTACAAATCCAAATGCAACAGGGAGGCAGTGAACATGATCAACATATATCCATAACATGCTGCCATTACTCCACTCACTCGCTATGAACCCAGGTGCAACAGGGAGGCAGTGAACATGGTCAACACACATCCACCACCACCTGCCATCATGCACTCACTTCCTATCAGCCCAAGTGCAACAGGGAGGCAGTCATCATGGTTATCATGTGCCCTCCACCTACTACAACTCCACTCACAGCCTATAGACCCATGCATGTCAGGGAGGCAGTGAAAATGGTCAACATGCATCCTCCATCACTGGTCATGGATACACTCACATACTATCAGCCCACAAGATTTGAGTGTGAAAGCTACTTTCAGCATGAATGAACAAGTAACTTTCTCAACCCCACACACTTTCTATGAAGTAATCAGTATCCTATTGGTATAGTTACCCTGTTCCTTACATATGGAAGCCATCTTGAGAGGTCAAATGCAAGAGATCCTGGTTCAATTTCATAATGCTGCTCTCTCATATACTCCTTCAAGCATCTTACATGTGTTAGTACACTTCGGATCTTCACCTTCATCACTTACTTCATTATAGCAACTTCCATACACAGCTCCAAGTTGGACTGCTGTGTTGATATGAGGAGCCATTGCAATCCTTCCTCCTTCAAAGCATTTGCTGTGCATGTTAATAGGGGTATACAGTCTGCTCCCTCTTGCTCCATCCCTGCAGTGATTCTTCATGATGCTTGCCATGCCGCAGTACAACATCAGGCACTGACCAGTGAGTGACAAATAGTCACAGGGTGGAAACCTAGTATTCCCCAACCAATCCTTGATCTTTTCCATGTTGTTGTGCAGAATTTCTTTTTCCCACTTTGCAGCCTCTGCCCCATCATCTCCACTCAACTCCTCATCCTCAAACTTCTGGAATGCCTCCAGCTCCAAGGCATCTGCCTTTGTTGCCAACAAAATCACAGGAACTGTTACAACACCTGAGTTCACATAACCACACAGGACATATGTATATGTACATACCATGACCTGTATCACAGTTATCAAAAAATTTCCTTTCTGCTGCCATGACCATCCTATGGCTCTCATTCAAAGGAATACAAAACCTACATCAATGGCAACCATCACATCAGTATGCACATGCAGCGTCAATTGTGTCATTACCAAATGGCATGGATTCTCCTGTCCAGCTTGGTTGTTTTAGCACGATCCATCACAAATTTCTTCATCACGTCAAACTGCTCTTCACTCCCGGCCTCAAATCCACATGAGTCATGGAATACGAATCTTGGATTACTGTGGAAGACCAGTTCATCCTCGATGTTGTGGTAACCACGCTAGATACCCTCAACACATATCATGTAATCTCATGGGAAAAACCTCACCGCGAGTGAACCCTGCACCACAGTTGCATCTACCTGAATATAACCGAATGTGCTATTAATTTCGAGCAAGCGCTACACAGCATACGTACCTTCTCCCCTTCTCCATTAAAGATTTCAGGCTGATCTGTAGTATTACAAACTCTCTGCAAGATAGTTGTTTTACCCGCATTTGCTCTGCCCATGACAAGAATACGAAAACGATCGATACGATTAATGTGTTCTTGAGCTTTCGTAGGGTCTAGGCGATAGGGAAGGGATGACAAGGGTGACGCTAGTTGTCAATATCATTAAACTTATCTCATTCATCATAAGTAGAACATGTGTGACTTACCTGAGGATACTTCTTCAGAGCAGTGAGCAAAAACAGGAACGTCCATGCTGCTTTCTGGACAATGCGGATCCGTTGAATCCGCACATTGAACGTTGGTAAGCGCAGAAGTAAGAATGCCTGTGTGGGCTGGCAGAGAACCTTGCCGAGAAAGAATAACTAAGTATACCAAAGCACATAAAAGACATGGATGACCACCTTGAGTAGGGACGGCAATGGCAATGTCCACATGTCCACGGCTAGGGGAAGTACCTGGGCAAGTTTCGATTGCTGCGGCATCGCAAAAACTCTCATTGTCTAAGAGAGAGCCAGGACCTCGAACTGTCACTTCAGTCGGTACGTGTGAATGTTAGTAGTAGCAGCTTGAGGGTCATACTGGGTTGTGTAGCTCCGGTGGGTGCAAGAACTGGGAGTACAATTGTATCATCACTTGGTGAAGGCGGCCGCCCACAGCACCAGAATCCACTGCAACACCCGGCAACCATGAATAATGAGAGTACGAGGTTCTTCGAATGTCGTAGGGGGGTAGTAGTAAGCGTGTGGTTCGTGTTGGAGATGGCCGTGCGGAAAGGGCGCGGGGATACGAAGCCACGGTGTGAAGGCGCTTACCGATAAGCAAGTGCAACGTGCAGTTTGCTGCGTCTGTTTTCCTTCTGACAAAAAGAATAAGCGGTTTTGTTTCGGAAATTAGCTTGTGTCAAGCTAACAAGTGACCACTGTTGCATTCTTTCGGGTCCTGTGATCACGACCACATGTATCGCAAGGATAGCAGTGGACATATTAAAGTTTGCCATCGAGTGTGAGGGATCAGTCGATTAGATGTGAGATGGTTATCTAGAACAGTGAATAACGAAGGGAAAAGGGAAGAGGGAAAGAAAGAAAATTAGTATGCGATTTTGGAACCTATGAACTACAAAGAAACTTTGCAGAGTATCGACAGCTAGACGTGTCTAAGAAATCACTTAGTCAACCGAAGGGATAAGGGAAGTTGGATATGACCCATGTAGATGCAGTATACGCCCCCCCCCCCCCCCAAAAAAAAAAAAAAAAAAAAAAAAGATGTTTGTATAGTACAGGAATAATGGGGGAAACGTTACGGTGGAGGAGGATCATCATTCCACGTCGCATAGGGATTACGATCAAACAACGGCGAGCTCTGAAAAACTTCTCCACTTCCACAGGAAATCAGCCTTTGGACCGATGAAATAATGTAGAGGAAACTAAAACTCTACAATACTGGTGCCTGTGAGACGTGAAAAACGCGGTCACAGATCTTACAGCTAGAGGTTCAGCAACATTGCTCATAGGTGATGATGAAGCTGGAATCACAAGTGAAGTAGCTGGAAGTGACGAACTGCCCACCGATGCAAAAGCCAACATTGAACCGGATAAAAATATCGACGTGGGCTCTACAGGTGAGGGCAGGAGTTGCTTTCCCATCATCCGGTCGAGGCCATACATGGTAATTCACAAAGGGATGCCAAAGATTGGGAGGCCCGCTGTCCCTCTTCACCTTCCCCGTCCTCAATATCGCACACCAAGTCCCCATTTTAACACACATGATCGGCGCAAGCTGCATCTCCTCACTCCCACGACGAACAACAGTTAAGTTTCGTCGTTTTCTCTAGCATCCACCCTACTTGTCCTTGCCATCGCTCATATTCATCTATCCTACTCCGGATCCCAGCCGACGAGGCGACGCTTTCTTCTCGCGAGGCTCGTGATGAAGGCATCCACATCCACCCACCACTGGAGAATGGTGAGCGAGGAGAGAGGAACGGTGATGTCATGTGGGGAGAGTATCGATGAATCGTGTTCGACAAGTGGAACTGAATGGGCTGTCCAGCAATGTGAAGAGCGAGTCAAACAAAGTGACGACACCAGCATGCGAGTAAGGAGTAGACAGTGCAAGGGAAAGTTAGGGACACGATTCCGAACGTTTTAGTTTCACAGTGCAATGGGATGAAGTGCTTCAAGCGGCCAACCTCATTCCCTTCTACATTGGCGAGGGAGGAAGGCGCAAGGAAGGGGTAGTTGTGACTTTGCACCCAGTTAGTTGCTGGGTAGTACAGTCATAGCTGCCGACGAGAACGCAGCAAGAGGGACTGGAATGGCATGAGATTGGAGAGAATATATATTGCGAAGGCTCTCAGAAAGATCACCGGGACAGGAACGGTACAGCAAGCTCCGACGAGAAATGGAGGTCTTGTCTGGGGCGAATGAGATATGCTCCTCGCGTCGCCCGCAGAAACACATCAACACCGGTATGCAGTACGGATCGAGAAGACCCACAGTAGTCGATTGATCGTGACAACGTGGAAATTTTCCGTCTGTGGGTCTTCTGCCCACTATGCTGTGTCGAGGTCGCTATGAACCCGGAAGAACTCTTTACTCAATCGAGATACAGGAGTGGCTGTAACGACCGCGTCGCATTCGCCGGTCCACAGTAGTAAGCAGACACGTCATCTTGATATTGTTGAGATCGGACAGGACCACGGTCCCGGGGGATATGTGTACACGGCTGAGACCACGAGTGAACGAGGGAGAGAAGCTGGCGAACGCAAGGTCGCAAAAATCCCACACTGGTAAGACCGCCAACATCCAAAGAGATGGAGCCGGGTCGAACGCGTGTCTCCTCGCTCTCCTACTAGCATCAAAAGCAGGCCTTCCATATAAAAAATGCTGTGGGCATCTCGACTTGGGAATTTACACTTACAGCGAAGGAAAACGTTTAACGGTGATCGAGAATGTAACCCTACCAAGACGGGACACTTGCATTCGCGAATAGATAGAGCAGGTGCCGGGAAGTTCCGGTACTTGTTGGTCGGCCTCGCGGAAAGAAGTGGTTTCGTCGTGCAGGAAAGATTACAACAAACGAGGGCTCAGGTTCAGAATGTCATTGAACACTTAGCTGGCCTGGTCCAGTCCTTACGTTGTCGATGGCATGGAGCGGATGCCAGAGCGATTCGTTGAGGTCACTGTTGTGTTCCCGGCCACGACGGCGACACATGTAAGGTATGCGAGTATGTACTATCATTCCGCGACGGTCCTTGGTGCTGCACTGAGGCGCTGGTTGCATCAGAGTCGACACTAGCTCCTAGTCCTGCAAGACACCTGTTCAAATGAATGCAAGCATTCCGGAAAAAGCTATTCCTTCACCCGCTATCCACCTTTTTAAGTTCGTGTTGTCGCTCCAGGATTCGTACGACAGTCGTCGTAGTTGATAACTACTAGAGATGTCAGGCTGTCGCCCCTGCCTGTGTTCAATGTGACCTAGGTGGGATTCCTCAGCTGTGTAAAACTGAAATAATTACACAGACAGCTCATTCGCGTCGGCGTTCCTCCAAATTCACGGCCTGATACACCTTCGCCTCACTCATAGGAGAGATGTGAAAGTGGGGGAGTCCACGGCTAGCCCTGGATGGTCCCTTACTAATATTACCACTATGGTGACCCACAACGGTCGTGCGCGACACATCAGCAACAAGTTATCCGACACTAGGATGTGCCAACCAAGCTGGGTCAACATCAGCCTTTTCTCCGATCCTGGCGAACAGGTCACTTTGAAGCGACCTCACATGCCTAAAAATGTACTCGGTTGCCGGTTTGGGGTATGAAGTTCATGGTGCGCCAAGTTGTGATCCTGGCGCAGAATGACGCATAACGAGCCTTCAAACTTCAGCTGCGAGGACCGGGAAACGTAGGCCAGGTATGAATAGCAGACGCCTAAACCCACCTTCTCTCGAAGCCCTTGATTTTGGTGCAGTTCAAGTTTTCCATGCCTAGGCTATGGCCACCGAAAATATTGTCCTCTCAAGGGCAATAGCGTTGTCCTCTTCTATTAGCAGTGGAATTCTTTGGACTTCATGGGTATGCTTCCGCATAGGCAAGTTCCGGCGGTCAAGTGAACGGTAAACACTGCTGCATGACTCAAGAGAATGTGGAGGTTGTACGATGGCGACCCTGCGCGTTGGCGATATCCAACTGTTCACCGTGCCCGGATGTCGGCGCCGCGGTGGCACATGGTTTCCTTGTTTTTGCAGACTCGAAGGTTTGTCTACATCGGTTTTCCCTATTCCAACTCATCTTTGGCGCCTTCACAGGGTTCGAAACAAAAAAGATACTCTCGTCATAGAGTCTGTCCAAGCGTGGATATTGTACAAGGATACTTCGATCGTACGGATAATAATACTCTTCACGGCATAATAACTCCTACCTCGTAAACGCGACTGGCCTTCTAAGTTGTTCTGAGGACGGAGGATCGTTCATGTCTGCACCGTCCCTCTCCGCGTGAAGTGATAGTAATATGACGTTGAGCTCTATTTTCATCTGCCGCGAGTCGTATCTGAGCCGCCGCCGCCAGGCCTATCTCATATAATAGGCCCCCATGTTCTCACACATTCCGAGACCGCTTCTTGAGCTAAAATCCATATTCAGGTCTCCAGAGAACCTGGGCGCAGTCTATGATGCAGTAGCATTTCTGAGATATCAGTGCGTACAGTATGGAGGCGGTACTCGAGCTCATGTCGAACTCCGCCGGTAACCGCGTTGAAATTGAACGATCGGCAAGTTGCAACTTGCATTCCGTCACTCGCCAACCTGACAAACAAGCATCAAAAGTCCTACAGAACGCCGACACGACAGAGGCTTATAAGCCAGTGGATCCCACTAGATCCTGTCCCATTCGGTGCCTTACCTGTCTCAAAAACTCCGGCATCATTGACTTCTGAGGACTTCCGCCGATGAGGCTTGTGCCCCTCCCCCGACGTGAGAGCAGGTGGTCACACCGATCTGCACACTGGACGAATTACAGCATCCTCTTCCTATGTACACTTTTTGAATTGTTCGAGTGCTCGGCAAGTGATCGGCGTTGCAAGCCCTTACCAATATGAATGGTACTTATTTTTGATCGTAACCCTCGACCCGTGACTGAACCACAGCTATCCACTAGCGTTAACGTAGTCAGGGTATCTGAATTTTAAGCCAAACCTTATGAGAGCGGGCCAAGACCCTGGGTTCTGTCAGACCGTGCGTGGGGAGTTATGTACGTTGTAAGTATGGAGAACACCAACAGGGCTAATGGCGAGTTTAGGGTACGCATGCACACAACTCGGGTCTCCACGACCGTGTTCGGGATAGCCAAAGACCTTGCACTTATGCGAGCTTGATTATCAACCAGAACCACTGGCGGCCTAGTAGCTGTAGGACCCTCAAGGTACGGGTGTCTTTGGTCCCTGGATCCTTCAAACTGAGTAACACACCGCCGTACGGTGACGTTAAGACACGGGGTGTGCCGAGTCATTGTGCTTGATTGGCTTCTATCCAACCATCTCTCCTTGTTTCCCACTCAAAACTCGTCTTTGGCGTTCTTCATGTTTTCATTCAACGGCACCTTGAATCGCGGAAATGAAGGAGGGCTGACATGAACCGATCCGCTGACGTGGAACGTTAAGTTGTAACTCTTGTACGGAACAACGCGCAACAAGCCTTCGTTGGGACGACAAGAAAACGTGGACCGGGTATGAATGGGACAGGTGTTAGAGATGCCTTCTCACTACATTTGATTATAATCATCCACCGTCTTTGGTACAGTTCGAGTTCTCCCGTGCCTATGTATGGTCACCATGATAAGGGAATAGTCCTCTTTAAAGACAAGAGCGCCTCGCACTCTTCTGATGGAGTTGGAGTAGTCCATTCATCTCGTAGGTATGCCTTCCCCTGCAAGAAATTCCAGCGGTCAGGTAGGCCGTTCCCAGGGCTTTCAGGGGTTGAGCGGCGGTGACTCTGGGCGTTGTTGATATCAAACCGTCTACCAGGCGGAGACGTCGTCGTCGAGACGGTACTTGACTATTCTTTTCTACGGGCGCGAAGGTATGTCTGCACAGAACCAATCCGGCCCATGGATCTTTAGCGTCTTTAGGGGTCAGGAGCAGAAGGTATGCCTTCTCCGTATGGTCGTACAAAAACACATCAAGCGCATGGCCGATATGAATGTCCCACCCTGTCCAACCTTCGTCTCATCACTTCCAATTACCGGCCAACACTTTGGTCGTGTGCTGGTACTAGCTGTGCATTTCTCAGCTCAGAAACAGAGCGACCATTCTGGAAGAGCCAAGAAAGTGGGCTTCCTCGAACAACACTGACATGAGGGGTGCGGTGGCGAAAATGGAACTTGGTCGCGCCGCTTGCATTTTGGGCACAGACGGCCGAAAAGCGATAGCTTCACAATCTTACGATGGAAATGGAACCCATGTGAGTCCTGTGGTGTCTCTGCCCCCCCCCTTCCTCAACCGATCTGGGCGTTCAAACAGAGATCCAAAAGTTAACGTCGGCTTCGGACTTGCTTCCAATCAAACGGGGCCCCGAAGTGGCTACATAATCGTTTCAGATCGTCGGAAATATTTCCCACGGCCGGATAAGCACCTGCAGTAAGCCGTATGACTGGACGACCACTGCTATACTGCCAACTCATGTGTCGTTCCGATAATGTACTGAGCATGTTACAGTGACTGGCAGGGTGGCGCATGTGCATCTTTGATCGAAACCTCCGCAGTCTCTATACTTACCTGGATGCCAGGCCTCAGGCGGCAGAGGCGCACGGTGATTGGGTACATGTAATTTTGTAATTATCGGTCGTGTCAACGTTGCGAGTACCGTAGCGGTCGACAGGCTACAGCATAATGAGTGCGTCAGCCAGAGGGCGAGTTGCACACCCGACAAGATACGTTTCATAGGGCCCCAGCCTTGTTCGTGGCCCCGTCTGGGAGTTGGGCTGAACCGTGGAGAATAGCGGAGTGAGCGGATAGTCCCGAAGGCACCGGGGTTTGGGATCCAGCCACTCCCCTGGGCACGCGTGGGAATAAATGTGACTATGTTGTGAGTACCCTCGCAGTCATGATAGGGTGACCTGACCCCTGCGAAAACCCAGCGACCCAGTGAACTTTCTTTCTTATGGCGCACATATAAGATCTTGCGGGCATTCCCACCCCACGCTGCCAGCCCTTCTCCTTCCCAATGTCATCCAGCGATATCAACTGTGGTTCAGGTGGAGGAGCAGACACCTATACTGGGCTCCGTATAGCCTCTGTCTTCGTCATCCTCGTCGGATCTGGCTTTGGTGCCCTCTTCCCTGTCCTTGCCAGGAGATCCTCATGGCTTCGTGTCCCTGAACCCGTCTATGAGTGGGTTCTGCTCTTCGCCGTATTCTTCCCTCCCTTCTCATTCGTTAAACAGGTTTGCCAAATATTTTGGTTCCGGTGTCATTGTACGTGATATCGCCTTCTTTCAAGCGCAATCGTCGTTCGTCTGACGGAGGATCAGATAGCCACTGCGTTCATTCACTTGTTAAGCTCAGGAATCTCTGAGCTCTCGTCCCCTTGTCTATCTCCTGCGTGGCAAATATACGTGCGTACGCTTTCTTTCAACCAGTATCGTCCAGTGGATCAACTTCGAGGTTTTTTTCGTTGTTTAGCCGTATGCACTCGCATTTTCTATGCTTTCTCTGTTCTGCATCTTCGTCGTCGAGCTGGTAGCCTTCAGGTGGGGAACAGCAAAACTCGCCGCTCTCGGCATAGTGCATGGTAGGTTCTTCGGCTTCTTACTATTCTCATCTGACACCATACCCCTTTAGACGCCCATGGTCATGGTGTCGGCTCGCACGCTGCCCATGGGCCCGAAGCGATTGACGATAAAAGCTCTTCGGCAAGAGACCAAACAGTCGGAAACGACCTCGAGGTCGGTAATGGAGGCACAACTACTGAGGACAACGTGCTCGCTCAGATGATTGGCGTATTTATCCTGGAGTTTGGCGTATTACTTCACAGGTGAGTACATATACTTCCTCGGGGCCAACATCCGGACTGAGTGTGTTCGCAGTCTACTCATTGGCCTTACACTTGCCGTTGACGCGAATTTCATAACCCTATTTGTGGTCGTTATATTCCATCGTGAGTATTGGGTACTTTCGCTTGACCTGAATCTTGACACGTGAAACAGAGTTGTTCGAGGGCCTTGGTATAGGTTCTCGTTTATCAGTTTTAAACCTCTCGCCGCGATACAGCTACATTCCCGTAGTTGGTGGGATTCTCTATGCCATCACTACCCCGATCGGTATCGCCGCCGGTCTTGGTGTCCGGAGCACATATAATCCGAACAGTACCACGGCTTCGATCGTTAGTGGCATCATGGACTCGCTCAGTTCTGGCATTCTCCTTTACACCGGTCTGGTAGAGGTAAATATCATTATCCGAGCTGGGAAAAACGATCACTGACGATCATGCCACTTTTTACACTCTCTTTCGTCCTTCCTCTTTCCTCCAGTTACTCGCGCACGAATTTTTGTTTAACAATAAAATGATCAACGCATCCATCGGCAAGGTTACCTACGCTGTAGTGTGCATGCTGTTTGGAACGGGCATAATGGCCCTCCTTGGCCGATGGGCGTGAGAAGCTTGATGTGTGCGTTGACAGTGTGCCTACACTAGTACTACATAAGTATATGTATCAGTGTGTATCCTGTGCTCCGCCCATTCGTACTGTAAAACGGATTGGTCCAACTTACATACTGAGGCAGACCACATTGTCAGTTGTCGGGGGATATTGGTGCCGGTCAGGGTTATTTGCCTGTATACAACTGACAAATGTGGGTACCGCTGGCCCGGAGAGGACAGATTAAACTGGCAGCTCACGAGCAGGATTTGGTACCTATCGAGGTCCGACCGCCGCAAGGAAAAGAGCTCGAGGATAACAAGCACTGCCCGTTTATCAGCTACCCGATGAAGACATACCATGTCCCACAACGAGGCATCATCGATGGGAAAGAAGACCCCTCACTCGACCAGGCACCCATCCCGATAACCAATCTCAGTCTTTGCTAACCCTCGCTAAGCCGAGATTGGTGACACTCCTTTTGCGAACGCGACCGAAATAAGGGAGACTAACATATGACATCGCACGATAAGGACGGTAGAAACTGGGGTTGACATGGTTGATCTATTAGCACAAACTTAACAGAACAGGGGCGAGGCGTGGTACTACTGCCTTAATGATCCCCACCGAAGCATCTTAATACCCTCGCCCTCCCGCCCAACGGTGCGGGGCCCAAATATCGAGGAATCGGCAACTGCTTCCAGGCGCTGCGTTTCTCGCCGAATATATGTGACGAGGGCAGACATTAACTCTGGATAAGATATATACCTGTGCCATCGGCAATTTCATATGGGTGGAGTCATGGGAACGAATGGAACTAAAAAAAATGCTCACCGATCACTTTCCTGTGGGGGAAAATCATGCACGCCGCTTTGATCATCCGTCATCTCTTCTGCATCGATATCCAACTTGTCCACACGGTCTACTGCACCGCCGACTAGATTAACTGATCGTCTAAATGCAGGACGGGTTTCATCGGCTTTGATTCCCTTTTCGTTTGGGAGGCCGATCCCTGCGGCACCTCGAGCACCAAGAAGGTTACGCCAGACAGCTGCCGCGAGCTCTGTATCACCACGCACAAGGCCAAGGTCCATGCTCATGCCAAGGCCAACCCACTGTTCTTTAAGAATTTTCATTTGTCGTACAATAACGCGCTCAGGAACGCGTCCGCGTTTCTGGGCTTTTGCGTATGCTGCAGGTGACGGAAACGTGTCTGGCGGAGGGACTGTGGATGGAGGAGTGTAGAATTGGCTCGGTAGATACGGAGAGATGTACGACGCGTTGTCTGCACGAACTTGGGGTAGCGGAGTGGAATTTCCGCGGGAATTTGGTGAAGACTGCGAAGGCGAACGGGGAGGCAAAACACCGGGTTGGAGGACGTATCGAAGGCGTTCTTCAACGTCCTGGAAGAAGTGGTCGATCAAACCTTGGATATGCTGCGTTCCATGCGGAGAGGGGAGTGAACGAAGGCGGACAGTGAGAAGCCAGACGTGGAAGTTGGTGATCGTAAACCAAGACTGAAACGTCGGCGGAAGTGCACACTCTGCAAGGCCATTATTGTGAAGCGCGAAACACGAAACCGAGAAAGGAATTTGGACATGCCATTCTTCCAAAAGTCAGGCTCTTCGTCCGCGCGTTTTGCGCAGAGGTGGTTGTATAGGTGAAGAGCACGTCGGTTGGCCAGCTGCTGGGGAGACCCATATCCGAGTGCCCGTGCAAGACCGAGAAAAATGGTATAAAGGACCGGATTTGACTTCACTTTCTGGGTAAGCCAAGACTGCTGACGGGCTGGTGTCTGTCCGCTTGCATCTTTTGGTACGTCCTTTGAGGGCAAAGTTGAAGTGAATCGTATTTGAACTGGCTGGCGGTGTCGTCGAACGTGACGGACTGCAGAAGACGCACGAAACAGCGGACGGGGCACCATTTCAGCCAGTGTTTTTGACTGCCGGCGACGAGTTTGAGCGACCCAACGAACGGATTATGTAATCGACCATTTCATTTGGTAGTTGGCCCGTGCCAGCTTCTGACCGAGACTCGGCTTTCCACTCTTTGTGAAATTAGGTTGACTTCCCGGAATCTACAGAACGTGTTTGAAGCTACATCAAGGGTGCAAGATGACTTTCTAAATGGGATTCTTTCCTCCTGATCCCCTTTTCTTCGTTACTTGTGGCGGGTAGGGCACTCAATCGTTTGGAGAATCGCTAATTGTCGCTTGTGTGGTTTACGGGCATGCGAGGCAACTACAAGGTGGACATCGAGACTCCGGTGCGCCCAAAGTCGAGTTCCGTGCTATTAACAGTCCGTCTTATCTGTCGGGACTCCTTTGACCGTTGACGTATCTAATGATCTTTACAGACTGCGGCCACAAGGGAGACGTAGCATTCGATGAAACGACGTCAACTGATATCTTGAGCGTGATCAGTCTCCGTCGTTAATCGAGTACCGACCCGGTTACACGACCGCGTCGGTCATCAGGATTCGTCTTCTGAACAATCGAGGGTGCGTGAGGAATTTTGTGATCGTAGTTGGTTTTGATTATCGAGATCGATTCACTCATGCTACGTGTGTTGGCATAGGGTTTCCGAACCCTCGACCCGTGATGGATATTTGCCGCGATAAGCACAACCAGTAGACAGTCTGTTCGTGCATGCAGCACACGCAAGTCACCTTAGCGGCATCATCTGTGCCTACCCATTCTACGGTCATTGATAGATAAGTGTGTTTCAACTGCTCTTCAAAGTGACCCGCTTCGCCTTATGATCGTATACATAGTACTGGATTGATGGGGCAATTTTTGGCCAAAATCTTGGCTGACCTCAAGATCATTCAAAACTCACATAGGACCAACAATCCGACCCTGGAAGCCATTGCTACTGCCAATAGCGAGGAAGATAAATTGAAGACTGCGCAGCAAGCACAACAGGAAGCAGAAGAACGTCTCAGGAAGGGAGTACAACCAGTCGTCTTACCCACCACTGAGGAGGTCGCAGCAGCAAAAGCGAAGGTGCAATACCAAGACAGCTTATTCCACTTCGCCGTTGCAGGTGTTGCTGGGAGCGGGAAATCATCTCTGGTCAACGCTATCCGCGGCCTGCGCAATAGCGATACTGGTGCTGCCCCTACTGGAGTTGTCGAAACCACAGCCACAGTTGGTCGGTACCGCGATTCGAATCGCCGGTTGCTATTTGTGTGGTATGACATCCCAGGGACGGGGACCCTCAACCAGCCCGGTTGGCAGTACTTCAACAACCAGGGGCTTTTCGTATTTGACTGTATCATCGTCCTTGTCGGCGACCGCTTCACGCAAACTGACCTTGCGATCTTGGAAAATTGCCGACGTTTCCAGATCCCCAGCTATATCGTGCGGTCAAAGGCAGATTTCCACATCCCCAACCTCATGAGCGATATGGGCTATGACAGTGACGATGACGACGAATCACAATATGAGACAATGTACAACGCAGCCCGTGAACGTTACATCTCAGACACGCAGGCAACGGTGCAGCAAAACCTTGGGGATGCAAAGTTGCCGATGCAAAAGGTCTACCTCGTGTCCAACAAGGTTCTGCTGTCAGCAGTTAAGAAACGCACGCTTCCCAAGACGGCACTTGACGAGATGGAGTTATTGAAGGATTTACTTGAGGAGGCTTGTGCTCGTCGCTGCGTCGCACCAGAGGACGAATCCGAAGCCTGAGGACTGCTGCACGCGAGTGAGTGGCATCTCCTTTATATTACAACGTTCCTCTGACAGTAGTCATGGTTTAGTTCGAATACACTTCTGGTCTATCGATAGTGTGAGATGCATGTGGATGAAAAGGGTTTGTATCATGCAATGTGTCATTATTGTACAAAGAACGAAATCCGTTGCTGAGATGAAGGAGCGAGTGAAAAACAAAAGGTAACAATGCGTACATCTCGAGCTGTGGTTGGTCGACTCCTGTCCTTCAGTAGAGGCGCGGACTCAATGCTGGACCCAATGATTGTCCGCCCTCCGCTTCCACTGCATCACTTCGGGGAACGCATCGACGTGCGCAAGCTTCTTCGAGCAAGTCTCTCACCAATTCCAACTCATGGATCGTTTTAGGGGATAGTACACGATCTTTCACAGTGGATACCATCGTCTTGTGGCAGACAACGTAAACCCTTTGGTCGGGCAAACCAGCTTCTTTGAGGTTCTTCTGGACCGTTGCCCGCGTCTCAGCAATATAACGTTCGCAGGCGGAGTTATACGCCTGGGCATGATTGGTTCCATCATCGTTGTCACTATCGTAACCCATATCGGCCATGACATTGCGGATGTGAACGTCCGCCTTGGAGCGCACGATGTAAGTTGGGATTTGGAATCGTCTGCAGTTCGTCAAGATAGAAATGTCTGTCAAGGTGAAACGATTGTCGAACAGGACGATGATGCAGTCGAACACGAAGAGGCCCTGCGAGTTGAAGTACTGCCAGTCTGACTGAGCGAGAGTACCCGCTCCTGGGATGTCGTACCACACGAACGGGAGCCTCGGGTTTGGATCGGGGTATCGATCAATCTGGGAAGTGGTTTCGATGACGCCGGTGGGGGCTGCACCGGCATCGCCGTTGCGTAGACCACGGAAGGCGTTGATCAACGAAGATTTCCCACTACCGGAGACACCTGCTATGGCGAAGTGGAATAGCCCGTCCTTGTACTGTACCCTCTCCTTTGCGGTTGCTAGTTCACTAGCAGATGGTAAGACGACTGGCTGCACGCCCTTTCGAAGGCGTTCTGCCGTAACTGCTTGTGTCTGCTTGGCGAGCCATACCGTCTCTGGAGGAGCTGCGGCTGCCTCCTCAGCTGCAGCTCGTGCGGTCCTTCGGGCATAGTCCCTCCCGTCTTTCGCGCCATCGAGGTTGACCATGGTTGGGTTGTCGCGGACATGTGATTCAAGGAAGGAGTCAACGACGTTGATGATCACTTTGGCAATCCAATACATGTTGTACAGCACGGTAGGAAGGGTGCTCGCAGCCTGGCCCATTGTGCACAAGTAGCCTGCCAAACGAAAGTTCGCGGTAGGACGGAGAACACAGGCAAGAAAACATACTCTGGATGACGACTTAGCCAAAGAATGAGGTCGGAGTCAAAAGTAGACGGCAGGGCAATGGACAAGTTACTAGAGAGTCAGCTCAACCTCGCCGATTTAGCAGGCATGCACCGTGTGGGTTGGCCCCCCGTGCGCACGTTGCAAATTGCAACCCTAAGCAACCCATTCTAAGTTTGGTCCGATCGTTGGCCATGTGCACCAGCGAAATGCACGTCCGTAGACAGACGAAGTCAGTGAACTATGTAGTACCCTATGACGACCTTCTAGTATGCAGCGTGTAAGGATTCGGTCCGACGTCAAGGATCGTATGTCAACATGTCCAGAAAAGCCGCGATAATTATGTTTGGTTCTTCCCACATATGTTTTTCTCACTCGTATATGCGTTGGCATATCAGTCCCTCATTCCTATCATATAAAAGGGCCAATGTAACGTATTATACGAGGACTCTTTTTCCTACATTGAAAATCAGACCCTTTTGTCTGGAAAACCGTGTAGTGTCTAAGATTCCTTATCGTTGTGCCGTTGTTGCGAATGCCTAAAACTTCGCATCAATGTCACACAGCGAGTGACATCGTCCAAAACACAGGACCTCTAAGTCCCAAGCACACTCCAGGGAGAGGGTGCCATAACTGGGCTAAGCAACATCCTCTGAGGGACGTGGGCTGCATCAAATATCAACGTCAGATGTACGAGTTTGGGACAAAGATATAGTAGAAGAGTAGTGACTCCACGCAACGTGGAGAGAACTAGTAGAAACTCTACACCGTACCATGGTGAAATAGATGGAATACCTTCAAGCGTGGGCAAGCCTTGACCATATCCCCCTGGTCATTGTCTGTTGGCGTCAGGCTATCGGGCATCTGCAATGCAATGACACTGAGATGATGGCAAGCTTCGTAGGGCTCTAGAAGCTTGTACTGTGACCAAATGAGAGATTACATGTCAACTAGTGCCTGCAATGGGCCTACAGCATCTTCGGAAACCGAACAGTGGACATCTGTCTCAGTAACTTGATTGAAGGAAGTCCGGCGCAGCGAGTCTGCCCATGCAAGGGAGTTGGCCCGGATACCGAGAGCACAAAACCGGGGGAAGTGTTCCTGTGAGGTACTCAGGCCTAGGGCCAGCCTGATGAGGAAGACGTACCCATAGCCGTCGCAATGTCTTCGCCTGAGTAAAACTGTTTTGCAGAGCCCAAGAGGGCACATCAAATCTATCTATCTCCGGATCAGCGTGCGGAGACTACCTTGAAAAAAAGGGTGTGCAACTTCGTCGGGAGTTGAGGCTCCAATCCGGGTTACGACTTAGTAGTGCTATACTCAATATGCGGATGTTTGGGCAAAGCGCTGGTACGGAAAGGAGGACAAGATGAGAATAGAATGCCTTAGGCATGTCGGACCGGAGTGCAGTCGAGAGTGGTTATACAGAAGAAACGAACGATGGCCTGTAACTCTGTGCGGTCACCCTGTGGATTACTCGTATCAAGACAGAAGGTTACTCTGAACAGTAACGCACGAGAAGTTGGGAAAAGGAAACTTGAGCCTGGCAGGAGGGTCAGGAGGCCAAAAAATGGGGACATAGCGTTAATACTAGTGCGATGCGGGGCCGAAGGACGCATGAAGCATGCGAGACTCGCCGGACCATGCGCCGGTCGTTATCACTGAGTGGCCATGATAATGTCAAGTACTGCTGGTAGTGTCTCTCTGCCTATCCACACAATGAATTGAATAGTAAATTCTCACCACGTCCGAATTTCATACGGCTCTCGCAGAAGAGAGATTCTGCAAGAGAGGTTCGATAGCAGTCGGAGTCTCCCAGACCAAATTCGTAGCTGGTTCGTTTAGGGTGCAGCAGGTCCTGTCGAACGTACACCATACCGTGTAATCCTCGAGATGTCCTGATACGAGTTGCAGAGTCATCCACAGAATGGCACGGATGGCACTGATGAGGGCGACGAACAACTGAGTACTTGTACTTTGAGGAGACACATCAACCCCATGTTACGCAACATTTGCCCATTTATCTCTTGAGAGACTCGAGATCGACTCTTGACCTGGGCAAGATTCGATGCCAACCAACGACCCTGCCGAACGAAGACTCGCTTTGTGAATACTACATGGTCTATAGGCATGTCAACTCAGGACCGCCGATTGGAGCTTGTCAAAAGGTTTTCAAGTTGGACTCACTACTTGTACGATTTCGCTTCAGACGGCTCAGCGTGAGCCTGGAGGCTGGCGACCAGTGAGCCGAACACTAGCAAATCTCTTCTTTTTCTATCCCTCCACGAAGATTCAGGTTTTCTCTTCTCAGGTCCCCGTCCTCATCATTCGGAATGTACAGACTTACAGAATGCTCCTATAGTCTGGAATAGCACGGTGATTTGGCTCCCTCGATTCTTCGGCGTGCAACATGCGCATTCCGCACGACTGCGGCATGAGCAACTCAGCTGGTACTCTGGATCCGGACCCATTGCTTTTACGCTGCGACTGCATCAGGGAACCCGATGGCACTGCGTACGCTTCCGATAGACCAAGTCTCCCATTTTCCCGCTACCAATGTCCTGCGGAATACCGGGAATACACTCTGATCGGGTACTAAAGTCGGCCCCCTCTGCGTTTCTTGGCACGGTTGTCCGCGTTCGCATGCAGAGTTAACATGACAAGTTCCACCACCATTTTTACCATTATAGCCCGGAACGGCCATGATGTTGAGGATGTGAACGTCTCGAACTCGCGATATAAGAGCGGTCTTGGAGTTTAACTAGAATGGGTATGAAGCAACGGCCGGAAAAGGATCATGCTCGTAGCCCAGCGCGCAGTGTACAATGGCCTGCCAAGTGAAGATGGTGGCGGGATGAAGAGCCCAGGTAAGAAAGTGCAGCCATGTTGACTGTATGATATCACCGGAGATTCGAATTGGACGTGAACATCAGGGAAGGTAAAGTGTGAATCCAGTCTCGCCGATATTCTAGTTAGAGCCTAGAGATGGCTTGCAGAACAATGGAGAAGAGGATACTCGTTTGGGGAAGGGGCCCATTATATGGTCGGCATGTCGGTCATGCTTGACGGCCGCCTCATGGCCCTAAAGAGTACGGGAATAAAATATCTCCACCCTTGCTGGATTATGGTTTATCAATGGAACCCTCGTTCAAAGGTCGTGGAATGAACGAAGGGTGCATAAAAGAGTTCCAGGTCAATCTTGCTGTTCCCCGACTTCTGTAACTGGGTGGAGGGTATGTCCTAACACTTCAACCGGCTTGGGTTTTCTCAAGATTAATACCTTTAAACCAGATATTGTTCAGCAGATTGCGTCAAGTGTTAGCAATTTGCTGCGTCGGAGTTGCCGGTATGGTATGCTGCGGCTTGCACGGCATGTCTGGGAACTGCTCGGATATGTTTCTACACGTGCCGTTCGCGACGACCCAAGATTACCTGCGGCTGAAAACAAGAGTGGAGAAGAGTGCGCGCGGGAGATCGCTGAGCTTGCCACGAAAAACGCGAGTGAAGCAGCCCACGTGGCAGAGGAAGCTAAGAAGAATTTAGAACAAAGCAAGCCGTGATAAAGCCAGAGCTCTACATCGTGAAACTGAGGTCACTAGTGAGGTTGAGTGGGCAAAGAGAAGGCAGCAGACTAACCAAGGTGAATGTGGCACATCACGAATTAGTATGTTCTGATATAGTCACACTGAGTCCAGTGCCGGACGTTTGAATTAAACAAACCGACCAGATTCGGGAGCAGGCCAGGGAAGCCGTGCAAAATACCATCGAAATTACCGAAATCGCGAAGGTTACACAAGCGGTGGTAGATAAGATTGCGCGAGAGGCTGCGGAAAGTGCGCGTGCTGCTAGGGAGGCGCTAGAAGAGGCGGAGGAACGCTCAGGGAGACACGGCCAAGCTCTAGTCACGTGCCACGAGTAGCGTGTTTACGCGCGAGCGTCCGTATGTAGTGATCGCTTTTCTCACAACGCGGTTAGCAGTCTTTAGGTCGGGTTTAAAGGTTGTGGAAAACGTGAAGGGAATATTTGAAGTTTAGTTTGGCATTCGCGCAGTGCTAAGACTTGAAGTGTCGCCGAAGGAAAAAATGGCAGCTAAAACTTCAAATACCTACGGACGTACAGCCGCGTCCTGAACGTTAATCTAAATATGATGTATAGGCCGAGAAACAATGTACGTTTAAATATCAAGTATTCCCTTCGAATATAAAATCTGCTCATACTTCAAGTTTCGCCGGCGCCCGAACGACGGCCTATATTCGGAATATAGACGAACAATAAGATGCGCATTTGTTCTTAAACTTTAAAATAACAAAAAAAGACATGTCCAACTTTGAAATATAATCTGCGGACACTACTGAATGCCCGACGATTGCCCGCTCACTGCTCGTCCGTCGCACAAAGTCTGTCGCACAAATTGGACCACGCGAAGTCCATGTCTACACGTCACAATGCATACACATATCTATGGATTGGTAGTTGGTACATACAATCTAGTCCTGTTATGAGGCCGAAGTGAGCGAACGTGGATGCAACAGGATCACGATCAACGTACTCTGCACAGAGAGACTACAACCGTAGTGTCACTTGAGATGGCCCAGCGAGTGTAATGACCGAACACCCAAGTACACCTTACACTTTCCAAAGTCTCTTCGAGGGCAGAGGAGTACAGTTTGGCCGGGAAATGAGGGTACCGAGCAAATGGGTCAGCGCTCTCTCTCATCCTGGCCGTCAGTGGACGCTGCCTTTGAACTGCGAATAGAAAAGAGTTGCCAGACTGATAAATGTATTTAATACTCCCCGGAACTGGAGACAGGGTTTGGTTTCCATTGGGATAAAAAAGGATGAGCGAGTTCCCAACATGAGAAGAAGATCTGCTATAGTAAACTCCCATGCTATGCTTCACATGAGCACGCAGTACAACCTTTTGCTGCCCAATCAACTTTTGCAGATTGTGGGGCGTGTTCGTCGTCCCCGGTCCGTTAGCCGCTTCGTTCACTTGGGGAGAAACGGGGTCGTTAGTATCGAAGTCACGAGTGTCATCTTGTAGTCGATACACCCAATCGAGTAGGATCTTGCACTTGTGGATGGTAGGTGGGCAATCTGTACGAGATAACCAAGCACGGAGTCGTGCACCTTTGAGATACGAGCCCAGCATTGTGTTTTCTAACTCTCCTAAGGCCACAATTTTCGTCTTGCACTAACACATGATTATGGACCAGACTCACCAGTTTTATTGTTAGTGGGAAGGCGCTGAAGTATTCCAATAAGCCGCTTGAAGGGGAATGTCCACCATGAGTGAACTGGTCTGAAAAGTAGGAGGTAGTCATAGACGTGGAACGACACATGGTGATTTGGTCGTAGGTTGAAAGTAGGGTGAACCCGCTTCAAATTGCCAACGTAACGGGCTATGCATGAGTGATATGCAGATGCCCTTTCGTTACTCATTGTTCGTGCGCAGGCCAAGTATACTGAAGAGACAAGATCCATCATATGGTCGAGGGCTACTTTAGCATCCGGGCTCGCATCGCTAGTCCCCCATATGCTGATCAGACCAATCGGTATGTAAACTGTGATAAGTGACCACCACTCGTCAGCCTTAATCATACCAGCGGATGCATCACCAAAATTTGCCGGGGCTGAGCCAAACCAGGAAGGTCTCGAGGTATGTCGGATCACGTCTCGTATTCTTGCAAGAACATCCCTTGTGTCAAGCTTGGGTTGATGTTCTGCAGTAGCAGAGAGGGGCTTCTGAGAACGCTAGCGATTTTTTAGTAACAACGGTGGGGAGTATGATATCCACCTTACCCAATGTACGAGTGCCTTCACATAATCGATCTTGTACAACCTTGTTTGCTTAACTGGAACACAGCCTACAGCCTTGCACACGTACTGCAATGAGCGCAAATTTTTCTGGTAAAGAGCGTCCTGGAGTTTCTCCATGAACATGTGAACTTGAGTGGGATCGTCCGGAAATGGAACCTGGGCGACGAGCAGTGCCCGGATAGCTGACAATTGAGACATCTCCTTTGTGGTCATGGAGATCTCGGTAGTACGCGGATCGGGTAACTGAAAGACAAGATGAAAGGCAGGTCGTGGGGTCTGAGTCGGCGAAGTGCCTTCGGTGGTAAGGCCGAGGAGGTTTCGAACGTGGTGCTGAACTAAACCTTCAAGAATGCAATGCATAGAATCAACGACAAGCTGTCGGGCTGGGTTCCAGTACGGCAGTCGCCATAGCTCCGACCAGTGTACGCCGTGCTTCTTGAAGATCTTCTCGTGGTGGGCAGAAGTTGCAGCGTCCCTCCACTGCTCAGCAAAGGCACGGAGCTCGTGTGGGTCATGAGGTAGCCAATTCTCAAAATTGACCCTACCATAGTTGTCCTTGTGGTAACAGTCACATGCACCACAGAAGAAATGACTGCCGATGCCAGCAAGCGCAGCGAGATGGCGAGCAGTGGGGAGATCACAAACAGCGAGGGCGATGGCACTGCGTGTGAGTTTTCCCCCAGGGTAGTTTGCAGTTCGCGAATACCAGACGCCTCTCTCCCATGAGGCAACCAGATCGAGTATGAGCGGACGAATGTAGTGATTGAGGTTTTTGAGTGACAGCTGTTTGGGGCCAGGGATAATACCCGCTAGATACATGTTCTCCGGCTTATACCTGATGTTGAGTGGTAGGTTAAGACACGCCATGGAAATGATACCCGATGATGTGCTTGCGCCTTGTACATTCATACCTGCAGGGTTGAAAAAGTCGACGTGCAGTGCAAAAGCATACTGACCTTCTTTGCCTCTGTCAACGAACAGTTTCCCCGCATCTGGACCCCTGAACTCATGAAGAAAGTTGGCCTCAAAAGGGTGCTTGACGAAACGCAGCGGAGGTGAGGACAACGAAGCAACAAGGCTATCACAGGCCTCATCCATCACAGTCTCGATATCACTCCTAGACAGCAAATTAGTGAGGTAGTTGTTAAATTCATGGTAAATGAAAGCCTTCTTTGGGCGACGCTCGCCGCTTGGTTGCATATCCAGCAGTGATTCGTTGCACTGAGTCTCGGGCTTCGGAAAGTGAGTGCAATATTCAGGATAGACGGGAATGTCAGAACCAGGGGAGTATGATGGAGAGTACGTGCAGTGGCAGCTGCATGTAGCGAACGTGGTAGTCTTGCAAGTAAGGTTAAATCGGGCGAGTGCACTTTCTATGGTTGTTGGTATCTGTCAGATAATGTTTTCATGGGACAGACTGAGGGACCCGTCAGGACGTTGAAACGCGAGGTACAGTAACAACGAGAGCGCGCCAATGATGAAGTTGCTGTTATGCTGGCTCATGCCCATCACGACACTGCAGACCACCCCAATGACAAGAGCAACCTGTGCAACAATATCCATACGTTCGATTGGCGGCTGATTGTTTTTACCTGCATGTCAATACGTCAGTGTTCGCGTTCCAAATCCGAAGGAAGAGAAAATTTACTGGTGTCGAATTGCACGGGAGATTGTGATCCAACGGAAGTCCGCAATGAATCCCTTGAATGAAGCTCGAGGTTAAGCTTGTTGAGAGCGTCGGCAACTTCTTGCTTGCGGGACTGGACGAAACCCGTGTTGCATTTGATACCTTCGATGTTGCTGCGGAGGGTCGCTATCTCCGTTCTGAGTGTTGAAATGCATGCGTCGGATGCGCCCAGTAAGAGGCAGGAGCACCTATGGATGCGGGCCTCAATATTGGACAATAAGTTGAGTGCCTTGACGGAGTGTTGATTGTGATCCTTCTTTGACACCTCTGTGACGGTAGGGTGGGAGCGTGCTGTTTTTGTCCTCGACGAGCTGCTCCCTGATGGGGAGCCTACTGTAGTAGCATGGTCAACGGTGCCAGGAGGGGAGTCATCCAACTTGAGGCGCGAGAGGCTATCAGCGAGGTCAGCAAAAGGAAGGGGCTCTGGCAAACTGGTAACAACACTTCTGCTCAGTCCCGCTTCCTGGTAATCAGTGCGGGACTCCCACAACTTGCTGACCTGGGTGTTGGTGTCGGGTCCATTATCCGTCAGTGTCAGACCAAAGAGATGACCAGCAAGGTCGCTTGGGTGAGGTACACAGGTGTCTGGAGGCGCTGGAACCATATTCGAGAGGGCCTGCGGGGCATAGCTGAGTCTAGACCGCTCTTCTCCAACGCGGTTGAGGTGTGCCAGTAATAGTCGTGCTTCTATGAGCACGCCATTGGCATTCTTCTCGATGCATTCTTCACACATGCATCGCTTGAGTGTAGGGCGTGAGGCAGGCATGCTTTACCCATCAGACGGGTGTATACGAGTCACAAGAATGAGTACATACCATCGTGCTGAGACCTTACAATAACTCTTCATGAGTCTGGGTGACGACTGCTATTATAAGGAAAGTGAGAGGGTAGTATAACCTCGTAGGGAACAAAGATACTAGTTCTTTGTTTCGCGAGGGGATGAAAGGACTTACCTTCTTTGAAACGCACCACCGCAGGCACGGCGGGTTGCGGAGAGAGTACAATATGCATTTTGAACAATTACAACAGCGAGCAGGCACATTACAGATATATAATGACACTTTTTTCTACGTTCGGATCAACTCTATCAGAGAGATCATCCACGACCGTATTAGTCATCTCCTTGTACCCACTTGGCCAGTCCCTCGTCGTGTCCTTGCTAGCACCTTCATAATCAATCTTGTGCGCCCCCTTTGCTAGATCCACCAACTGCATTGCTAACTCCTTCAACATCTCCATGTCACTCTCCATATCACTCAAGTCCACAGGTGGAGGTGGGGGCATCAGCACATGAACCGGCTTCTGCACTGGAAGGTGGGAACACCAGTAGGTGACTTGCAGGATATGAATAAGCATCGCACCAAGTAAGTTCTGGTATCATGTTAGCGTGACTTCTTTCTCTAATAGTAACTTCAACCATACCATCTGTAAACCGAATCCGAGGACTCCCAGCACTAAAAGGAAGGCGAAGATGGTCGACTTCAACGCTTGCTGACGTTCTGGCCTCGCGGTCGATTTATAAGAAGTGTACTGGTGAGTCCAAACCTGGATAAGTGATTTCTTACGACCTGATGCAGGCGAAGCGCTCGCAATGATGCAGGAGCCCCCAACATCATGCGTCTGGCAGGTGTTAAGGTAAGAAGAATGCAAATATATCACGACATACAGTAATTGTTTGGACTAAACCCGTTTTTGAGTGGGCGAGCTTTGCCAGCATCCGCCCAGTCCTTCTTTCAAACAGGTACACGCTGCCATTGTCACTACCCCCAACAATAATTTTCGACTCTTCTCCGAACGCAACTTGTTTGGGTATGGGAACACTTTGTGGCTCTGTGACAAAGTACCGGATCGGATCTTCATGGTCCAACGGATACAAGGTGAATCCATTCGTAGCGTTGTCAATTACTACGAGTTCCTTTTTCAGACTAACCGCTGCACAACCTCTGCAATCCTGGTGGGACAAGCATTCGATAAGTGGACAGAATAGTGCGTACATCACAGACTCATAGCAGTGTTCACTAAGAATGATCCCGTCAGCGGCATTCATCTTGACACTACAGCCATGATGTGAGTGATAATCATCGTGACCAACTTCATATCTTGCTTACACGTTACCATCATATAAGCCGAAGATATAGATGTTCCCGCGCTGCGTGAAGGCGACCGACTTTGGTACCGTATGTTCAAGCCGCCCCGCAAATACTGACTGGAGTTGCAAATTGGAGTTAAGCAGTAGCACTTGAACGACGTTGTCACGCATCCCAATTGCAATCTGCGCTCCAGCATCAATCCATGATGCATCCCATGCCACACAGGTAATTTCAAGCCCAGTCCCTAGTTGTCGTGCGGTTATCTCCTGAAAGTGATTCTTTTTAAAATTTAGATATGACTCTCCCATGTTCAAACTGCACCGCACTCACGTCAACTGGATTCGGTCGCATGAATACCAGATAGCCCATTCCTGTACCATAACAAAGTGTTTCTGTGGAACTATGCTTCGTTTTGATCCAGGTCGCACAACTAATTGCGCCGTAGGACTTGTGATTGGCACATGTAAGTTCTCTGCGTGATTTGATATTCCAAAGTTTGATGCCGTCGGTACCTAGATCCTACCTTAATTCAGTGCGGGCATCAATTTGAGGATCTTACCTCCACTAGCAAGAATGTTGCCATCATTTGATAAAGCGAGGGCATGGACTGACGCAGCATTTGTAGTAAAAGATGCCACGTTCCTGTAGCGCTGTGGTGATCTCATAAAAATAGTGGAGAACATGTTGTGTGAAGGTCCTAGGATTTCCCAGCTCTTGATTATAAATACCAAGGGTACACTATTGTATTCTAGGGGGCTGCAGCACGTTTTTGTTCGATCCTATGGCTTTTTGTTGAGTGCCACACTCCATGACGACTTTTGTTAGGTGTATGTATTATTGTTGAGAGTGTACTACTTTCACCTCTAGAGCTTTTAGTTAGGCGACCACATGTTTTGCAGCCATGACGACTTTTGTCGGGCGAATATTCATTTACTTTAACTGCTTGAGACTTTGGATCGGGCGACCATGTACGGAAGTTAATTGTTATTGTGAGTGTGTTAAATGCCACCCACCATTCCACTAAGCCGATCAACCGCCAGCTATCATATTCGCCAACCATGCCTTCTGCGATTAAGAGCATCACACCATTCTACAACAATGACTCAGCGGCGCCTCCACCATTTCCTACTATGCTTACTGACCAACTCGAGCTCTTTGGAAGGACATCTAATTTGAAGAGCTCCGGCCTACTCGCTGACGAAGTCCTCACCCTGGCCCATACGCTCTCATCGAAGAAGGTTCGTGTCTCTGAAGCTCAAGCGCAGTCCCAGAAGTCTGCTCTGGCCCCTGAGTTCACTGTGTCTTCTAAGATGGCCGCGCGACTTGGATCCCCTTACCCGAAGAGGGCACCCTCGCAGGCTCGTTCTGCATCTAGTACTCCTAGCAACTCATCAGAGGAGGAGAGAGCGGGCTCTTCAGATGACGAGTCGACCTCAAGCACGCAGTCAGCAGAGGCATTGAAGATCCCCAAGCCCCCTGGAGAACCTGGACGTCCCGGAAGAGGCAGTTACACACTTGAAACCGCACTGGATTGGAATCAGAAGGCGTACTCGAAGTTCAAGGTTTCCCATACCGTCAGTACCTCGCCACGACTTGACTAACCTTCGCGCGGTTTAGAAGCACATGCATGCTCTTATCAATGAGCATCTTGACACCATGAAGTGTCTATCTGCGCAAGACCCTGCCCTTCTCAAGGTTGTCCGCCAAAAGGTAGGCCATTGTCTGCTCTACAGCGTTCATTTCAATACATTCTTACATTGTCAAGGCTGTTGACAAGTTTCCGGACCTCGAAGACTACAGTAACTGCTGGCCAGTAAATGATATAATTATGATGCGACTGAAGTACACGTCCAGCCGCGCAAGGCAGCAAGAAACCGAGATGGCTGCCAGCAAGAAAAAGAAGGCAAAGACGCCTGTGTGTCAGCTACTTTTCCTGACGCTTCGTTACTCATTTCCTCACTACAGAAGTAACTGATGATTGTCTGCGGTACTGGTAGATGACTCTGACTTCATACTACATGTCATTCCTCTTGCATCATGAAATACCCGCTGAGCACCTGTTAACTGAAATCTATGCCTGTTCTCCAGATGCCTCACCACCGCTCACACCTAGAGAGAGGGAGTGACATACCAAAATGCCGCTGCACGCCAAATAGCATTTGTAATGTATAGAGTCAATTGATGGGGCACACGGGTCGAGCGTGGGCGCGTATGATGAACGGGAGTGTTCATGAGGCGCAATACATGACTCGTCTGTGAATAAGAAATCATAGAGTAGACAGGGTATACACAAACGTATTCGAGCCCTGCACAGTTGGAAGGGTATGAGTACCATCGAAGAATAGAGCACGAGCGTCAACAAAGTCATTAAGATCCTTAATTATCATGATACACGAGGCGGAGAGTACATGTTGTCGTTTTGACCATCGTCAAACTGCAGAAAGAATCTGGAGTTATAGAGGATATCCTTGCTTCGAGTCACATCGATCAGCATTGCCGTTGCTCGCAACCAGCCTCCTTTCCTGCAAAAAGAAAAGGATGTTTGACCTGCGGCCCAACTTCCGCCTCCACTTCACCCCTGACATTGTTATATGACCACGAGTGCACTAAGTATGAGTCCGATGAACACACGATGTTCCATGAGTGCATATGCTATGCCACGTACCTGATACAGATGGTTGTGAGGGGACTGAATCAGAACTACTGCGCTCCTTGTTAAGCATGCTGTCCTCGCTAACTTCGCTGGGGTATCAGCTAAGTGGACTGCTAATGCATGAGGACACACTCTGACTGGAACTATGGTGAGGAGGAACGGTGATGTTGGGAATGAGCAAGCGACCGCCCACCTTCACAAGAAGATTATCTCAACAGCGATGTGTCAACATCGATGTTGACGTCATGGAGGAGGGAGAAAGGGGCAGAAGGGATTGACTGGGACACGACGTGGAAGGTGTGAAGCTGGAGGTGCGAGATTCAGGACAACGCGAGAGAGGGAGTACCTTCACATCGAGTTGGTCTGCCTCCGACCGACTTGAGCGAGGTAGCGAGCTGGATGATTTACACATGTCAAGGTTGCTCGTGGACCATTGGACACCGCGACGGGACAAGGCTTTGTCTCCAAGCTGGGGGCGACTATGGAAGAGGAATGGGGTGAGAAACTGTATATGGATTCACGCCAGTCTTGGCTGCCATCGGTCCAACCAGGGATTGGTTTACAAGGTGGCTGTGGCTCGTTGAGCCAGGGGCGTTTCGTTGATTGGGGAGCACAGAGGGCAGCTTGGATACACTTTGCAGACATCATTACGCCACTTTGGTAATCGTGGAGATGTTGAGGTTCCGGTGTGGAGGGCTTGGCTGACGTGGGTAGAATGGGTGGTGCGGGAGGCAAAGGGGGGAATCTGTAGATGGCAGAGAGGGTAGTCAGACTGGGAGAGACAGGACCCGAATCAGAGGAAGAGGAGCGGGAATCGAGAGAGAAGGATACGAAGCCATTGGACTCGTCCTCGGACTTGCACTGCACCGAGCGGTCGGAAGAGTTGTGTGGCATGGGTGAGAGGGGTGTGGAGGCGCTATTGGGGTTGTAATCGATAGAAAGGGCACCATCGAGCCTGGAGAGATCCTTGAGCCTGCACTCGTCGGAGCAGTACAAGGGGATGGGACCCTGGTCAATGACTGTGCACAGCTTAGGCTGAGGGGCTGGTTTTGAGGGATGCGGCAGTGGGGGTTGTTGGGAGGGAGGAGAGGAGCGGTTCTTGCTGGCCGCTGAGTCTGACCAGTTGATGATGGCTGGTCTGATGCGACCGGTGCCACGAGCGAGACCGCCACCCTTTACCTTGGTGGCCTTCGTGCGCGGTGGGTCCTCTTTGGCTGTGAGGAGACCTGAGATTTTAAGGGTTGTGGCAGGCGCTGCTGGAGGGGAGGAGAGGAGCGATTCTCGGAGGCTGTCGAGTCTGACCGGCTGACGGCTGGTCTGATGCCGGTGAGCGAGACTGTAATTGGTAAAAATCGTGACTACCATCATTTACGCAAAGACGTCTCCACAATTGCTTGGTCGACATACATACACGGCATACATACATACATATGGTCAACATACATATGTATACTACTGTAACCAGCCCTGGGCTTCAAGTACGTCCCTGCAACTGCTGGATACGTGCACTCATACGCAGGTTCAGAGGTTTCACAAAGGTGAGTGAACGAGGTGGCTTGGACCTTCGCAACCCCTTGACATACTGCGCAAAGCTGTGAGTGAGATTAGTAAAGATTTTCAAGGTCAACTCGTTACTAACCAGGGCATCATGTAGTCTGCAAGGGCAGCATCTCTGGGTCACATATTGACTACAGACCTTGTGCCAACTCTCATTATGACAGCATCACCCCAGAATTCATTGTCATCCCTGCTCAACAGCGGGTTTGGGCGAAGACGACAGTGTCACTTGAAGAAAACGCAGAATCGATAAGTATGTCGTCCCTCGACGATAGTAACTTCGCAGTTGTGAATGTATGGCTGTAGGCAGGGTTCCTGGAATAAACTCTCTGCAATTGGAAACCTGCTTGCTGTCACCGTTTGCGATGAGTCAGCACAATGCGTGGGCATTGTCACTTGGCATGGGCGGGACCATGCAGAGGAGTATAGCCTACACTTCAGGTGAAGCTCAGCCATCTAAGCCAAGGTCAGGCGACTATTTGCTCTCATCATTTCATTCCAGGACTTACCGATGAGGAAGGCAGGATATACACGCGGGAATTCACCATGGAGAACGTCCTGAGCAGTGGGTATAGCAGTTTAGTAAAGGAACGACAGGTGTCCAGCACCGAAGACAATATGTGATACAGTGAGTGGGTGATGTAAGCAGGCGATGTGAGTGGGCGACCATTATCTTTCCTCATATACTGACTCTCCAGACCTAGACTAGCCACTTTTATCACAACAATCATGACAATAAGAACAATAATTCAAGCGTTGAAGTTGTAATTACCGTGTGTACTCCCAATCAACCGGTGTGCCATCTCCATTTTTTTCTTTTCCTTTTTGTTTGAAGGTGGCGCTGTGCGGCGATATATCTTTACGATGGACAAGGATCAAGGTTACCCCATGTTCGACATGCCTGGCAGATTCCGTGCATACTACGATTCATCTTCAAGCATAGAGTCAAGTTCGTCGTCTCTGCACACCACCCGAGGACTTGAGGATATACAGACGATACCCGAGAGCACCTTATTCGATGACAATGGCAGCCAAATGGATGCGGTCAGCATGAGGCCGACGCTGGATGATGCCGCTGACCGAGCAGGTGATGTTCGCCATCCCATAGGTGACTACGATGCTGCTGTTAGCATGGGGGTGGTAGTGGGGAACAGTTGCAGTGCCGCTGGCGGCACGACATCAGGAGCACTAACCTCTATTGGCACGGCGGTAGTGACAGAAGCCAAATGCAATGCCACTGGTGGCACGACAGTGGGATCACTGACTTCTAAACGGGCAAGGACACTCCTCAGATTTATCACTGCTCATTTGCTGACCTGTCTGACAGAACTTGCAACCAACTTCTTCAGTTGACAAATGTCGTCACAAAGAAGAAGACTTTTCTATGTCCTTGCGAAAGCAGCTTTACTACCAAGAAGAACGTATCCGAGAGCTGAAAACCAAACTGCGATATCAAGGAGAGGTGCGTAGACAGGGAACAACCACCCTTGTGTTTCTAACCTACCCCAATAGAGTTTCCAAGAGCAACAACGCATTCTCCAACAGCAATATGAAGACCTCCATCGTACGGCTTTGAATGGTGTCATGAAAGACTTCCAGGCACAGAAGGATGCACTCGGTGAGATGGAGACAGTTCTCCAGAAGAGGGAGACTGAGTTGACATCGCTGCACGCTGAGCTTGAGGTACGGCCCATAGCCAATCCGTTCAGATGTTATACCAAGTTACACCTGGGGCTGGAACAGACTCATGCAAAAGAACGTGCAGCGCATCAAGAACAACTTTACAATGAGCAGCGACTGGCTACGCAACAGAACCATTCACAACTTGAAGAGTTTCAAAGGCGACTCGAGGTATGTATTCGCTCTAGACAGCTACATCGAGATGATGTTGACATTTTACCTCTAGCTCGAACTCCAATCCCAGATGGAGAAAATGTCGACCAGTTGAGCAGCCAACCTCGAGGCTCGTGTGCAAGAAGAGGTCACAAAGTTGAGAGAATCATTGCAGGTGTGTGGGAAACAAAAAGCTCAAAACCAGGTGGCCACTAATGCACTCATCAGGCGGAGAAGGAGAGGGAAATGGCGAAACTCGAGCAAGAGGTCATGCGGTTGAGGGAATCATTGCAGGTGTGTGGGGAACAAGTGGCTCAAAACCGGGCGGTGACTAATACGACTCGTCAGGCAGAGAAGGAGAGAGAGATGGTGAACTTCGAGCAACAACACCATCGCATGAGAAAAGTTCGTACTACTACACCCCAGCCCGATGGAGATCCGACGGATTGCCGAGAAGGGCGTCCTACATCGCCTTCCTCACGACCCTTCCTGTCTGCTGCTAATCCTTCTCGGCCCTCTCGACCGGCTCAATTTCCACAAACCAGTACCCCTTCTCTCGATGCTATTAAAAGGATTAGGCGAGCCTGGGGCATCTCAACACGAACTTGTCTCATTGGAGTTGCTGTTGATGTAAGTCACAATCACCCTTTTCAATGTATGCTTTTGATGTCTGACATCTAGATACAGGAGGACGTAGGAAATGAAGGAAATGGAGGATCACCAGGAGAGAGACAGACAAGCCCTGTTGAGGGGGGTGAGCCGAGTGGAGGCAGCAGCAATACGGTTCCTATCTCGGCGATGGTGGAAGCAGTGACCAGGGGAGTAGAGGCGGCGCTTCATAACGTCCTTGCCGACGGAAAGATGATTCCCAGCCGAAGTGGAAGGCACAGTCGCCGTCGCCGAGTCTGCGAGGATGAAGAGGTCAAGCTTGAGAAGGAGAGTGAACCTGCTGTTCACCGGGATTTCATATTGGTATGTCATTGGCCTGTTCATCTACCCGACCTACTCAAACCATTATCATCAGGTGGAGGTTCGTTGCCTCTTCAAGGAGAAGCTAGGAATTACCCAAGACCTCGACTTCATCATGCACTGCCCAGCCGCAGCAGAAGATGTCCATGCTTACGAGTATGAGGATGGATTTGGACCAGACCGAAACAATCTCTCGTTTGACCTCACCCAGAATTACTCGTCGCCATGGAATACTTATATTCTCAAACTGCTCTGTCAAGAGCTCCAAGCACGCTGCAAGGAAGAGAACTGGCCAATCAAAAGAGGTGACAATTATATTATGGAGATACTTCGGGAACATTACAAGCGACTGCGGACGGTGTGGAGAAATGCGCAACCTAAACTGACATCCAAAGGTGTCTTGGAAACACCTACTGAGACTGAGGCACATTTGGTTGAAGGAAGAATACAAATGGGGAAGGACAGCAGGCAAGCCAACCGTCGCCGGAACGTAAGTTTGCAGTTGAGCCATGATCCTCTACTAATATCCGCACTCGTGGGTCAGAAATATCACCGCAGGGTCATGGTACTCGATGAAATGGTCAAGTCAAAGTCTGAAGTGCAAGACGACGATCTGCAGAGCTGGAAGTGGCTCCGAAGCCTCATCAAGACATTAGGTGAACATGGTATGAGCTCCGAAGAGAGCTCAGTGGAGAATGGGGTGGAGAATGTCCTCCGTGTGAAGAACATGCCGTGGCGCAGGAACATAGACCAGGAACTGGAAATAGTAGATTTCCAACGTCTTCTTGACACTGATATCTTCTCTCCCCAAGGTTCCAAGCCTCTCACTCGTAAACGCTCACCAGACAATCCATCGACCACACGTGATGCGGTGAAAGCCTTACCCCTCGCATTGTACGATGGGGCCTGGTTTGCACAGCTCACCGAACGTCAGATCGAGGCACTCAACGTTCCCCAACAAACGTTCTCTTGGATGAAAGTCGTCGTAGCATAAGACAGCCAGCCATAAACATCCTTAGGTATTTTTTACAAAGATACTGAAAGTTGTCGTAGCATAGGACAGCATAGGACAGCCTATGTATATTCGCTCCTTACAGATATACCGTTCGTTTTGATTTGTGGACCGATGTCACAACCTGAGTGATGACACTGCTTGCATGACGCACGAGCAGTGAGCGGGCGATTGTCGGGCATTCAGTAGTGTCCGCAGATTATATTTCAAAGTTGGACGTGTCTTTTTTTGTTATTTTAAAGTTTAAGAACAAATGCGCATCTTATTGTTCGTCTATATTCCGAATATAGGCCGTCGTTCGGGCGCCGGCGAAACTTGAAGTATGAGCAGATTTTATATTCGAAGGGAATACTTGATATTTAAACGTACATTGTTTCTCGGCCTATACATCATATTTAGATTAACGTTCAGGACGCGGCTGTACGTCCGTAGGTATTTGAAGTTTTAGCTGCCATTTTTTCCTTCGGCGACACTTCAAGTCTTAGCACTGCGCGAATGCCAAACTAAACTTCAAATATTCCCTTCACGTTTTCCACAACCTTTAAACCCGACCTAAAGACTGCTAACCGCGTTGTGTCTGTGCCAGCAAGCTTTTATCTTCAACAAGCAAGCAGCCACCTTCTAGCTCAGCCCAAACCAATAGAACAAGTTGGCCAGCTGTAATTGTCGCCGAAACTCTACTAGGCCGTACAGAACGACCAAAATGTCAAGAAATACTGTTGCGACGTCCCCTTCGATACCAACGCCCTCAATTATCTACCGGCGGTCAACCTGCAGACGACGTTCCCAATGAAGCGTTCGAAACCCTCATTGATCTCTTGGATTCCGACGGAGTAGACGATGTACCGCCGACTTTTACCGTTCCGCGGTCTCGAATCAGAGCGGACGGAGCCGCGATCAGAGACGAATCCGGAAGAGTTGATTTTGAGAATATATGTGGGATATTTGAGGGGAAGGAACCTCAGGGCGAGTCAAGGAGGGATACCAGTTGGAACTTCCGAGCTGGACAAACAGGTGCTGGATCCTCTCCATGGTGCACAAGCAGGCGTGGCCGATCGACGAGATATTGTAAGTCTACCCTATAGCAGACTTGCCTTTCTTTCTTACTCGTCGCTTTTGTTGCCGCCAACAGGTAGAGGACATAGTCGCCTTGAAAGCGAGTCCCCTTACTGCCACCATACAAGATTCATGACCAGACAGAAGCGGGTACTCTGACATGGGCGGCGCAGCTCACTCAAACGATGCGCTACCGCTCCGCGATGTTCTGAACACACGCCATTTTTATTCGACCAGTTAATTCATGCACTCGAAAGTGCCTGTGATGAGATGCGTACTGTTCGCCAGCGATACGACGAATTGCAAAATTTGGTCGCGGAGAGGTTGGAGAAAGGGAAGGAACGTAAAATGATGTAGAAGGTAGTGAGCGGAGCTCAAAAATTCTAAAATTTGTAGAAATGCTACTGCTCCATCCGATCTACGAATACCGGGCACTACTGTGGGAGATGTAACGGAAACTGGACCTTAGATCGCCGTCGCAGGAGGCTCTGATTATGGTCTAAAGCCACATAATGTGGCTTTAGATGTCGCTCAACTCTGAGGAAGAGGCGAAACGAGCGTTGACGGCACCAATTTTCTCTTTGCGCCTCATAACTTTCCTGAACTCCTGGAAAAGCCATCGCAAGTATGACAATCGTTCTGCCCTCGTTTTTTACTTTCTGGGCATCCCAACACCTCGCACTTGTGGTACTTGAGTCCGCAAGACGTATCGCGTGCCCTCCGATATCGTGGAGCAGGCTGACGAAATTATCTGGAAATGATCCCTCATGCCCATCAGTTCCTTTCTCGATCCCATTTCTTCAGCGGATAACTTTTACCTCACCTCGAGCTTTGGGAAAGTACGGTCCGAAGTCCTAGCGCCTGAATTCCGGTTTGACCACGCCCGCAATGACTATCGGCGGAGACGGGTATGGAAAGGGTGGAATTGCTGCTGTTCCGGTACGAGTATGAATCATCCTGCTTACTACTGACGGTAGCGAACAACGCAACCTCCGAAATTATGCTGATACCTCCGTGAATCTCAGGACTTCGAGCCTGGAAGCATGTGGTACTTTATCTATTCTGGGCGAGTGGGGGACAAATAACACTCGATTGTCACGTTGGCTGGGATCAAGCAGCGCAGTTTCACCCCAACTTGCATAAGGACATCTAGATACGCAGTCTCACGCTGTGGCTCAACGAAGCCTCATACTGCATTGACTTCAATATTAGAAGCTTACTGTGGGCGTCGATAAATTTCACATTGTCTGCTGTGCTTCATACCGTCTCAGATGGTGGTGCGTTTCGTTTGAGCCTGGGATACGCTAATGAAGGCGCGTTATTGTTCATGGCGTTGAGGTTCAGGTACTTGTGGATATTTCGTTGAGTGGTCACGAGCCAGAGCGGTCTCAACAACAAGATGGAAGTGCATTTAGATGGACGGCTTCACAGCTTGGCAAGGCTCACAGGAATGAACGTTCGCTTACTTACCCCAGTACAGGCGAAGAGATGCCAATCCACAGCAAGATTGCATCCTGCAGCAATAACGCTTTTGGCAGACTGTCCGCCTATGTTCCGCATTGCCAATCCTGGCGATCAGCCTTTGGCTTTAAGACCCTCGGTCCGAATTGGGTTGCATCTTTGGTGCGTGCTTCTTGACGAATACGACAATATACACTCATGTTTCAACATTTGATGCTTCTCGATACCTTATCGATGCAAGATCCGGTTGCAGTTGAGATAATTCACCCAAGTTCCTCTACGCTGTGACTATAACAGCTAACCTTTCTTTTGACATAGAACGGACACCGCTTTGCGCTCCGCTCGTCCCGGTGGAGGGACGCCCAAGGTCAATTTGCATATATGAAAACGCTCGGGAACGAATGAGCGAATGGCCGCCCGGTCTCCGAGATCGAGCCAGTACTGTGCTTTTGGGCCCATGATATCTAAAACAACCTGGTGGATGGGGCAGGTGTATTAATTTCACCATAATTATCTGAACTTTTTTTCACCAACCAAGGCCCTCTACGAAAACGTGGTGCTATGCCCTTCAGTAGAATACACGCACTGCGCCAAAAGATCGTATTTTTCCTGTAGGTTGCTGCCCGTCAAGGCCGAATCGCTGCATCGTATCTCCGAGCATATATTCCCCGTGTCTTTCCGCTTCGAACTTTAGTCACCGTATCGAAATGAGTGAGGCCGTTGTATGTATTTCCCAGATTTGAGAAATGAATAGTTTAAGTAAACAAGTATGCATCACACTTCTCGAACGTCCTGGCCGACTTCGGATTTAAACCAGTGGGCTTCTTGATCAGCAGTTTAACACGTGAAAAAAAGGGTGGAGCCGAGACGCTCACTGCATGAGTGCGCCGCTTTGAGCCCACTAGGGCATCTCGGCCTTGTCGTGGTTGGTAATTATCAGCCAATGACAGCGAACGTGCTTGGAATGCAGCATTCGTGATGGTTCCACCTGTGAACAGCTTTAAGTACACCACGGTGGTCCGAGCAGCCGGAACCCTTAGTTGTTGGGTTGCAACGATGGTAACATTAAGAGCCGAGTGTGGCATATTGGCAATAAGTGATTGCGAGCATCTCTATGAGTTGGTGCCCACGTTCTTGGTTTCTTAGCGGTGAACTGTCGTGATTTTGTGATTGGATGTGACTCAGCGGACCGAACGACACGTGTACTTGGTAGACCTGGCTGCCGAATTAAGGAGCATCTGTCGGGTAACCCGGGGCCGTCTTAGAAAGAATTCCTCGTAGAAGAACAGATTCGAATTGGCATGCCAATGGTGGCGGGACATCAATCAGAAACCTGTCCGAGTTGACATTAGTCTCATCACTCTGTCCGCGTGTGTTTTGCGGTCCTGTGAGCCACAGCATATTACAGCTGACTACGGCTGTGGTACCCGGCGAGGGATTGGGTGAGTACACTACAACGGTGGTATTCCAAAGCAGGCCACCAAGTGGGAGACGTACAGGTGACGACGGTGGGTCACCATATGTATAGATTGGGGATCAAGCGAGTCCCCAGTTACGGTGCACCGTGCACAGGTATTCGGGCAGAATGACCAGTACCGATCCGCTGCATTGAGCTCAGCTTCGCAGGACGGAAGACTGACCTGCCAGCGTCGTTCCCGAAGTTGTCAAGTCGTCGGAGCTGGGACCGTTGCCACTCCATGGACGCCAACGGTGAATATTTGTTCTTCGCATCAGGGGTTGGCTGCCACAATGCAGCGCAGCCTGGATCACATGCATCTCACTCAGGGTAACAGTGATCCGGATACCGCGGAGTTGAAAATAGGGGCGAATTGGAACTTTTCTGTCGACGATCGTCCTGTCGCTGAGTTGTCCCGATTACGTCGCGTCGGTTTCCTTCCCCGGCTCTCGAATGCCCTCATCGCTGTCTTACACTCGTCTTGTGCAGTTTCCCACTACTACCAGGTTACTTCATGTGTTCATGTTCACCGTACCCATCGGTTCATGTCCCCGCGAACTACAATAGCGATTGTATGAATATACAGGATCGAGATATGATGCACACGTGTTTCTATTCTTTCCAGAAATTGAGACCCTTGTAAGAGGGCACGCCGACCGGCGCCGCCGGATACCAGCACTGCTTCTGTACATCTATAATAAATAATTGTCGAGTCAAAATGACGCTCGTCCACCAAATCCCTCGAGCGGTTCCCATACATACTATGAACTTGATCCATACCTCGACGGAGAGCGCATCGTACAACGGAAACGCGACCCAATCACTCCCGGGTTGGGCGACGACTCTTATCGTGGTCGCAGCCTTCGGTATGCCTACTCTTCCCCTATCGTCTCTGTAATTCACACACCATCCCGCGGGTTCCCACGCAAACCCTCAGTAGTATTCATGCTTGGCCTCCGGAGAATTCTACGCCCCTCCTCGAGGCAGAGTTTGCTTCCATCGTACACATTCGATATGTCAGAACTCTCTTTGTATAGAGAGCTCGATCAGCCCCCTCCAGCATATTTTCCGTCTTCCTCGCCGCCGCCATATTCGGAGCCAAGCCCCAGACCGCACAGTCGAGCTGCGCCTACTCAGGTGCTGCATCAAGTCTACACGACTCATAGAACGAGACAAACTGGATTCTGGCTCGTCAAGCGCCATTTCATGGAATGGGTTTTTAGAGGCTGCTGCCCTGTAGACGATATGCTCTGCTCTCGACTTCTGCTTCCGCAATGGATCGTCCACATTGGCAGGCGCATGACTTCGTTGCCAACCTCAATGTTGGCGCTGATCTCCCTCCATAGTATGCCTTTCCCCATTGCTGCCCTAAGAGTCTTACCCACAGAGCACGACTAAACTGCATACGACGTCATAACACCCTCCATAGAACCGTATATGATAATGCCGTGCATAGTTTCGTTGTATTCCCATCCCCGCGACCACAGATCCCGACACTTGGTCACAAGTAGACCTGTAATGTCGCCCCGTTCTTGCCACGAGGCGGACAACGACGAAATAGACAAGCTGGACGCATGTGACGTCGTGCATCGTTTATCGGAACCGTGATCCATGTTCCAGACCGCGCTCAAGAAACAGCCCCCTGTATAGCTGCGGGAGTAAGTGTTTGGACAAGGCTATCTCCTGGAATGTCGCGCTTTTGAGTGTAGTGTCCGTACCTGCGCGTCTCGGCAGTGTGATCAGTTCCGGCGACACGATGCATTCCCAGGAAGGAATAAATCTTGGCTGTTTCACTGAGTGCGGGGTCGGACACTAAATTGATAGACGGGCTGCGGGATCCGTATGATTGTGATACCTGTGAAGATAGTGGAATAAGCAAGTCGTGAGATACTGTCGTCGGGTCCTCCCGAAGTTCTACGTTAGCGTGAGTCCGCGGGAGAGGAAGCTTGGCCATTTCGTAGGGGGTTGTTTATGCCACTTGCGATGGCGATGGGCGTAGTATACTACGTGGGGTGCATCAACACGCACTTGGGCCCAGTCCAACCAACACGACATCGGACTATAAGGGATATGTACCAGCAATTTACCACGCAGATGGTAGAAGACCACATCGGCGCCATCGACGGTATGTGGTACGCCCTGCCTAACGTAACTGCTCGCCAACATCCTACTGGAAGGGTTGACAGGCCGGGGTGGTGAAGCAGTACGTATAGCCAAGAGAGTAGGGACTGGTGTAAATCCAACTCTCTGAGCAACAGTTGGACCTACATTTCAAAACCAATAGGGCAATCCGGATCAGGTGCGATGAAGTAATAAGATAATCAAGGACCAATGAACTTTGTTCGAGCAGGCATGAGCCGGCCAACCACGAATTCGGTCACTCGCATGCTCCCGTCTAAAAGATCCAACAATTAGAGTATAGAAGATGTGAACTGCGGATGGACGAACGGGCAGTATCCACGACGGTCTATGAAAAGCACTGCTACGAGAAAAGGGATAAAAACAGGCACTCACCACGACAGTCCCGCTCCAAGGCTCACCGTTCAAATGTCATATAGCATGACACCACGATCTGCTAGCGAAGCTGGGGAGATGCAGAGGAAGGCGATCATAGGTATCATCTTGGGCCTAAGTGAATACTTTTGTGGTCATGGTTCGGGGTCGCATGATCCCTACATGGCCGAGTCGTAGTACGTGACACCCGATTCCACCAGCGTGCTTTATTCTCTTAATCAACTCGATCTAGACGCTGTCGTATTGGTTTCGCAAACACGTCACTTCGCCCAGTAGTATGCAGAGATCACTCGTGCGTATCTTCTGCGCCATGTCGTGCGTAGCTAGGATTGATGTCGTGGTTGATGACAGCGCCCTCCACGGAAACAAGAACTTCGACGTGACGACCGTCGAGCTAAGTCCATCAGCACCTGACTGCCATATGGTACCTCCAATAACCCTCGTCCCGCACCATGCGAATATGAAGGCAGACCTTCTAGTACCAGGCTCTTTGGTACGGACGCTTGCCGAATTCGACTAGCGGAAAATGAGTTGAATGCCGTTGTCTGAGAGTCAGGTCGGCAGCAAACTTGCAGAGCGCCACTGATTTGAGAACTGCGACACGCTCTCGTGACGGCCGACTCAAGTACAGAATGTACCCGGCGACTAGACCTTGTCAAAAGGGTTTGCGAGTAGGATTCATCGATTCTACATTGATTTCGCATAGAGGATTTCGCACGAGATGGGAAACCAGTGAACGGATCACTACTAACAAAGCTACGCGTTCGTCCCGTTAGCTAGGAGAAAGAGACTGAGAGGAATGCTTCGACAAGTGACAATGGTGAGTCGGAGAGTAAGCAAGCTGGGTTTGTGTGAAAACAGATAGGTTTTCCAGATCGAAGCCAGGCAAAAGTGGGCGAGCTGAGCTGTGAGGGCGGGGCTGGGCGCCGAACAGGTCAGTTTCGAGTGCACACCGAGTTGGAGGCGTCCGACAAACAGGATTGCGATGGGTGCTTTGGCCGGCTTGTGAGAGGGAGTGGTGTGCGGATGCAAAGAAGATCAGGCGAGCGGCCCAGCTGAGCCTTGGGATCTTGAGATGCGAGTGAACGGTTCGAGGAAAAGAACGACAAGCTAACTACGTTCTCACGCGTAGACTAAATCCTCCGTACGCTACGTGCCTTCGTTACCAAGAAAAGACATCTCCTCTACTATATTTTTATTCTTTCTACCAAGATTCAAGCTTTCTCCTCCCAGGTCTCCGCCCTCATCGTTCGGAGTGTCGCGTATAGTATGCTTCTGTAGTCTCGGTTGGCATTGGCATAATCAGCGGTAGCCCTTCCGAATTCGTCTCTATTCGACTCTACTGAGCCTCGATATCTCCATGAAGCAGCTGCAGACGTTCTTCCTAAAATTTCCCGGAATTTCATGAAGAGGTTTTCCAGCTACCTTTCCAAGGTTCCCTACACTTCCGGAACCATATCTAAGAGCCTTGGCTTGCCTCATCCAATGAATTTACTTCAGTACGGTCAAAGGTCAAACGATTATGCGTGATTGTACTCGTACACTCTCGATGATCTCATTGTCAGAATCTTGTTTGTGGAATATACCACATTCCTCGGGTCTTCGCGTCGTCTTAAATGTCCTCCCAGAATGTAGTTTGGTCTTGCACTCAACGAACAATGAGTCAACGACCCGGTGAAAATGATCAAAGCTTGCCCAAACCCAAGAAAGTAGCTCATCCTTTCCGTGATGATTACAAACCTGCTTCCTCTTGAGGCTGTCTTGCAATGCGGGAGAAGACGAGAATCCCCACTCTCATGTATCGCCGTACAAAGGTGCTGGAGCCGCTTTCGTTGCCGCTTGAGGTGAGGTACCACTGGGGAATGCCTAGACATACCAGTAAGGGATTAATGCAGCGTTATGGCATACTTTAGGGAAGTATAACTGATATGCCTCTCGCGCGCACGAGCTTGTTGCCACACATGTGTACATCTGACCTCATTTCAAACTTGAAGAGCACTGTCATCGTATGTCTACTAACAACACGGGAACCGATTGGAGTTACTCGTCAGCGATCAAGCTTCTCATTTTGTAGGGAATCAGCGCATATGGTTGAGACCGGTACCTGTTCACAGAAGATAGTAACAACTCTTCTGAGAGTAAGTAACTACGGTCGCACTCGATCAGTTGTTTCCCCCGACGAAAGACGACTCCATTCGCATAATTCTCATGTAGGTTATTACAAAGTATCTCTCGTCACCCCCCCCTTCCCCCCGGTTGTTACCAACTGTGAAACTTCACATCCGATCTCTGTTACGAAGTTTAGCGTCGGCGGTAGCGGCCAGTAAATAGAATAACTCTTCCGACGACGGGTTCTTTTGTGCCGAAGGCCTGTGTTAATGTTGGCAACACGGCGAATTCCATTCAGACCAGCAATGGTGTCTGTTATGGACAGTTACAATCTCCAAGTGCGGCCTGATGGTGGAAAAGTATGCGGCAACGTTGTTACTCGGCAAAACGGAGGACCTGTCAACTCCCATATACCTCACCACGGAGTGGGTCCCCAAGCTAAGTCGAGCGATATCTTCAGGAATACGGGTTGCATCGAACATCAACGTGAAGTGTGTGAGTTTGGGGTAATGATTTAGAAGAGATGTAATTCCCCGTAGCATGAGGCGGATAAGAGGGTGCTCTAGACCACGTTGAATCAGGTGGAATGCCTCCAGGAGTGGCCAATCCTTGACCAAATCCTCCAGGTCACTGTCTGCGAGCGTAAGGTGACACAGCGTCTCCAATACAATGACTCTGAGCCAATGGCAAGTTTGGAAAGATTCCAGCACAGGACGCGGGCCAGTGGAGGGAATTCCATCGTAGGAAAAACGATTGCAGAACAAAGAGAAGATGGATCCTAGGGCCATGCATTGCGATGATATCAAAGACGACATGTCAACTACTGCTTGCAAACATCGCCATCATCTTCTCCGGATGGTGAACAGTAGATAGTTATCTCAGCGACATTAGTGAGGGGAGTCCAACGGAAGAAGCCCGCACACGACGAAAGGGAGTCGGCTCTGCTATCGAGAGTACGAACTTGCGAAAAAATGGTGCCACTGGGACGCTCAGTCCTAGGGCCAAGCCAACGAGGTAGATCCGGAGTCGTTGCAATTTCTTGGCCTGAGCGAGACTGCTCAGCAGATTCCAGGAGATCGCATCACACCTAAACACCTCCAGATTGGAAACTACCCTGGAAAACGGATATACAGCTTCGTCGGGAATTGAGTACCCACCCCCACCCCGCTCAGATTTCGGATCTACTATACTCAACACTCGGATATTTGGGGAAAGTGTCGGTATGGAAGGGAGGTCGAGATAGGTATAGAATGCACCAGGAATATTAAGTCGGAGAGTACACAAGCGTGGCCCCAGAAGAAGACAGAACAAACGAGCGATGATCGAAAACGCTGCGCGAATATCCTCAGAATTTCTCGCAAGACGACGATTGAGGGGCGGTGCTCCAAATGACAATGAGTGAAGGTTTGGGAAAAGGAAGCTTGAGTCCGGCGGGGAGGTCAGGAAGCTCAACCATGGGTGGACATCGTTATCTATAGAGAAGGCGTAAAAGTGAAGTCTACGAACGTGACTTGAAATTCTCCGGAAAATGCCCCAGTCGTTGTCACTGAGTCCGAGCGATTGTGATTGTGTCAGGCGCTGGGGATAGTGTATCGCCGCCTATCCACACGAAAAAAATTATAGTAGGGCCTTACTGGGTGTCGTCCCTCACATAAAATCCTTTCGCAAGAGAGATTCCCGCGGAATAAGTTGCATGTCGGACGAAGTCTCCTAGATCACATCTGCAGCTGGCTCGTTGAAGGTGCGGCAGGTCCTTGCCAACATACACAATGTTGTGCGATCTTTAATTCATCGGAAAACGAGTCGCAAAAGCTCATCCACTAAAAGACACGTATGCATGATGGAAATTTTGAAGAGATACCTGAAGGCCTTACCGATGGAGACACTAGACAAAGAGAAAACTCAGCCCTTCGATAACACGCTGAGGAGCGCAGAAAAAGGAGTACGTATCACGTGACAGCGACGAGCAGCGCCTAGCCTGCTCCAACACGATCCTTGCATACGCGTAAGTTCGATGTAGAGGGTATTAGCATCGTAAAGAGTTACATGCACTCAGTTATCTGCGCGGGGCCACATGAATCCTGACTGGCACACTGCATGGCAGTTTTTCCCAGCAACACGAGAATGGAATAGCGGCATCTTCGCTTATCGGTAGAGAAGCCTTGCATGACGCTCGTGTCCTGAACGCACGGACAGGTCCTAAGTTAAAAAGTCCTACACTAATTCCACTATCTCACTGTCTTCTCCAACTAGGCATAGGGTATGCTTCCCTCATTTCCACCATACAGAGTCGTCTAAGGACGAAGAACAGGTAATCGTTCGATGGGATGGGTCAAGTCTTAGCTATTGGCGCCATCGGAATTGCCGGTTACGGTCTACTTCGTCTTGCGTGGCACATCTGGAAAAGGCTTAGATTCATCTCTACGCATCGTGCTCGCGACAACCACAGGCTGCGAGTCGTAGCTGAAACCAAGAGTGGCAAGGAGTACGTGCTGGAGATGGCCCAGCTCGCGACGCAGGACGCAAGCAAAGCGTCTCAGGCAGCAGAACAAGCCCAACGGCAGTCGGAGGCGGCATGGCAGGACCAGATTAGAGCTCGTCGCTACGAAGATGAGCTCGTTCGCAAAGCTGAGGAGGCAAAAAGAAGGGAGCAGAATATCCAAGCAGAATACAACGCCGCGCGAGTACGCGGGTCATCACGAGATGGTGATCAGTCTAGGGTCAAACGTCTGGAGAAAGCCCAGAGAGAAACACGTCGAGCTCAGGAGAAGGTTAGAAACGCTCAGCAGGCGTCCAAGGAAATCGCCGAAAGGGCAAGGGCTGCTCAAGCGGCAGCGGAGAAGGCCGCACGAGAAGCTGCAGAGTACGCGAGTGCTGCAAAGGAGGCGCAGGAAGAGGCCGAGGAACGCCTCAAGAGGGGGATACAGCCAATCGTCATACCCACATTGGACGAAGTAGCCGCAGCGAAAACGAGGGTGCAATATGAGCAAGGTCGCTTTCACTTCGCCGTCGCAGGTGTCGCGGGCAGTGGGAAATCATCATTGATCAATGCTATCCGTGGTGTAGAGAATCGACACCAAGATGCTGCGGAAACTGGGGTCGTCGAAACCACTGTTGCAATCGGTCGATATCCCGACCCGAAATCTGATTTGCCGTTCGTATGGTATGACATTCCTGGAGCAGGGACTTTGCAACAGCCCGACTGGTTGTACTTCAACGCGCAGGGACTCTTTGTGTTTGACTGCGTCATCGTTCTGTTCGACAACCGCTTCACGGAGACGGACATCGCAATCTTGATGAACTGCAGGAGATTCCAGATTCCCACTTATATCGTACGCTCGAAAGCGGACGTCCACATTCGCAACATCATGTACGAATACGGTTACGACAGTGCACATGACGAGGGGCCAAGGCGCGAGTCGTTGTACAGGACCGCTCGCGAAAGATTCATTGCAGACACGCGGGCAAATGTCAAACGAAACCTGCAGAAAGCAGAACTACCTGACCAGCGGGTCTATATGGTCTCCAACAGAACATTGCTGTCGATCGTCAGGGACCGTTCGCTCGGATTTTCTTCTAAAATCATCGACGAGTTAGAACTGATTAAAGACATCCTAGATGAGGCTTGTTCTCCACGTTATGCAGCTCGTGCGGACGACGACGGCTGACCAGCTTCTTTGAGACCTGATATCCGTATACCTACGCCACCAGACCGTGTTCATTCTTTAACTCATGCAGGTGAACAAGTCCCTTGTCTCGAGTCTCCGTATGTCTCTCCCGTCATCACGTTGTATTACTGTATATTCCCAGAGCTACTCCATATAGTCTTGTTTGGCGCGGGCGAGAACCTAACATATAATCGTCTGGTCCAGGGCAAACATTCGTAAACTCAACCTTATGAGCGACGCTTGTACAGGCAAACACGGTGGCAAGGATAAGTCGCAATACGAGACGATGTATGATGAAGCTTGTACAGCGTTTGATGTCAGAGATACAGGCTATAGCACCATGAGTGCAAAGTCTCTGGCGTGGAGAGCCCTACACTATATACGCCACGATTCAATATTCACCAGAGGAAACTTGTGCTCTACGTTGCATTCTGGGATCTGAGGATGAGGGTGCTACATGATACATGTGAAGGGGAAGATAGTCGAAAATAGGAACAGATCAACCGCAGAGTTAGGCAAAATACCTGACCTGACTCTATTGAAACATACTTCAATCCCTCGATTCTTCGGCGTGCAGCATATGTATGTACTCCGCATGATTACGGCACGAACGGACCACAGCCTGTATTCTGAAGCCAGACACATTATTCACTTGTACTGACTACTGCATCAGGGAACCCAGTGGCACGACGTGCGCTTCCGATGGACTAGGTTTCCTTCCTCGGAATGTCGACACTAATATCCTGCGGAATAACTTTCGATCGGGCTCACAGGCAGTGTGAACATGACAACTTCTGCCATCGTTTTCATCGTCATAACCCATGATGTTGAGTATGTGAACATCTGCAAGCTGCGACGTAGGGGGATTCGGAGATTACCTAAAATGGGTATGAAGCAATGGTTGGAAAAGGATTACGCTTGTGGCCCAGCCCAGTGCGCGCAGTAGCCTGCCCAAGTGAAAATGGTGGCAGCATGAAGAGCCTAGGCAAGAAGTGCAGCCAGGTTGGCCGTATGAATCACTGAAGATTGTGAACATCAGGGAAACTAGAGTGTGAACCCGGTCTCGCTGATATTCTAGTTGGGATCTAGGGCTAGCTGGCAGGACGGTAAGGGTGAGGTCACTGGTTTAGGGGGGGAAACTATTACATGGTCAGCATGTTGGTCAGGCTTGATAGGCATGTTATAATCCAGAAGGGCACGGAAATGAAATATCTCCGCCCATTGCCGGATTACGGTTTATCAATGGAATCCTCGTTTGAGGGTCGTGGACCGAACGAAGGGCGCATAAAAGAGTTCCACATCGATTTCACCGTCCCCCTGACTTCTCCAACTGGGTGCAGGGTATGTCCCATGGCTTCAGCCGACTTGCGTTGTCGAAGGACTGATACCTCAAAACCAGATATTGCTCAACGAAATGGGGCAAGTGTTAGCGGTTGGTTGCGTCGGAATTGCTGGCTATGGTATGCTCCGACTTGCATGGCATATCTGGAAACTCCTCGGATATGTTTCTACACGTCCCGTTCGCGACAACCGAAGACTACGTGCCGTGGCTGAAAACAAGAGTGGAGAAGAGTACGTGCGGGGGATCGCTGAGCTTGCCGCGAAGAACGCGAGTGAAGCAGCCCGCGAAGCGGATGAAGCTAAAAGGCGGTTACAACAAGCGATCGAGAACAAGGCGAGAGCTCTATGCCGTGAAACTGAGCTCACTCGTGAAGTTGAGAGGACGAAGAGGAGGCAGCAGACCATACAGGCAGAATACGGCACACCACGATTTGGTGTGTTCTGGTACAGTCGCACTGAGTCCGGTGCCGGACGTTTGGATGAAGCTCGGAGAGAAACCGACCGTATCCAGGAGCAGGTAAAGGAAGCTGTACAGAGTACCATCGAAATCACCGAAACGGTGAAGGTTACACAAGCGGCAGTAGCAAAGACTACACGAGAGGCTGAGGAAAGTGCGCGTGCTGCTAGAGAGGCGCTTGAAGAGGCAGAGGAACGCCTCAGAAAGGGGATACAGCCAATCGTCATACCCACGTCGGATGAGGTAGCCGCCGCGAAAACAAGAGTGCAATACGAACAAGGTCGCTTTCATTTCGCCGTTGCAGGTGTCGCTGGCAGTGGCAAGTCATCGTTTGTCAATGCCATCCGTGGGGTGGATACTCGGCATCAAGATGCCGCACAAATAGGAGTCGCCGAAACCACTGTTGAAATAGGTCGATATCCCGACCCCAACCCCGAGTTGCCATTCGTGTGGTACGATATACCAGGAGCAGGAACTCTGCAACAGCCAGATTGGCTGTACTTCAACACACAGGGTCTCTTCGTGTTTGATTGCGTCGTTGTCCTGTTCGACAACCGCTTCACACAGACGGACATCGCGATCTTGACGAACTGTATGAGATTCCAAATCCCCACGTATATCGTCCGCTCGAAAGCGGACATACACATCCGCAACATCATGCACCAGGATGGGTATGACAGTGATCGTGACGACGCGACCGTGCGCGAATCACTGTTCCCTAGTGCCCGCAGACGATTCATCGCGGACACGCGAGCGACAGTCAAGAAAAACCTCAACGAAGCCGGCTTACCTGACCAACGGGTCTACATAATCTCTAACAAGAAACTATTGTCAATCGTCAAGGACCGCTCACTCATGTTCCCTCACAGGATCATCGACGAGCTGGAATTGATTAAAGATGTCCTTGACAAGGCTTGCTCTCATCGTTGTGGGATCAGCGCCGAAGACGACGAGTGCCCAGTTTAGATAGCCCATGGGCCCCAGTCTTTCGAAACCGGTTTGTTACTCGCGTGCGTGCACTGTTAGATTGTGTTCGGGGCACAACTGACGTACTCGTACGTGCACGATCTTACCTATCTCGAGTTAGCATGCGTGTATCCCATCCACAGCTTTGTACAGTACTTCGAATCTTGCCAGAGAAACTGAAACATATCTTGTTCAGTGTGAAAAAGAAGATTTACTCACTGTGAGCAACGAAAAGTCCGTTCACAAAAATGGCGCGGGAAATCCGACACTCGTCGAAGTTCACTGGGTCACACCTCTTGATGTTGGATGCGACTGATTGCACAGTTGTACAGTGCACAGGACACCCCAGAGATGTCTGTATAGTTGCCAAGGGATAGAGGAGTCGTTGTGTTTGCGGCAACATTTCATCGCGTGCAGAGCCTTGAGGGAGCTAGAGCCCGAGTGATCATCGACTACCGAATGTCTATGCATCGCGATTTTTGGTCACCTTGAATTTTCCTCCGCCGAGGACGGATTGAAGCTGCAAGTTTGAGGTTTGCCTGAGCAAGTTACAAGTGATTCTGGAAGGGGGGAGCAAAAAAAATGGCCAGTAAATAACTGTAGTCACGTGCTTACAGTTACGCGTGATTTGTGATCGGCTTTTCAGTGGCAAGCTCTTGTCTTCAGCAAGCAACCATCAATTCAATCTCGTAGCTCGGCCCAAGCTGATACAACAAACCGGCTGTAGATGTCGCCGACACTCTTTTAGCTGTACAGGATGACCGAAATGTCAAGAAATACTGCTGCGACATCTCCTTCGATACCGACGCCCTCATTATCTACGGGAGACCAGACTGCAGACGGCGTTCCCAACGAAGCGTTCGAAGCCCTCATCGATCTCTTGGCTTCTGACGGGATAGACGATGTACCACCGACTTCTTCCGTTCCGCGGGCTCGAATTACAGCGGACGGAGCAGCGCTCAGAGACGAATCTGGAAGACTTGATTTTGAGAAGATATGCAGTATGTTTCAAGGGCAGAACCACGCAGAGAGTCAAGGAGAGACACCAGTTGAAGCTGTTCAGCCGGATCAACAAGTGCTGGATTCCCTCGGTGGAGGTGCACAAACAGACGTGGACCCTCCGCGAGACATCGTAAGTGTATCCCACGGCAGTTAGCCTGTCTCGCTTTCTTACCGCTCTTGTTGACACCAATAGGTAGAGGACACAGTTACCTTGAAAGCGAATCCCATTACTGCCACCGTACAAAATTCACGACCGGACAGAAGCAGGTATCCTGACGTAGACAGCGCAGCTCACTCAAACGATGTGCAACCGCTCCGCAATGTTCTGACCACGCCATTTTCATTCGACCAGTTGAATGACGCGCTCGGAAGTGCCCGTGATGAGATGCGTACTCTTCGCCGGCAGTATGATGAATTGCAAAAGTTGGTCGCGGAGAGGCTGGGGAAGGGGAAGGAACGCAAAATGACGCAGGAGACAGTGAGCGGAGCCCAAGACTCCAAGCCTTGTAGAAATCTTACTGCTCCGTCCGATCTACGAGTACCGGCCGCCGCCGTGCGTGATGGAACGAAAACTGGACCCCAGACCGCCATCGCGGGAGGTTCCGATCATGGTCCAAAGCAAGATGGTGATGACGGCATAGCTACAGAGGTCGCTCAACTCTCTGAGGAGGAGGCGAAACGAGCGTTGACGGCACGAATTTTCTCTTCGTATGTGGTAACATGCCTGAATTTCTTCATAGGCCATCGCAAGTATAACAAACGTTCGGCCCTCGCTTTTGCTTTCAGGAGACCCCAACTCTGCCCCGTCCAATTTGTCGCCGCGTACTCGTGGTAACTTGAATCCCCAAGACATATCGCGTGCCCTCGATTTCGTGGAGCGAGTTGACGAAATTATCTGGAAACGATCTTCCATACCCATCAGTTCTTCTCTCGACCCCGTTTTTACGGCGGGTAACGTAGAGGGGCTGTTATCTCGCCTTGAGCTCTGGGAACAAATGGTCCGCGGTCCTAGCGCTTGAAAACTAGCTTAATCACGCGTGCGATAACTGTCGGCGGAGACGGGTACTGATAGGGTGGAGTTGCTGTTGTTCCGGTACGACTCGTATGAATCGCCGTGCTTACTACTGATGGTGGCGAAAAAGCGCGCGTGTAGGACGCGAACAACGCAACCTCCGACGTGATGCAAATACCTCCGTGGATTGCAGGACTTCGAACCCGGAAGCATGTGGTGTTTGATCTATTCTGGTCGAGTGGTGGCTGATAACACTCGATTGTCATGATGGCTAAGATCAGGCAACGCACTTTGCCCTAAATTGCATGAGAATATCTAGATGCGCAGTCTTCCGCTGTGGTCAATACACAGGAGGAAGTTCCAGTGGTACGAAGCTCATACTGCGCTGACTTTAGCATAAGAAGCTAACCGCGGACGTTGGTAAATGGCATATTGTCTGCTGTGCCTCACACCACCCCAAGGGACACGTTTTATTCGTACCTGGGGTATGGCAGTGAAAGCGCGTTATTGATTATCGTACCGAGGCTTGGAAATTTTAGATATTTCATTGAGTGGCCCAAAAACCAAGTGGTCTTAACAATATGATGGAGGTGCGCCCGGATGAACGACTTGACACAGCTTGGCTGAACTTCCGCAGCAAATGAGTACTTGCTTACTCTTCAGTACAGGCGAAGAGACGCCAAAAAATTTCACGGGAAGATTGTGCCCTGCCTCAATGCTATTGGGATTGACCGCTTTTACTCCGTATTGCCAATCTTGGCGATCAGCCTTAGTTTTCAAGACCCTCCGTCCGAATTGGGTTGCATCTTTGGCGTCTGTGACGAACACGGCATGTGCATTTTGATGATTCAACATTTGATGCTCCCCGATACGCTATCATTGCAAGATCCGGTTGCAGTTGAGGCAACTCACCCAAGCTCCCCTATGTTGTAATCGTGACAGATAACCTCTTTTTGACACAGAATGTACACAGCGTTGCGTTGTTCTAGACAGCCCCGTCGGACGCAGGGATGCCAACCTCTATTCAGATATATGAACACCCTCGGGAATGAAAGAGCGAATGACCGCTTGACTCCCGGGATCAGATCAGTACTACGCTTTGGGGTTCCATGATTTCTAATCAGCCGGTGAAAGGGGTAGACACGTTGATATCACAATAATTATCAGAACCCTCTTTTTTTTCGCCAACCAAACTACGAGAACATAGTGCTATGGCCTTTAGAAGAAGTACACGCGCTGTGCGGAGAATGATAACTTCTCTCTGCAGCGTGTCGCCCATGAAACTTGAAGCTTGAAAGCCGAACCACTGCATCGCATCTCCAAATATATCTCCTATCTTTCATTGACACGCTCGGCGATTCCGAGGTTGCTTCCGTTTCGAACTTTTGTGGCTGTATGTATTTTCCAGAATTGAATGGTTTTGTTTGCATTAATTTGTTGCGCGTCCTGGTCGACTCCGGACACCCAGATATCCACCAGCGGATCTTCCTGATACTCGACACGCGAAAAAAAGAAGGGCGAACTCTAGACACCCGCTGCATGAGCGCGCCGCTTTGAGCCCACTAGGGGATGTCAGCCTTGTCGTCGCCGTTGGTAATCAGTGATGAGGCGCGTCTGGAATGCAGCATTCTTGATGGCGTTTTACGTCTACCACGGTGGTTTACGGTTTGGGTTGAAACGGTGGTAGCACCGGGGGCCCAGCGTGGCATATCGCTAATATGTAAGTGATTTTGCGGAGGTGCCATGGTCTCTGAAGTGGGCACACGTTCTTTGTTCCCGAAGTGGTAAATCGTGGTTTTGTGATTGCAAAAAGTTCCGTAGGCCAAGCATGCGCACGTGTACGTGTTTAACAGCCCTGACTGCCAAAATATTGGAAATTCGTAGGGCTAATTTGGGGCCGCCTTACGAAGGAATTTCCCCGCAGAAACGAGCCTGAACCACGCGTATGCATCACAGAGATGCCGGAGCTGACATCTTAACACTCCGTCCGCGCGTTTTGTGGTCCTCTCACGACCCACAGCAAAAAACTGACCACGGCTGTGGTACTGGATTGGGCACGCATAACACGATGATAGAGCTCCCCAGCGTTCCAAACGTGGGCCCGGAGAACATGCGGGCGACGGCAGTGGATCATTTTGTGTGCAGGCTAGGGACCAAGTAGGTCCCCAGTTACTCGGTGTACCATGCATAGGTATTCAGGCGTCTTTGAGTAGAACGTCCACCACTTTGCATCAAGCTCAGCTTCACGACGTGGATGACTTGGCGTCGTTCTCAAAGTAGCGAACTTGTCGGAACCGAGACCATTGCCAGTCTACAATCTGATATGAGATACTGACTGTGGTTGGTTCTTCCCGGCATAGGCTTCTGCTCCACGCAGCGCAGCCTGAATCACTGGCATGTCGTTTTGAGTTGGAAATAGGGGCGAACCGGAATTTTTCTGTCATCGCCCAGAGTTGTCTCACGGCTACGTTCTGCACTTCTTTTTCCCAAACTTTTAGTGAGTCTGGTGAGAAAGAATACGGCATCGGCCTGTTGGCAGGCAGCACTGCCACTAGCATACTTATTACTTATTTAAGTAACTCGCGTGTGTCTATTTGTATATATATAATTCTCCAGTCTAGATAACCGGACTACCAAATCGCTCCAGCAAGTCCTCCCCCCCCCCCCATACACACGCTACATATATACTCGATGAGCACCTCGGCTAGCACGTCGTACAACGTCAGTGCAACCCAATCATTCCCGGATTGGGCGAAAATCCTTATCGTCATCGCAGGCTTGGGTATGTCTACTCTTCGTCTGTTGTCTCTGTAATTCACCCACGTTCCACCTTCTCACGCGACCCTGTTCACAGCGGTACTCGTACTCGTCCTCCGGAGAATTCTGCGCGGCCGTTCCTCCTCTCAGCGGAGGTTGCTCCCGTCACACACTTTTGAGATGTCGGAATCCTCTCTGTCCGAACCACTCGTCCACCCCCCTCCAGCATACTTTCCATCTCCATCGCCGCCTCCATATCCTGGGCCGGAACTCCATCGGCCCCGGACCGCGCAGTCAAGCTCTGCCGTGTCACGTGCTTCATCAAGCCTACATAACTCGTTTTCTTCTCCTAACTGGATCCCGGCTCGTCGAACGCCCTTTATGGAGTGGAGTTTTCAGAGGCTGCCGCCTCACAGGTCCTAGTGGATCCCCAACATACCATGCCCTCGACTTCCATTTGGACAATGGTTTGCACGCTGGAGGCACATCACTTCGTTGCCAATGTCAGCGTCGGCGCTGGGCGCCTTCCACGGTATACCCCCCCTCGTCGCTGCCCGAGTCAACCGTTAGATTGACCGTCCGTGCGCGTCGGGTAATTATGTATCTTATGATAGAACATGAGTATACCGCATACAATAACGCCCTGCATAGTCTCGTTGTATTCCTATCCCCGCCATCCCAGATACTCATACTTAACTCACGGTTTCTTCTGCCCAGACTCCGCTTTTCTCCCCACATTGTACCGCCATGTCCATCGAGGTGGGACCGCTGTATCGTATCTCCGAATATATCTCCCGTGTACACGCCACGCGCTTCTGAGGCTTCTCTGCCGCTTCAAACTTTAGTCACCGTGTCAAAATGAGCGTTGTTGGATGTGCACATTTCCCGGAAATGAACATGTGAACGGGTTTTAGTATGCATTATACTTCTTGAGCGTCCCGGATTCCCACCAGTGGACCACCGTGATCACCAGTTAGACACGTGAAAAAAGGGTGAACCCCCAAATGTGCACTGCATGACCGCGCCTCTTCGAAGCCCCAAGTTAATATCGCCTTGCTGTGGTTGTCAGTCAGCTGTTGGTGGTAAGCGGGCGTGGAATGAGGCATATTCGATGTCATTCACCCTGTGATCCTGAACAGTTCTGCATCAGAGAACCGGCAATTGGTCGGGACTGGTCACAAACTGGTTTATGACTGGTCCTGACTAAAATCCTGTTCACTGATGTGACCGTAGCGTATACCATGGTGGACTGTGGGCCATCTCGAGTTCCCTAGTCATTGGGTTGCAACAATCGCAGCACCACGCGCGGAGTCAGACACATCGGCAGTAAGTGATCGCGAGTGTCTCTGTGAAGTGATACCCACGTTCTGTGTTTCTTGGTTGTGAATCGCCGTAGTTGTGCGATTGGAATGGGCTCCACGGACCAAACAGGAGCTGCACTTGATGGACCTATGACGGCCCAAACAAAGAAGATTTGTGGTGCTAACCTTACGGGGTCCGCCTTACGAAGGAATTCCCAGTAGAAGAACTATGCGCACACGCCACAGACTTGACGCCTCGTGGTGGCAGATACCAATCGGACACCCAGCGGCCGAGTTGACGTCTCAGCCCTCTGTGGATATGTGTTTTGTGGTCCAACGTCCACAGGATGCAGCTGAGTAGGGCTGTGATACCTGTTTGGGCACGTACAATACGATGCTAGTGCTCCGCATCGCACTAACAAAGCCAGAAATAGCAGGCATGTGACGGCGAAGGATCGCCTTTTGTGGAGTTTGGGCCGTGCGCACCGGTATTCAGGCGCTTTGTGGGTTAAAAAAGCCAGTACTTTGCATGGAGTTCGGCTAATTCGCGAGCTGGATGACCTGGGGTTGTCGTTTTCGATGTCGCGAAGTTGTCGGAACCAAGACCATTGCCAATTCACAGCCAAGTCGTCTGATCTGGTAAGATTCCAGCTGCGAGTTGTTCTTCTCCCAACGGACTGCTGCCACGTGCACTTGAGCGCTGCGCAGTAGTCTGAATGTATCACTATTTCATTCAGAGTGATCCGGATTGTTCGTTAGAATACTGTAGGGTTGAAATAAAGACGAACCGGAAGTTTTTGTTATCAAGGCGTCGCTGAGTTGTGGCGGTTTCCTCCAACATCCTTGCATTGACGGCCGGCACGTTCCGCGCACTCCGTCCATGTGAGGGGGAATCTCACTTTCAGAAAAGAAATGGACGTGCGTCATACCTCGATAGCGTCATCGCAAGGTCGCGGAATGGACTGTGCTGTCCTCCACGCGAAGACATGAACTGTCGTATACAATGAACACGCGGAGAAACTTGGCAGTGTCAGGCGGCTCCTGCACTGCTTCGGCACAGACATCCAAACGAGAATTCCCTGATTAGATAACTCGAGTTTGTATAAATAAATGCTTTCACCAAGACTGCGATGACTTGGACCACTGAACGGCACCCGTCGTAATACCTCCACACACTATCTACTCAATGAACACCTCAACGAGCGCCGCGTACACCGTCAATGCGACCGAATCACCCCCGGGTTGGTCGATACCACTCATTGTGATCGCATTCTTCTGTACGTCTGCTTCTCCCCAGTGTCGTCATTCACGCACGTTCCAGTGCTGAATTCTCGCACGACGCTGTTCACAGTATTATTCGTACTTGTCGCGTGGGTAGTCCTACGCGTCGCTCTCTACTATTCGCCTCCGCCGTACGACTCTGAGAGGGCAGAATCCTCTTCGTCCAGAGGAGCCTGGACCCATCCCCCTCCAGTATATTCTCCATATCCCCCGTTGCCGGCGTATTCGGGGCCAAAACCCCATCGACCCCAGACCGCGCAGTCGAGCTGCGCCGAATCAAGTGCTTCGTCAAATCTGCATAACTCGTAGAATGCGACGAATTGAATCCCGGATTATCAAACGCCCTTTCCATAGAATGGAGTTATTTACGGGTTTACGCCTCAGCGGGCTCTAGTGGACCCCCCAGCATGTCCTGCCTTCGACATCTGCTTGGGAAATGGATTTTCCCACGTTGGCAGACGCGTCGCTTCGTTGCAAACCTCTGTCGGCACTGGTCGCCGTCCGTGGTATATCTTTCCCCCCGTCGCTGCCCGAATCAGCTCTTAGACTGACCGCCCGTGCGCGCCGGGTTATCATCTATCTTACGGTAGAGCAGGGGTGAACTCCATACGATAGCGCCTCGCGTAGTCTCGTTATATTCCCACCCCCACGATCCCTAATACCAATGCTCATGTTTTTCTTGCGCGGACTCTACTTTCCTCTGGAAAGAGCACGCTGTATTGCCATGTAACCAATGTAGACAATCCAGTATTTCTGTGCTGTACTTGCTGTTTTGTTCCCACTGCCCGTTCACCGCCTCTCTGGCTTAGCTACAATCGGCTCCCAAAACCGTGCATGCAGGCAGTTTGCGCGCATTGTCACACGCAAACTTGTAATGTCACCCATTTTTGCACGAGGCCGACTACAACGGATAGAGCAGACCAGATGTGGCGTGCGTCGAGACTGCGCTCCACGCTCCAGACCGCGTATTAGCATGAGACAACCTCCCCGCTTTTCAGCTCCGGCAATCAATGGTTAAAAAAAGATTCTTTCCTGAACTGTCATGCTTCTGAGTGTAACACCATGTAATACTTGCATATCTCAGCAGCCTGACGAGTACCGGCGACACGATGCATTCCGAGAAAGGGACAAATTTTGACTGCTTCACTTTCCGAGTATGAGGCTAGAACGTCAAGCGCTAAACTGATGGAGGACCCGAGAGATTTGTTTGATTGCGACACTTCTGGACATACTGAAATAAGTAAGTCATGAAATGGACATGCCGCCGTGACTTCATCGGGAAGTTCCACGTCCATTTTCGTGGCCACCGGGTATGTGGCGCCGACGCGTGTACCCGCGGAGCCAGGAAGCTTGGCATTTCGCATGGATTCATCTAGCTTTCTGATGGGGAAGGGCGCAGTATACTACGTGGAGTGCATCAACACGCCCTTGGACCCAGCCCAAACGGCACGACGTCGGATCATGCAGGACTTTTACCAGCAATTCACCGCACAAGTGGTGGAAGGCCGGTACAATCGACGTCATTGACAGACAGAAAGCAAAACGGTAAAGCGGTGCGCCTTCCCTCGTCAAGAACAACGTTCCTGTTCGCTGGCATTCCATTGGAAAAGGTCAACGCGCCAGCTTAGTGAAGCTGTACGCACAGCCACCATGGAAAGGACTCGAGTCAGGCAAACTCTCCGAGCTAGGATAGGTGACGGTGAGTGAGCGCCATCCCGGCCGTGTATGGATATGGATTTTTGAGCGAACAGAGCCTTCCGGATCAAGGGCGAAGAAAGTAATAAGACGATTAAGGACAAATGAACCCACTTGGGCTTGGAATGAGCCGGCCAAATACGAATTCGGCCAGTCGTATGCTCCCATCTGAGGAAGGAAGATCTACCAATCGGAACATGGAAGCTGTGAGCTGAGCTGCGGACTCGGACGAACGAACAGACGAACGGACGGACGTCAATCGACGGCATGCGGTGCTACGAGAAACGAGATAAAAAAAGCAGACCACTCACCACGACAGTTCCACTCCCCAAGCAACCACCGTTCAAATGCCATCCGTCAAGGCACTTCAACCCATTAGCCAAGCTGGAGAGATGCAGACCAAGACGATCATAGGTATCGTCGTGGGCCTCCGTGAGTACTTTTGCGGCTATGGGTCGGGGTCGCGTGTTTCCTAGTTGTTGTATGTGACACTCGGTCTCGCCAGTGTGCTTTATTCTCTTGGTCCTCTCGATCTGGACAATCTCGTATTGCTATCGTAAACGCGTCACTTCGTCCGGTGGTGTGCAGATGTCGTCCGTGCGTATCTTCTGTGTCGTGTCGTACTTGGGATTGATGTCGTGGTCGATGACAGCGCCCTCCATGGGGACAAGAAGTTGCGACATGACCGTCGAGCTACTAGTAAGTCCATCGGTACCTGACTGCCATAGGGCACGTCCAGTAACCCCGTCCCGTACTACGCGACAGTACGGAGGCAGTCTTTCCCAAGCCAGGCTCAACTTGAAGAAGACGCCGCTGAACTCGAACGGACGACGAGTTGGACGTTGAACGCTGCTGTCGGAGAGTAAAGTCGGCCACAACAAACTCGGCGAGCGCCGCTGATTGGAGATCCGTGACACGCCCTTGTCGCGTTTTCCTTTTTGTTCCCTCAGCCCGTGCAGATTCCTGTGAAGAGCCCACTCACCGGTGTAACACTAGCTGTAGCTGTAATACCATGTTTCTCGTTGACACTGTTGTGTGTAGTACGTGGACTCTCACCTATGCCAATCATGTTTCTCCCGCGAAAGTTGCTTGGTCGTGCTCGACTTCTCTTCCAACGTCGTGAGCCCGTCGTCTAGGAAAACATGAACATACGTTAGCTGGGCCGCCATTCATTTCGGCGCAGATCGGAGAACCAGCGATTGGTTAACAGGATTGGTCACAACTGGCTTGTGACTGGTTCTGACTAAAATCTCATTTACTGATCCAGGCCGCGCCAGCCGCCGCCCGCCCGACGATGGCTGATGCACAGGAAGCCTGAGAGGAGTCAGGCCGCATCGACCAGGTCACCTCCTTAAGGTTCTCAGTTGTTCACCGCTACCATCCTACCACCCTACCTCCATCCCTCCGTGTAGATGAGATCCCGCGACTCATATTTCAATGCATCGAAGATCGTTGGACGATACGTGCATTGACTGGGACCTTCATTGAACTGGCTATGGATAGGCTGATCTGCGACGAGACTCCGATTGCCGCCGACCACCTATCTTGCGGAGTTTCCTCTGCAAGTGTTTTCTGAGCGAACATGATAAGGACTGGAACGTTGTCTGGCGGCTGTCAAGCCTTGTTCACAGACTTCATACGTTCTTTTGTGTTGTACTGCGCTATGCTAACTTCGCCCTCCTCACATGGTTCGGCTTCCTCATCTCCCCGCCAGATCCCGGCTTTCTCTTCCCAACCTCCCGCGCGCTATCATTCCGAGTGCTCGCTGGGAGTTATATCGAGGACGTTCTCACAGAATCCGATACCATCGCTCGTTTCTTCCGTCTTCTCATGAGATCGTACTTATCCACCCTACGATTCGACGTTCACATCTCGACCTCCCTTCCATACAAGCGCTTTACCCAAACATCCGCACGTTGGGTATAGCTGCACTAAATATCTAGGGGAGTCACACTTCCCAACGAAGTAGCCTATCTGTGTTGCAAACTAGTCTCCGAGTTCCCTGATCTAGGGATCGTCAGGACTTATGTGACCTCTCGGGATCTGCTGAGCGGTCTCGCCCAGGCGAAAGAATTGCGACGGCTGTGGGTGTATCTTCCTGATCACCTTGATCCCGGGACGAGCGTGGCAACAATAATGGTTCCCTGCAACTGCGCACTCCTGATATCTACGTCAACTCCCTCACATCGCATACAGGCTTGTTACTCCGGACTTCGCTCAATGAGGTCGTGGACATATGTATCCACTGTTCACCATTCGCAGACGACGGCGAGTCTTCGCAAGCACTAGTTGACATGTCGTCTCTCACTTCGTTACGGCGCGAGCCTCTAGAACTCTCATGGCTTCTTTTCTCTGACCTGTCTCTCCATCAGGGAACGCCCTTCACTTGGCCGCGGCCTACGCCGGAACCTCACCGAGCCTGTCATCAGCTCAAGTCATTGTACTGTCGGCATCTTACAGCCCGACGCTCGCAGACATGGACTTGGAGGATACGATCAAGGCTTGGCCGCACTTGGAGATATTCCATCTATTTCAGGATGGTGAAGTCCACTTTCCGGATTACGAAGGTTTACTGCCTTTCTCTATCGTAGCCCCAGACTTAGGGACACTTTACCTTGGTGTTCGGTGCGATCCGTGTTCCTGAAGATACCACTCGATTTAGTCACGGTATCTTCCCTGCATAAGGGATTGTGGGAGTTCACAGGTCCCCCGTTTGGGGAGGTACATGACGACGTCGCTGCGTACCCTGTCCATATGGCATTTTGCTGTGCTTTGAAAATCATCGGTATCGAAGGACCGCATGGCTACGGGCCTGAATGGTGTTAGATTTGGATGTACCCAGCATCGGTAGAGATTTGCGGTGCGCGCAAACGCGCCACCAATGATGTCACGCCCTTTACTAATTGCTAGTACCAAATATAATAGCAATTTGACGCGTGATAGGGAATGAGAGTGGAAGGTTTATCGAAATTGGTAGTAACCGGGAGGAAGTGGTGTCAGATACTTCGCGATAACCTACATGAGAGTTGCATGAAAAGACTAGTTGTTGGTTGGGAAACAATTAGGAGGCGTAGTCACTCGTGGGAGAGTCGCTCAGACTGTCTGATGGTGAACGGGTGCTTACCATAACTACGGCCTTACGGCTATTATCTCCTATACCCACCACGGTGCTCCATCAAGCCACGGTTACCAGCCTTGTTCGGAATGCAGAATTGATCGTGCATCATGCTACGACTATAGGAGATGCCGGAAACCAAACGAGTCTTGGTCATAGATATTGGCGTAGGCGGTTTTGGATATGTATCCAGGCTGCTTCAGCAGAATCCTGCGATGGATATGGCCGCGTCGCCAAAGGGACTAGACGCTCGACTAGTAGTGAAGGCATTGGCTATTTTCATGAAGTTGGAACTGTGGAAGTGCGATGAAGGTTGGGTTCGGTAGCGACCTGCGGGAGAGAGATCCAAGTGACGCACGATAGAATTAGAAACTCACCTTGGGAGAACGCGTAAAGTGGCCTGCGCGTTGTAATAAGCAATAGGACTGGGGAACCTAGATGATCAAGTAGCAAATGTAATTACTTGGCTAGAGTCGTTATCTCCTGAACTGGTCGGTGAACGTAGCAATAAACCTTGCGGGTACAAGTCTCTACTACGCTTACCGTAATATTCTACACATCGCCGGCTTCTTGTCCATGGTTTATGAATGGTAAACACTGAAAAGCCGTGCAGTCAAATGGTCGTCGAATTAGTAGGCAGTGGCACCCACCGCTACCAGTTATGATAAAGGAACATTTACAGCGTCTCGCTTACTCACATTCTGTTGTGTTGCCAGGTCGCCAACCTGCCTGTTGCGGTACCAGCGCGCTCCTGTAACACTGGTCTGGTCTTCTTTCGTACCAACACAGGGCGCGTACGTGGCCCTGAGGTCAAGAGTTGCTAGGAAAAGGTGATACAGATAAAGGCGTCGGGTGTCTCCGGGACATTCTTTGTAAAATGGAAGGAAAGTTACGATGGCAAGCGGGCAGGGATTCCTACCTATAACCATATTGCGGTAAGAGACCGTGAGGTCGGACGTAGGATCATTCGCAGACTTTCCGAGTGGATTGGGCTCAAGTAACTTTTACTGTATGCCGGAACAAAAAGTGGTAACTTGCATACACGAGTCTGCTGCCAGTCGGTATTCAGTGGAAAATGCTGTTCGCACGTCGACACTGGTCAGATAGTCAAAACACGCGAATGTGTGGAGTAAAAACTATGCGGTCGATTGGCGCCCGTCCGATTTTTGAAGTTGTCCGATGAATATTAGCATAATGAAGGCAGATAAACAAGTGATTATCCCAAAAAGAAAAGGTAAAACGACGACACGACAAAATGAAGGTGGTGGAAGAGGGAGAGAGAAGGGACTATAGGGGAAGTGGAGCGTCGCATGCTACGGAAGAGTCCCTACTGACTGTTCACAGGAAGTTGGAAAGGACATCCTGCGTTGGCTGCTTGCGCGGAAGCGGATTGGGTCGTCGGTAACCCTGCTATGTCCATGTTGAGAATAAGCTCGAAGTTGACGCCTACAGAAACAAGTTCTGGTAAACAGTGGTCAAAAAAATAAAATAGAATAAGAAGTACCTGGTTGGACGCCATTTGCATCGGTTGCCACGTTTTTACATGCGTCGTACCACGCGACCCACGTCGGATCCGTGTCGTTAGTGGCTACATACGAGAAGTTGAGAGGTATCTGGATGACAGGGAACGATTTGGCCGGGAGTGTCTTTTTCCCAAAGTATCCCGTAGCGACCTGCATATTCGTGCTCGTGTACCATACTTGCGCGTTGATAGAGTTGAAGGTGAGAGGAATGATGTTACTACTGGTATCGACCTGAACGTTGGCGTAAGCAGGAAATGAGAAGTTGGCAGGAGAGCGCGAGAATTCGGTAGGTATCGAGTCGTTGAAGGAACCTGAGATTTGCGTGAGCGGATTCGATCCGCTGAAGGTAATCGCTGGTACTCGGGGGATAGTGATCGCGAGCGTGATTCCAATCCTATAAGTCCCATAGATGAGCTGAAAATGCAACAGATAAAGACGCCAAATATCCTCACAACACGCATAATCCGAACACGGAAAAGACAAGGAATTTCTTTGTAAACCATTTTGTACCAAAAAGACCGATATCACCGCGGTTCCAAGCCTTCCATTTGGCTTTCCTCTCTGCTCCTTTGAGTTCTCGCCTCCCAGCCTTGGTCATACTCTTAAGTTCTGAGCGCTGCCATTCGGGACCCAGCGCTGGAACGGTAACTAGCTCCACAGGAGTGAGCGTGCTTTCCACATCCGCTTCAGATTTAGGTGCACTTGTCGGGGCTGACGATGGGAGTTGATGGTAGCTGCATGATGGTGACGCAGCTTATCACTAGTTTGGGTGTTCATGAAGGAACTGTACATACCTGGAATCCTGGGCCTGCCGTTGACCGATACCAAACGCCGTGCTATACCGAGGCCCAACGTTGTTAAAGTCAGCGTAAATGTCCCAAGAATCCGCTTGAGGCTCTGCTTCCGCCGCCTCTTCCTCGTCCACACCGCCCTTCACCGGTTCCTGACGGCCAGCATCAAAAAACGAGGAAGCGTTATATCCTGCAGACTGGCCATGCTGGTTGAGAAGGTCGTGAGATGCCCTGGACTGCCTATCAGCATAGAAAGATGATGCTGAGTCGACTCGGGGACGGGCTGATGGGGCTGCGTATTGGCTACGGCGGCCTGTTGCTGGTGGGTTTGCATTCAGGATGTCTGTCGAGCGTCGGGCGCCATAGAAGGACGAGACTGTTGATTTCCTGTCGTAGTCCATGCCGTTGGAATATGAACAGAAATGAAAGAACGACGGTGTAGGACTGCCGACAGACGTTTGCGAGTCGGCGTGTAATTAGTCGGAACTTCACAAGGCGGGGTTAGGGTTTGGGTTTGTCTGTAGTAATTATGGATGCAATGACCGGTGATAAAATCATCCGCGAGCAGGAGACAGTCCACTACACTAACAAATCCACCTATAGGAACATTTATCGGACACACCTGTAATACCACAAGATAGGCCTCGCTAAATTTTGATCCTTTTGCCAGCTCAGCTGTGGTACAACCCTTCCCAAGTCCCAGGTATCACGTGGATGATTGTATCACGTGCCATTTGCTTACTCAACCGCTCGGTGATCGTTCACGAGTCCCCGTCGCAAATCGGCCAGTTTACAAATAGCGAAGCTGTTTTCGTCGCTACGCTGTTGCTCAGCCCTCAGGGCATTCGCTCTCTCTTCCACTTCCATCCTACTCAACTCGGAGACACGCTCAGAATTCTTCATGGCACCTATCACAAAAGGGACTGTACCTAGAAGTACTAAGATGCATTCCAAAGTCGTGCGTACGATTAGCATATCTTCTCTGCATGTCCGCTTAGGTCGGGGAACATATATCTAGGTGATCATCGGCTCAGGTCCAGCTGGTCACACCGCTGCCTTATACCTCGCCAGAGCTAATCTGAATCCCATTCTCTTTGAGGGTTTCATGGCAAATGGGTTCGCTCCTGGTGGTCAGCTCACCACGACGACTGAAAGTCAGTGCGTCGCTATCGTGGGACTCCCTCCTCCGATGCTCACTTTTCTTTAAATGCAGTTGAAAATTACCCCGGTTTTCCCAACGGAATCATGGGTCCAGAGCTCATGGATAAATTCCGTGAACAATCGATCCGATTCGGGACACAGGTGATCACGGAGACGATATCCAAGATCGATTTGTCTGCACGACCCTTCCGTTATTGGCGCGAAGGGCAAGAGTCAGAGGAACCGGAGACTGCGGAGACTGTCATCATTGCTACGGGTGCAAGTGCTAAACGCCTCCACCTCAAGGGTGAAGAAACATACTGGCAGAGTGGTATCTCTGCTTGCGCCGTCTGTGATGGGGCCGTTCCGATCTTCAGGTAGTCTGACGTTCGAATCCCGATATTTCTAAGCACACGAGCTGATTGTTATGTGCTTCTTGAACAGGAACAAACCACTCGCAGTCATCGGTGGCGGTGACTCTGCAGTCGAAGAGGCAACGTGTATGTGCGATGTATTGAAACGGAGAAGCGTTCTAACCCGTCGGATGTAGATCTCACTAAGTATGGCTCTCACGTTTACGTTCTAGTGCGTCGAGGCGAACTACGTGCTTCGAAGATCATGGCAAAGCGTTTGATGAGCAACCCCAAGATAGTGAGTTCCCCTTCCCCACATCGAGCGCATCTTTATTGTTTTCTTTAGACGGTTCTTTGGAACACTGTCGCCGTCGAATGCAGGGGCGACGGCGATCTGCTTAATAATCTTCGCATCAAGAACGTTCTTAACGGTGATGAGAGGGATCTTCCAGTCAACGGACTCTTCTATGCCATCGGTCACGAACCCGCCACAGCGCTCGTTCGGAACCAGCTCCAGACGGACGAGGACGGCTACATTGTCACTGTCCCTGGTAGTGCGCAGACGAGTGTTAAAGGTGTATTCGCGGCGGGTGATGTCCAGGATAAGCGGTACAGACAGGCTATCACCAGCGCTGGAAGTGGGTGTATGGCTGCATTAGAGGTGGAACGACTTTTGGCCGAAGAAGAGGCAGACTCCCGAGAAGACGGATCCGCGTAGGGAATACCTAAAAGTATACCATCGTGTAGATATGGCGTGTAGGACTTAGACTTGCGTTCCTTCCCCGCCAAGGAAATGCAAAGGAGACATTGATGAATTTTATAAATTTGATGCGAAGTCGTTCACTGAGACGGTACTCGACGACGGAAAGTGGTCTGGAACGTGCGATTAACACATCCAAAGGTCTATGGTAAAGGGATAACTAGGGGCGCTTATACAATGATATCTATACGGCTGCCTCGAGGAAAGGGTGCGGCAAGAGTGCTAAAGACGCACCGCCCCCCTTGTTGTACGCTTAAAGATCCACGCCCTGATTCCTCCTCGTTACCTACAGCCGAGACAGTCTGTCGAAGGTACCGAGCACTAGCGATATCTAGGAGGAATTGTTCGCCTATACAGGGGTCCATAGTTTGACTGCCCTGGTGAGTCGTGGACGTTATACATCTCGAGGCTCGTTGCGAAAGGCTGTCCCCGCTATGGCATTTCTTTCTCCGCAGCGTTATCATTCAGCACCCGAGTCTTGCATTCGCGCACATACCGGGGAGAAACTATGGGGATACTCGCTCTACTCAAACCTGCCGCAGCGACGTCGGTCAAACCTGATCCCACCGTCTTGGCCACGGGAGAGGTCAGACCTGATCTCACTGTCTTGGTCATGGGAGAAACAGGAACCGGGAAAAGCTCCGTTGTTAACCTTCTCGTCGGAACAAGGGTCGCCAAAATCTCCCCCGACGCCAAACCTTGCACACTCAAGACAGTCAAATACGAAGCGACGATCCGGGGTCGGGGGGCCCAGATGTCAGTACATATCTGGGAAGTTAGGGGGTTCAACCAACCAGTGGAAAGACCTAGAAACAATTCCGAAACAGCGTTTGACATGGATTTGGATCTAATACTCCAAGCTAATGCCAGCGTCGATGTCATCTTGTTTTGCGCGCGAGGCCCCAGGTTAAAGGTCACAACTACAGGGATTTTTCAATCCGTCAATAGAGTCTTCGGAGAACACGTTACCATTGTGCCCGTCATAACCTCCTTGGAGCTAGAAACGAACATGGAGGGCTGGTGGGAGAGGAACAGTGTGCAAGTTAACCGTATATTAGTTGGATTGCGTGGGACTGAGCACGCTTGTATCACTGGACTGCAAGGTGGCAGGTACGAGGCTAAATCAGCGGCGTCGCGGGCGTCGCTCGTTTCGACATTGGAGGGTCGACACTCTCCGCGTCAGAGGAGTGTATCACTGGAATTCATTCTCAGGGAAGACGTTCGGCGAAACGGAGGGCAGGATAAAATGAATTACGCAAAGAAGCGATTCATGCTGCGTTCCAATGCCGCTGCGAGGCGGCTTGTGTGAGGAAGGAAGGGAACGCGTTACATGTTACATACACAGCCTATTAAGGTACGTTTAGATCATCGTATACCTGCGAAGAGCTACAATGAAAGAGCGTTATCAGCTACATATCGTTCTAATCACTGTGGTACCTTAGCTATTCTGTGTGACACGCACTACACGCTTTGCAAGGACTCCTCTAGTAGTATAGGTCACGTATGCTGTTCTTCTACCTGTACTGTTGACATGCTCTCCACCAGATACCATGAATCTCCTTTGTGCGGTCCGGAAGTGCGGAAGCATCATGTTCTTCAAGACAAGAGGTCTTCGTCCTTGAAGCTTGAAGGATGTATAGTTTATAAATTTTGACGACCGGAACTCCTGCGAGACCATTGCATCGATCCTCCGTCGGTAGCGAGAGTCGTTCGCTTAACACCCTCATAACGGGACTGGTATCAGTGTGGGTCTGTGTTTGTCAGTATACTATCCCTTGGTTCGGAGCGTTTTCCGCGACAGAGGGAATTTTGACTGTGTTCAACCAGGAGGCACTAATTCGACTTGAGCGTGTGTACATCTTCAGGCATTCTGACGCTCGAATCCCGATATTTCTGGGCCCACGAGTTGATTGTTATATGTTTCTTGAACAGGAACGGACCGCTCGCAGTTACTGGTGGCGGGGACTAGTGTACTGTGAATTTGGGTTTCAGACCTAATTAACCAGTGAATTTGCAACGGCAACCTTTGGCCCGAATTAACCCATGCAAATTAACGTTAATTAGCAATGCCTCTACATGACTAGAAACTCGGCAACAACAGAGTAATTTAGTGATTCTACTCCCATTCATCCCATGCAGATGTGTTAGGAACAACCTGTGAAGATGACGGACACAGGGAAGAGTCAGAAAAAGATACGTTGGTCTGCTGAGACTGCCTTGGTTCTGAAGAAATAATGTCTCGGAGCCAGGCTGACCTAAGATCAATTCCATCACACCCCGCAAGCATAAACCCCTCTCCTGGCATGTCGCGAAACTCCTCAGCGAGGCCATGGGGTCCATTCAGCCGCGGTATCCCATCAACATCATCACTACCCGGGCCGGCATCTGAGGGAGGGGGATTCAAGGAATTGAGTGGAGTCGGTCTATGCCCGGGGAGTGGTAGATCACCCTCCATGGAAGATTCTGACGAGTCTGACAGTTTACCATGAATCGTAGCCTCCATGTCTCGCCAAGTGACTTAGCAAGATCAATTTTACGGCACACTATCGGGGACTCTGCAATCGAAGAGGCAACGTGAGTGTGCGACGTGTTGGGACGGAGAGGCATTTTGACCCGTCGGATATAGATCTCACTAAGTATGGCTCTCATATTTACGTTCTGGTTCGTCGAGGCGAACTACGTGTTTCGAAGATCATGATAGACCCACATCGGGAGCATCCTTATCGTTTCCTTAGACGGTTCTCTGGAACACTGTCGCCGTCGAATGCAGGAGCGACGGTGACCTGCTTACATAATAATCTTTCGCGTCAAGAACGTCCTTGCAAATGACGGTGATGAGAGGGATCTTCCAGTCAACGGACTCTCCTATGCCATCGGTCACGAACCCGCCACAGCACCCACACGGAACTGGCCCCAGATGGACGAGGACGGCTGCGTCGTCACTGTCCTTGGTAGTGCGCAGACAAGTGTTAATGGTGTATTCGCGACGGGTGATGTCCAGGATAAGCGGTACAGACAGGCTATCACCAGCGCTGGAAGTGGGTGTATGGCTGCATTGGAGGTAGAACGATTATTGGCCGAAGAAGAGGCAGACTCTCGAGGGGATGGGTCTGCGTAGGGAATACTTAGAAGTATACCATCGTATACATATATAGGATGACGTGTAGGACATAGACTGTTCCTTGCCCGCCAAGGAAACGCAAGGAAGACGCTGATGTTGATGAACCTTTATAGATTGAATGCGAGGTTGTTCTCTGAGATGATACTCGGCGACGGAATTTGGTCTGGAACATGCGATTAACACATCCAAAGGGCTATAGTAAAGGGTTAACTAGAGGCGCTTATCACAATGATATCTATACGGCTGCCTCGAGGAAAAGGCGTGGTGGCAGGGGTACTAAAGACCCACTGCCCTCCCTTGTTGCACGCTTAAAGATCCACGCCCTAATTCCTCCTCCTTACATACAGCCGAGACAGTTTATCCAAGGGTACCGAGCACTAGCGATATCTAAGCGGAATCGTACGCCTATACAGGGAGGTCCATAGTTTTACTGTCACTGGTGAGTAGTGAACGCTATACATCTTGAGGCTCGCTGTGAAGGGTATTCCCCGCTATCGCATTCCTTCTCCGCAGCATTACCATTCAGTTCCCGGGTCTCGCGTTCGGGCGTATATCAGGGATACTAGGCTACGAAGGAGTTACTCTGCCAATCCGACCTTACCGCGGCGATGGCGGGTAGTCGTGATCTCAACGTCTTGGTCATGGGGGAGGTAGGATCCGGGAAGAGCTCCGTCGTCAACCTACTCGTTGGAAAAAACGTGGCCAAAGTTTCCCCCGACGCCGAAGCTTGCACGCTTAAAACAGTCAAACACGAAACGACCATTCAAGTCCAGGAGACTCAGACGACAGTGCATATCTGGGAAGTCGTGGGGTTCAATCAGCCGGAGGAAATGACCGGGAGAGGCTCCGGGACCACACTCGATATGGATTTGGAACCCGTACTCCGAGCCAAAGCCAGCGTCGATGTCATCTTGTTTTGCATACACGGCTCAAGACTAAAGAACGCGCCCACACGGGTTGTGGAATATATCAGTAATGTCTCCGGAGGATGCATTACCATTGTCCCCGTCATAACGCGGTTAGAGCGGGAAAAGAACATGGAGGACTGGTGGGATCGGAACGGGCAAGGAGTTAAGAATAAGGGGTTAGGTGAGACCCAGCACGCCTGTATCACTGGACTGCAGGATGCGAAGTACAAGGAAAAATCGACGCAATCGCGGACGTCGCTGGTTGCGATATTGGAGGAGAGGTACCTGTCGCATCAGAAGAGTGTACCACTGGAATCCATTCTCGAAGAGCACATTGCACAGAACGGAGGATCCGAGTCAAATGAAAAAGTTATACAACAGAAGGATTCGAGACGGTGGAGGTTCAGATGGCCGTTCTGAGGTGGTAACTGTGAGAAAAGGGAACGCCTACATAATCCATATATTGTAGGTATGTTTGGATCACTGTGCCTGTGTAAGAACTTCATCGGTTATCGTGAGTTGTCAGCTAGTATCCTATGTACAATGTGACGCGCACCAGAATGTTCATGAACCCTGCGAAGACTCGCGAGGTGGACTTACGTATGCCAATCTCCTGCTTGTATTATTGAGGTGGTAGGCACTCATGACCAGACATCATGATGAGCCTCCCTTGCATGGAATGGAAGCGCGCAGGCACCCTCTCCAACGAATCTTTGTTGGCAATGAAGGATATGTATTTTTTGACCCTCCATCGGCGTCGTACTCACCTAACACCCTCACAGTAGGCACTCCCCGATCCTCTCCATTGCATACAGCCGACAAAGCTTATCGTATTGCGACATGCGTCAGGGCGGAATCGCAGAACTGTGCGGGAGCCAAGATTCTGCAACCACTCTAAGTGGTTAGCACTATGCCTTGAAGCTCGTAGCGAAATACCTCCTCTGCTAGCGTTTTGAAGCGTCATCATTTCACTCCCAAATTTTACGATCGTATCGCCCCGGGAAGGGCCCTTCAACACTGAGTTCACAAAGATGATGGGTGATGCAGTTCTCACCATGATGGTTCTGGGAGAGATAGGCATTGGTAGATCTTATTGTTGGGCCAGGGACTCCCCCGACACCGAGATTTGCTTGCACCATGGGACCAGATACGAAGCGACCGTTGAGTCGATGCAAATGCCAATTGGGACGTTTCTGACTTCAATGAGCCCAAGAAGGACTTTAAGAAGAACGCCTCTGACACAGAAGATAAGATAAATCTTGTCCCCGAAGCCGAAGCCAGTGGTAGTGCATAGCAACGGACCTTTTACTAGAGGTGTTCATCACAGTTGCCTCGAGGAAGCGGTGTGGCGCGCCGCCGGAGAGTACTAAAGACTCTGCACTGTTCTCCCTTGCTGCATGCTTCAAGATCCGCGCCCTGATTCCTTGTCATTACATACAACAGAGACAGTTTATCGAGGAATACCAAGCACTAGCGATATCCAAGCAGAATTGTACGCCTATACAAGGTCCATAGTTTCACTATCACTGGTGAGTGGTGAACGCTATATATACATCTCGAGGCTTGTCGTGAAAAGCGTTCCCCGTCACATTCCTTCTCCGCAGTGTTACCACTCAGTTTCCGAGTCTCGTATTCCGGCGCATATCAGGGATAAACTACAAAGGAACTACTCTGCCAATCCCACCTTGACACGGCGATGGCGGATAAACGTGATCTCAATGTCCTGGTCGTGGGGGAGATAGGATCCGGGAAAAGCTCCGTCGTTAATCTTCTCGTCGGAAAGAAAGTCACCGAAGTCTCCCCCGACGCCGGCCCTTGCACACTCAGGACAGTCAGACATGAAGCGACGATCCAGGTCCAGGAGACTTGGACGACAGTGCATATCTGGGAAGTTGTGGGGTTCAATCAACCAGAGGAAATGAACGGGAAAGATTCCGGGATGGCACTCGACATGGATCTAGATCCCATACTTCAAGCCAAAGCCACTGTCGATGTCGTCTTGTTTTGCATACAGGGATCAAGAATAAAGAACGCGCCTACACGGATTATCGAATCCGTCAATAATGTCTTCAGAAGATGCGTTACCGTTGTACCCGTCATAAACTGCTTGGAGCGAGAAAAGAACATGGAGGACTGGTGGGACAGGAACGGGGAACGAGTTAAAAGCATGGGTTTAGGTGAGACGGAGCACGCCTGCATCACTGGACTGCAGGATGCGAAGTACAAGGATAAAGCAATGCAGTCACGGGCGTCACTGGTTGCGATATTGGAACGAAGATACTTGTCGCCTCAGGATAGCATAACACTGGAATCTATTCTCGGGGAGCACATTGCGCGGAACGGAGGGTCCGAGTCTAGTGAGAAAATCACACAACGAAAGGATTCGAGTTGGTGGAGGATCATTTGGCCGTTCCGAGGTGGTAACTGTGAGGAAAGGGAGCGCACTACATAATTCATACGCGTAGCCGAACCCTTGTGATTGTAAATAATGGTTGTTCACTGTCACGGAACTCAGTGGTACCCGAGGCTCTCCCAATATCGAAGACAGCCTTGTTCAACCCCCCTTATGAATCCATTTCCTGCTAGCGTCTGTTCAAGAAGATATATCTAGGAGTAACTACAACCACCATGGGCAAAATATTTTCAGGGCAGGAATCGAGCGTACTGGCTGCACTATCATAGGTGTAGCGACTTTTGGCTGCGCCTTTCATGTTGCCGGACATTCCACGGTCACAGAAGATAACACAGGGAAACGTACTGCGTCCGATTGCCCGAGTATCTCAGCCCGCTGGTCGAGAACCCGTTGTGAAGGGTTTGGCTTTGGCGAGCGCCTATCATAATGACGTTAACACTAAGGAACGCTCGTAACGCCTCGAGGAAGCGGGATGGCAGTCTGGCAGACATAGGTACTAAAAACACGGCAATCGGTTTTCCTTGGTTTGACGTATTCTATCATTCCCCGATCCTCTCCGTTGCATATATACAACCAACAAAGCTTATTGCACCCCTACACACATCAGGGCGGAATCGTAAACCCGCACCCGAGCTAAGACTTCGCAACCATCGTAAGTAGTGAGCACTATGCTTTGAAGCTCATCGCAAGTTTCCTCTTGCTAGTATTTCTTCCTCCAAAGCATCACCGTTTCGCTCCCGAAATTTTTATCTGTATTGATCCTTCGACACTGAGTTCGCGATGATGGTGGATGATGCCGTTCTCACCGTCATGGTCCTGGGAGAGATAGGTGTTGGTAAAAGCTCGGTGGTCAATCTTATCGTCGGGGAATACGTCGCCGGATGCTCCCCTGATGTCGAGGTTTGCACCCGCGGTACGACCAAACACGAAGCAACTGTCGAGTCTATGAAATTACATATCTGGGAGGTTTCTGGCTTCAACAAACCCGAGGACCTCAAGAAGAATGCACCTGATATCGAAGATAAATTCGGTCCTATGCTGGAAGCCAAAGCTAGTGTCAACGTTATCTTGTTTTGCATGCGGGGTCAAAAGGTGACGGCCACGACGAAGCGGATTTTCGAACGGATTCATGGCATATTCAAAAAACGCATTCCCATCGTGCTCGTTATCAACCATTTGGAGCGGGAGAGGGACATGGAAGACTGGTGGAGGCGGAATCAAGGCCCACTTGGAACGAGTATGAATGGGACCAGACATACCTGTGTCACTGGGTTGCCTGTTTATGAGGAAAAGTGGCGAAAGTCACGGGAAGAGCTCGTCGCAGTATTAAGGAGCGAGCACCCTTCTCGCGAACGTACCGCTGTACCACTGGAATCTGCTCTTAGGGGGCACCTCAAAGGGAGCGGACAGACGGATGGAGGTTGGTTGACTTGGTTTCGCTGCAAACTGGGTTTTGGGGGAGCTGCGTAGCACGGATTCTGTACTTGACATTGTGGGTTGGATGCATGACGCGTGAGGTCTAGAAATTTGAGATGCGCACGTGGTTGACTGCTGACCACGCGCAACCACTCTAGTTGCTCAACCCATGGTAACTAACTACACTACAAGTCCCATCGTGAGCCAGGCCGCATGCAGTCTGTACTGCCGCACTGGCTGAAGTCGAATTCCGCTAGCCTGCACAGCTCAAGACCTCCGGCAACTCATTGCTAGTACACGCAGACTAGCGTGTCCAGGCTCCACCGGTTCTGCAAAATGGTTTGGGGATACGAGCGCAACAATTCCTCGCGACTTCCTGGGCATGGCAGCTTGTCCGTCTTTTCCAGGCGGTTCATCGCATGAAGACTGATGTAGGCAGCGATGTACAGTTAACAGTTCTCCTGAACACAGTTCTTGACTTGACATAGGGTAACCCATGACCAACGAGTTTCCAAGGAAATCCACGCGGTTGCTCAGAAGCCCTTTGAACAACATTCCTTACCGCAAGACAGCGCTGTCAGGAAAATATCTATCCATCTTCAGACTCGTGAGCTGGGAATACCTGGCTCGTGTCGAGCTCTGCCTGTGGGCACTTTGGCACCTCAGGTATGGTTCTGTCCAATTCGTTTCGGCGATCAGCCATGTGTCCGACCTTAGCTGTGAAGTGGGATGTGGGGAATCCATTGGTATGAAGGTTCTGGCGTCATTGACCCACCTGGTTTACGTTACACTCTCGATGTGCGCGCTCTGCCGCACCACGAGCTGGCTAACCGCGATAAACAGATAGATATAAAGGCTAAAGGGTGAACCCCCATTGACGCCGAAGAGTCCTCGAAATGACTCCCAGTAAGCTTCCTGTACGACTGATGAATTACTTTGTGATGACCTGTCCTTTCAATCTGATCTGCAGCGTTGAACCCGCCGGACCGCCGAGCCCTTTGTGAACCATCCTGCTCCCAGACAACGGTAAAGGAAGTCTTTACCGGAGGACAGGGTCCGTGTCGTACATATTAGTAACCCAGTACAGGACAATACCACTGCCCGATGTAACTGTTGGAAACGTGACAACAGTTAGATCTTTAAAATCTGTGTCCTCGTCACAGCTGAAGGCGGGAGTAGCGCTGGCCTTGGATTTCACTCAATCAGCCGCAAGAAGGCCGACACTTGCGTTAGGTGGCACATGGAAGTTGACTTTACCTGTCCCTATCTGGAGGATAGTGAGAAGACGGAGGTTCAGCCTAGGGTATGCTTCGGTAGTTTCTTAGATCACTGACATTGTAAGATGCTTGCTACACCAGAACTCCGTACTGTTCCTGCAGACATCTCTCCAACGCAAAGCTGAAGTGCAATCCCCCTTCTTTTGTAGAATACAAGTATTGTCATGTTTTCGTACAAGAGTCTTAGTCACAATCGTTAGCTATCTAGGAGTTTAACGTTTCTGGATCTCAGCCATCTTCGCCCTAAGACCAGTGTGTGTTTCGTCAGTGCGAACGATGTGTTTGACTCAGCCCCATGGGTGTTTCCTAGTACCGGTCAACCCATCGGAGACCTACCATACATGCCAGAGTGTTCTCCATCAGGGAGGACATCGTCGGGAGACCAATCCAAGAATGCATAGTCAACCCCATCACGTTTCATCTCGCTTCTTTGAATGAGACCAAGTCAACGACCTAAACTGATATCGAGCCATATTCCGAGGAAGATGCGTTACATCGATAGTAAAGCAACTTGAAAGGCAATAAGTCATTCCCTATCATCATTCGGGTTCCGTTCAGGTGAGGAATCTTGTCCAGATGACGCGACTGGGTACCGTTAAACGTCGCAGTCTAAACATCTTTGGTAGTCGCTTGTGGCAACGATTGCTTTACGGTCCTCAGAAGGATTTAAAAGTGTGGATAGCGAGGTTCATTTGAAGGCTTGATTGTTTCACGACGCATGAGTTTGGTCCAACGGGTGTGCTGGAGGGGAGGGATCCTCCTACGAAGTGGGGGAAGCAGGGCTCTTTCCCGAACGAATGTTTTACTGGAGGGGAAGCCGCAGATTCCAATCTAACCTTGGAGTGCTTCAATTAACTTGAATGCACGATTCATTATGGTCAGCTTCATCGTTAGTACCTTCAGCGTTAGTCACGTCTACGGCGACCATTGGCGGGATCTGAGGATACGTGCATAAGATTACCAAGTGAGTGTTGCTGCAGGGGAAACAGTACCGGTGTGTGTGCATCCAAAGAGAGTGCCAGCGTACCTAGTACGTGTCGCCATCGTGGAGTACAGCAGTGACAGCCATGAATGGCTCTAGCCTCCGCTCTGTGCCATTGACTGCGTAGGCTGCCAAAGACGTCGAGTCAATGCACCGGACCAGGTATAGGCAACGGGACTGGAACGATGGCTGGGGAAGTCTTTGCAGTGTGGGTGTCCCAGCGTTGACGAACATAAGGGACCAGTCTTGCTGACGTCCTCGACCACCTTGTCCTCCTTTGCCACACGTGGGAACACCCAAGTCGAGATGTCAACGGCGTTTTTCCTCGGGCGTCACCAGCCTGCATTCTGTGGCCTGAATATCTCCACATACCACGAAGGCTCAGTCAGCTATCGAGAGCCCTTTGTGAAAGGTTGGCTTTGGGAGGGCGCCTATCGCAATGGCATTAGCACCGATAAACCCTCGCAACGCCCGGAGGGAACGGCGTGGCTAATGTACTAAAAACATACGGCAGCCGTTCTCCTTGGTTTGACGCATTCGCTCCCCGATCCTTCTCCATTACATCCAAATGACAGAGCTTATCGCATTGTTACACACGTCGAAGCGGAACCGTAGAACTATACGCGAGTTAAGATTCCGCGACCACTGCAAGTGTTGAGCGCTATGCCTTAAAGCTCGTCGTGAACGCGCCCCACTAGTATCTGTTCCTCTAGAACGTCATCATTTCGCCCTCGAAATCTATATTCATATTGGCATCCCGGAGAACCACGAAAGGGTCCTTCAACGCTGAGTTCGCAAGGATAGCGGATGATGCCATTCTCACCGTCATGCTTGTGGGAGAGACAGGCATTGGTAAAAACTCCGTGGTCAATCTTATCGTCGGAGAAGACATCACCAGGGACTCTCCCGACGCCGAGGTTTGCACGCACCGTACGACCAGATACGAAGCGACCATGGAGTCGATGAAAATGCACATCTGGGAAGGTTCTGGCTTCGATCAACCCAAGAAGGACCCCGAAAAGAATGCCCCCGATATCGAAGAGAAGTTTCGTCCTATCCTCGAAGCCAAAGCTAGTGTTAACGTGGTCCTGTTCTGTATGCGGGTTCAAAAGCTGACAAGTATGACAATGCGGATTTTCGAACTTATTCATGGTATGTTCGAAAAATTCACTCCCATCGTACTCGTTATCAACCGCTTGGAGCGGGAGAGGGACATGGTGGACTGGTGGAGGCGAAACAAGAGCAAATTTGGAACGAGATGAGTGGGACGAGACATGTCTGTGTCACTGGCCTGCGTGATGCGGGGCATGAGGGAAAATGGCGAGAGTTGCGAGAGAAACTGGTTGCAGTATTAAGCGAGTACGGGCCTTCTCGCGGACGTACTGCTGTACCACTAGAACCTGCTCTTAGGGACTACCTCGACAGGAGTGGACAGACGGACCGGGGGTTGGTTGACTCGGCTCCTTCGCAGACTTGGCCTTGGGGGAACTGTGTAGCGTGGATCCTGTACTTGACATCGAAACTTGGATGCATGAGCGTGTAATGTGCATGTGATTGACGACTCGCGATCACCCCATGGCTGATGGCACTAAACACCACGGGTCCTATCGCAGGCCTTACTGCTCCAGCGGCGGTGTGGTGGAGTAAGGGCACTAATAACGCAATAGGGTGCATGGCGATTAACGCTTCGGTCCACGCTGGACTCAAAATACCTGGCAGATGTGTGAGGGCGACTAGTAGTTTTCTGGTCTCATAATTAAGTATGTATGTGTTTCGTGGTCACGGACAGTGTTCCGTGTGAAATGGGTTGTCGAGACCGCTGTCTCAACATATGTACACTCTGTACTCGCTCGACCAAACGTCAAATTCTTGTCAGTACGGCTCACAACACGGTCTGCCAATGCATCTGCTAGTACGAGCGTGCCCAAGTTCCACCTGTTCTACGAAGTGGATTCCGATTTTTGAAGACAACAATTCCTCACAACCTCCAGGCAATGACGAATGCAAACTTATTTTCTCGTGCAACTCGTCTCATGAACGCCAATGTAGGTAACGTCATGTACTTCTCCTGAGCAAACTTTATGACCGGTCTGGCTATAGAGTAACCCATGGTCATTGAATCTCCAAGGAAGCCAATGCGCTTGCTCAGAGACTCTTCGAACAATGTTTTTTACCGCAAGGCAGCGCTGTCAGGCAAATATCTATTCACTTATCAGACTCGTGAGTTAGAGATGCCTGACACGTGTCGGTCTCTGCCTGAGGGCACTTTGGCGCTTTAACTTTACGGATCTATCCAATTCGTTTCGGCGGTCGATCTTCCAACTTTCACTGTGGAGTGGGAGAAAGGGAATTTATTACATGAAGGTTCTAGCGTCGTTCATCCACCTAGTTTACATTACATTCTCGACGCGTGCGGTACGCCACGCCGCGAGCCGTCGGATCGCGACAAACAGATAGATATAAAGGTCTCGAGGTGAAACTGCCGTTGGCCCCCAGGAGTTCACCAAATGATACCTGGTGAGCTTTCCGTACAATTGATGAACTACCTTGTGACGGCCCGTCCTTTCGATCTGATCCGCAGTGCTGAACCCGCTGGACCACAGAAGCCTTCGCGAATCCTCTTGCTCCCAGGCAACAGCAAAGCACGTCTTCACAGGAGGACAGGACCCGTGTCGTACGTATCAATAACCCAGAGAAGGACAGTGCTACTGCCAGATGTAACTGTCGGAAACGTTACAACGGTTAGATCTTTAGAATCCATGTCCGCGTCACAGGTGGAGGCGAGGGTAGCGCTGGTCTTGAATTTTACTCAATCGGTGGCGAGAAGGCCGACACTTGCGTAAGGCAGCATGTGGAAGTCGACTCTGCCTATCCCTACCGGGAGAATAGTGAGAAGGCGGAGGTTCACCCCAGGGTACACTTAGTAGTTTCTTGGATCGTCGGCAGCTTGCTACACCGGGAGGTAATACTCCTGCGGATATTTCCCATCCACCCAAAGCTTAAGCTCCATTCCCTTGATTTGTAGAATGCATGTGCGTGTCGTTTTTCGTACAAGAATCACAATCGTTAGGTATCGAGCATATAATGTCCCAAAAATCCGGCGCCTATGACAAGGCATGGTAATGACTAATAATGCACTATTTTTACCTGGTGCCTTTTAGTGTATGGTAATGGGCCCCAAAAAATATGAATATGCATTCAAATGGATGTATGTTAAGAACATCTCTTCCAAAGTTGGGTTAAGCTGGGCTTTGTAGTTCCGGCATGTCCGGAGCTGGGCTACTGTGCCAGAGCTTGTAAGAGCTGGGGCTGGGTGGCATGTGGCCCATGGGGGTCAAAGCCCAGACTCAATAGGGGTCCACCACCCAAATTGGCCTCAGCTCGTGTGCTGTGCCCTTGGACAGGTCCAGGTAGTGGTTGAGATACTGGATACTCCAGGTTCTAGGTTGATTATCCAACTGCCTCTACAGTACAGACCTAACTAAGTATTTATACTACTAGTCCAGAGGTGGCACTACTGGAGTTCTGGTAGTCTTGGGCAATAACTAAGAGGCTATGTACGAATGTTAGTAAGTGAGTGACTAAAGAAAAGTCTGGGAACCTGTCTACTGGTAGTAGACACAGGCCTGACAAATGCACAGTAATAACTAACCATACTAAGGAACATGGTAATGCTAGACTAAACAGAGAACAATACTTGGGCTAGAGGGTCTGGAGGTGGACACTGGTCCAGAGTTCACACACACTACTACCAGAAAACAGACAACTACTGGTAGTGTACTTACTAGTAACATGACCTAAATACATGCATATGACAGTATCCCCCTCTTAGGGCTGAGCCCATGAGGACCAAGTGAGGGATATGTCTAGGCCATGACACGTGGCTGGCTAATTGAGCAATGCACATGTGTACCAGTCTTCAAAAAGGGAGTGACCAACTTTCATAGTCCACCATCAAACCTTACCCTCCATGTCTCAACCCTTGTTGCTCATGCCTACTCCACCAGCCACTGCTGTCCAGGACTGGTTGGCAGTCCTGGACTCTGCTATTCAATCTGACAGTGATGATGATGAGGCTGTTGCTAAAGCCAAATATGATGAGAGGCAGTGCCAGAAGAAGGCATGAAAAGATCAAAAGGTGGCAGAGGAGGCTGCAGCCTGGGAGAGGGCAGAGGCTGAGCACCAGGAGAGAGAGGTGGCAGAGTTGCATAGGCAGGAGGAAGCTGAGTGCCAGGAGAGAGAGGAGAATGAATGCTGGGAGAAGGAGGAAAACGAGCACTGGGAAAGGGAGGTGAATGAGCACCAAGAGTGGGAGGTGCAGGCACAGGCAGCTAGTCAGACTGAGGGTGGAGGGTCACAGTCATGTGACCCAGAGGTGAGTTTGTCAATGCTGGCTGAGTCTAATCCAGTACTGGTAGAGGGGTTGCAGAGTCAGGGGGGGCCACAAGCAGATCATGTGACCTGTGCCTGATGCACTAGGGCCGAGGTCGACTGCACTTACAAGCTGGCCAAAGCCAGTAAGCATGGGAAGAAATCATGTGACTGATGTTCATCAATGAAGGAGCAATGCATGCCCACCGGTACAAAGAAGGTCTGGAAGTGCATAGTGCTGGCAGAGAGTATGTCACTGAGGGCTGGTGAGAAAAAGAAGCATGCATGGGCTAAGAGTCTGGAAGTGGAAGTGGTGGGTGGGAGCTTGCAGGCCAAGAAAGGCAAGAGTGTTGCATGCGACACTTCGATTACTGGTGGTCTATATGCTATTGCCACCATGATAGACTGGCATACCAAGGAGATGGCACAGCTCTGGCAAATGGTCAAGACACTTGGCAGCTTGCACCATCATGTGATTGAAAGTATGGCAGAGCTTTTGCAAGAGATGATGTATCCAGAGCTGGAGTTGCCTGCTGAGTTAGGTAGTGAGGAGAGTGAGGAGGCTGAGGCTTCAGACGAACTGGGCCGAAAATAAAGCTAATTTCCTTTTGTCACCTCCTGCTTTAGTCTATGAGTACCTTTGTCCATGCATAGACAGTGAATGAGAATGGTTATCTGGAAACCCAGAGGTATCGGTCCGAGTTTCCAAAGTGAGGGTGAGTATCATGAGGAAAGTGAGACAAAGGCAGAAAGACAAAATGACACAGGGAATGTTTGCTAAGTATAAGGTACTGGTGTTGTGAAGAGACAAGCTGGAAGTAAATGTATGTACTGGAAGTGACCAGACAGAGTCTAAAATGAAGGTATTGTGAGTAGTAACAAGGTAGGCAAGAACATATGCAAAGCTGGAAATACCAGTGTTTAGACAAAATATGGAGTGCTACTGGGGGTGTATTTACCAAAAGGTCACAAGGGGTGGGTGGTCATGTGACTGGTCCATCCCCCTTTCTAGGGTCTGAGCCCTTGAGGACCCATAGGCCAGAAATGGCTGGTAGTGTTGGGAGTTGGGAGAGCTTGTACAAGGGTGCAAAGGGTGTGGGAAGACTGGATATGTACAGCCTGTACAGAGGTGTTACCAGATTAGGGTAGCAGAATGAAGGCTGAGAGCAGCCAGAAGATGAAAACTGGGAGAGGCCAGAGGTTGAGTCCTGGCTGGTAATGCTGGCTAAGCCTTTGTTACCATTTTGCCAATGACATAGCAGGTGGCCCCTAGTACAGCCAGGGTCATGAAGAGGACCTGGACTGTAGGGAGTGGGGCATCCCTGAAGGCTCCAGAGAGTACCTGGAGGGGGGTGGGGTCAGGGAGTGCCCAGGGGAGAGGGGACCTGGGGGGAAACAAAGACAATGGTGGAGATGTTGGCAGGGGAGTAGGGTGACACTCTGGGTGAAACACCACTGGAGGAGGAGGAGTAGGAAGGGAAGGAGTAGAAGGAGACATGGGTGGTTCAAGAGGGTGATGTCAAGGGTAATGGTTTACTCTTTGAGAGAAGATGTTTCTCTGCTTACTGAGAACATAAATGAGAAAGATGACTTTTTTGAGTAGACCCTTGTTTTCAACCTTCCAAAGAAGGGTAATGCCCCTAAAACAAGCCTTGGTGATCAACACCTCATCAGCAGGCAGGGCTGGCAGAGTTCTGGAGGCCAGAGAAACTGAAGTTGTGGGAGAAAGGTGGAGAATGAGTGGGAGTGTCATGTGGCTAGGGAGTGCAAAGGTCCAGAGCTGAGCACCAGTGAAGTCCAGCTGGATACTGTGAAGGCTGGCAGGTGGGAAAGTAGGTGTGTCATTAAAGTTGTCTGGCAGATTGGACAGAAAAACAGGTGCTTGAAAGGCAAACAATCAAGCCAGAGGTGTCCAGGTGTGGAACATAGAGGCCTAGGGGTTGGCATTCCTGACAAAGCAGGCCAGAAATGGTTACTACTCAGTTTCTGATTGATCAATGGATCGCAGTGGAAGAGCTAGTGGTGATCCAGGTACATGCTGTGCCAGGGGACCCAAATGAGGGTGCAATAAACATTGCTGGAGTGATGCTGACAGGTGGGGTGCCAAAAGAGGCATGGAGTTGGTGGCAACACCTAAAAACTGCCTAGGAAGCCTTTTCAAAGATTCCAGGGAAGATACAGGGAATAGGGTAAAAGAGTGTGATTCGGACTTTTTGGTGTGTGGAGCCGAAATTCCAGAGGAGGTACTTCACTTGTTTTTGGAGGCCTGTCCAAGTTGAGTCAGATAGTACTGTTAAGAACATTTCTTCTGAAGTTGGGTTAAGCCAGGCTTTGTAGTTCCAGCATGTCTGGAGCTGGGCTACTGTGCTGGAGCTCATAAGAGCTGGGGCTGGGTGGCATGTGGCCCATGGGGGTCAAAGCCCAGACTCAATAGGGGTCCACCACCCAAATTGGCCTCAGCTCATGTGCTGTGCCCTTGGACAGGTCTGGGTAGTGGTTGAGATACTGGATACTCCAGGTTCTAGGTTGATTATCTGACTGCCTCTACAGTACAGACCTAACTAAGTATTTATACTACTAGTCTGGAGGGGGCACTACTGGAGTTCTGGTAGTCTTGGTAATAACTAAGAGGCTATGTATGAATGTTAGTAAGTGAGTGACTAAAGAAAAGTCTGGGAACCTGTCTACTGGTAGTAGACACAGGTCTGACAAATGCACAGTAATAACTAACCATACTAAGGAACGTGGTAATGCTAGACTAAACAGAGAACGATACTTGGGCTAGAGGGTCTGGAGGTGGACACTGGTCCAGAGTTCACATGCACTACTACCAGAAAACAGACAACTACTGGTAGTGTACTTACTAGTAACATGACCTAAATACATGCATATGACAACATATTGCCTCATGATAATGACTGCATACATTGTTATTATATCCTTATAAGGTTAGTTCACCATGTCCTCAGTTGCCCAACAACAGGGCATTACGATGCATTGTCAGATGTGTCTTCCCATATGATAATGACATTTTAATGATGAGTCAAAAGCAGCTTATGGTAAGTCAATGGCATGTTAATGGTAAGTCGAAGGTATGTTAATGATAAGTCAATGGCATGTTGATGGTAAGTTAATGGGTACTACACTCGTGCTAATGCCAGCCTGGTCACTTATATTGCACTTTTAATGTAATCCTTGAATCTTTGAATGATGGAAATGAACTTGTAATTGCTGCAGTTACCAACTATGACATTGTGAATAGATACATTAAATGCTACTGGAAATTTTGTCAGGCACTGCAATCTATGTTGACACAGGGGGGAAGGATTACTGAGTCTGGAGTCTTTAGGAGATACAGCTGTCAACATGTGTCAGAATGTATCAGAATGACATGGCTTACCAGTCACTGGATAATAGGTGCTGTATAGGGACTGAGGGTACTAGAGGAAGGGGTTGGAAGTGGCACATTCAGTCGGCAGTGATGTCCATAATATTCAGGCTGCATGCGGGCCCAGGCAAGGCAGCGAGATGAATATTGACTGGAGTGTAACAGGGCTTTGGGCTGCTGACATAGTAACAGAATCAGTACTTCAGGCAAATAAAGCCAAAATTCCACCATACCCAATTGGTGACAGTGGGGATGTGGTGGCTGATTTGATCGATAGTTATAGCCAACAGGGGGAGTACCTTCAGCTGGGTGGGACTTGATGAGCCCACAAATAGCTTTTGGAGGCAGTGTGTTGAAGGATTTCTGCGAACTAAATGAGCCATTGAATTCATGTATATTGGGAGGGAAGTGCACCAGGACCAGCTGAAATGTGCTCCTTGCCAGCCTACATGGCATGGCAAGCTTTCATTAACTCAATCAAGGGAATTGTCCTGGTCAGCTGTTCAGCATCAACCATTAATTGAGTTCATCATTGGCAGCCTAACATGCAAAATTAAATGTACACTGGTGGTTCTTTTTGATGTTCCCAAAAGACTTGAGGCATAGCTCAGTTTCGTGTAGGGAGATCATATCATAAGTGCCCTGGTGAGCAATGGCCAGCATTGAATGCCATAAAGATGAGATGTGGCTGAGCAGTCTGTATTTACAAGCATCAAACACTGATCATAAAATTTATGAATTAGGGGGCTGACAACATGGGAGGTGCATGATACAAGGATGTATACTCACCACTACATGGAATAAGCATGAATGCCATTGAATGTTCACAGTGAAAGTTGGTTGTCGATGGAGGGTGGAATCCTGCCACTTTAGCTGCATGGTTTTCGTGTTCTGAGAGGAGCAGGATTGAATGTGTGAGGGACTGATATTCTTACCAGGTCTGAATCCAGAGCCAGTCAGCTGCTAAACTTTCGACTCTGCCATAGACTGAAGAATGGTGATGGACTTAACAGAGCTTATTATAATAAAGCGAAGAAAGAACTGTCAGTGCATTGCCATGCTGCCTGCTTACTTGTATTGGCTTAATATGGGACTTGGCCCTTATTACATCAGACAATGACTCGATAACTTCAAGTCTCAAAGTCGTTCTGAATTATCAGCTTCTGCAGAGCATTTTTTGAATGACTCCCTCATATGGTATATGATATATGCACAATGATAAATCACATTAAGTGTTAGTGAACTAGATTTTTGAGAAGGAAAATGGAGTAGAAGGATAAGAAAGCACAACAGGAAGCAAAATGCATACAGAGAGCAGGACAAAAGGCACTATCTGAATCACATACTTCTGCTCATAGTCTCCATCCCAGTGGTGAACAGTTGAATGGAATAGTGAGTGAGAATGGGAAGAACTTAACATAATGGGCCAAAAATCCTTTGCTGATCAATAGGCAGAGTGAAGGTGAACATCTTCATCTTCGACTGCAGATCCAAGATGGGTGAGTGCTGGACTATTGAGGATCACCATAGAGAAGACAATATGGGTATGACTTTGCCAAAAACCTTCAATGCCAATTGGCATAGATGGGAGCACAGAGAGAGCCAGAGACATAGATGACATTGGGTATGAGGGGAAGGCCTCTGGGGCATTACCTGAGATTGGGAGGTGTGGTGAACAAAGGCATTGGTGGGGCATATTAGGCAGTCCAACTGTGGGAAAATGAATGGTGGTATGGTGAGGGAGGAGACCCAGACAATAGAACTGGAACTCTGAGGGGTAAAAAGGTAATTTGTGGGTGGAGGGGAGTTGACTCTTCTGATTTGATGAATAGCACATATTATAAGTAGGAATTAAATGGATTGGTTCATACCTAAGAACTGAATGGACTGGATTGGATCAGTGCTTCACTCCAGATGGACTGCAGGTAGATGGAAAAGTGTATTACTTTTGGTGTTAGTTCACAGCAACTGTAATAACTGTAACACAGATTTAAAAACTGACAATGTGTCAATGGTAATTCACCAGGCATTATGGATGGCTGGAGCTTTTAAGTGCAGCAGTGCACATCAGTTCAAGTCTGTCAAATCAATTAGAGCTGATGTCGTTGCACACAAGGTCCAAGTTGAATCTTCAAACTGACCTTTGAATCCGAGAATGAGAGTCTGACAGGTATCACTGTTCCGATGGGCATCAGTCGACAAGACTGAGTAATTGTAGCAATGAGTGCTTGATATTGAAATCTGGCTGAGAAACATCATGGATTCTGAATCACAAAATTTCCGAATAGTTGCATTAGTAATGACCTTATGACTGCACAAAATTTGGCTTGACATTGATTCTACCAGGTAGAGAAAAACACCAGTAAAATCAAGACTACTTGTAACAAAGGGCAAAGCCAGTACAAAATTAAAACAGATTTATTTGATGTGCATGGGCATCATGATTCAAAATGTGATAGGATGGATAGGGAAAGCAGTAATGGAAATTCAACCAGTCAAAGCCAAGATGTTTGGGGGAAGAGGGGGTAGTGTTGTCACATGTCAATAGGTTGTACAGTGAGTGAAAAAACGTGTGCAATGTTTGGCTGTTTTGTACTAAGTCCGGTGTAGCGCCATGAGGCGTGGGAATCCTGCTTAGCCTTGGTGAGGTGGGTGGTAGTACTCGCTCTTGGCTACAAAATGGTCCCAGGGTCACGTGATTTGGTGCAGTAGTCATTGAGATATGTCCATTATAAAACAGCTACACCATTGCACACGTTTATTCACTTTTGAAAAGTGAGGGGTATTTGGGGAATATCAGTACTTGGTATAGCCTCCTTTTGCTTTAATCACTGCCTCCACCCTCCTAGGCATGCTTTCAATCAACTTCTGACACTCTTCAGCTGGTATATTGTTCCACTCCACCTGAGTCCTCTCCCACAACTCCAGTATTCCCTTGGGAGGATGCTCATACTCTGCAAGCCTCCTCTTGAGGTAACCCCAGGCATGTTCTATGGGGTTGAGGTCAGGGGACTGTGCAGGCCATACCATAGTCCTAAAATCCTGCTCCTCTAGCCACTCCTTGACCTGTTTGCAGGTGTGCTTGGGGTCATTGTCCTGCTGGAAGATGATGTCAGGAGGATGGAGACCATAATACTCAAGGGAATCTTGTAGTTCATCCTTCAAAATTTGGAGGTAGAGGTCTCTGTCCATCCTACCATCAATCTTGGTGCCATACCCAACACCCTCCCAGGTCATACAGCCCCACATCATGAGAGACCCTCCTCCAAACTTCAGTGTCCCCTCTACTAGCCTATCATTCAGCTTCTCCCCTGGCTTTTTCCATGCCCATTTGCGCCCATCTGACCCCAGGCGATTAATTTTAGTCTCATCAGACCATACCACCCTCTTCCAGTCCTCCAAAGTCCAATCTTTATGGGCATAGGCAAAGTCCAACCTTGCCTTGCGATGCTTGGCAGAGAGGATAGGTCATTTTCGCTTTACCACAGCCTTCATACCAGTCTTCTTCAGGTGCTGGCAAACAGTATTTGGGTGGAGGGGCTGGTTGATGACATTGGTGAGAGTTTTGGTCACCTGCACAGCATTGTCTGCCTTCTGAGTTGAGATGAGGTGGATGGCATGGCGGACATTAGCAGGGGAAAGCTTGGATGGACGACCTCCAGTGGACTTCTGCAGGCTGGAATGCTCCTTGGAACAAAGTCTAGAGATGGTAGAGCGATGTAGGCCAGTACTGGAGGCAATAGAGGAAGGAGAATGACCAGAATCAAGCATAGTGAGGATAGTATTCCTTTGGGTGGAGGAGATGGATCTCATGGTGGTAAAGGTTGGAAATAAAGAAGCATGTGAACTTGTTCAAACTCAGACACAATGTTTATATGTGTATCTTTGTTTGTAGGACCAAACAACCACAATTATCTCTTCATTTGACTCAGATTTTACTTCCAGCCCAAAAGTGAATAAACATGTGCAATGGTGTAGCTGTTTTATAATGGACATATCTCAATGACTACTTCACCAAATCACATGACCCTGGGACCATTTTGTAGCCAAGAGCGAGTACTACCACCCACCTCACCAAGGCTAAGCATGATTCCCACGCCTCATGGCGTTACACTGGACTTAGTACAAAACAGCCAAACATTGCACATGTTTTTTCACTCACTGTATGAGCCAAATTCATCCTAATGGTAGGTTGCAACTGATATGACTTACGAGCCAGTGACACAGGGATGCCAAATGCGAGCTGATATGGATACGGTATATCACTTCTTCCCCCTGGATTTGGTGGAATGGCTGCATGTCATCCACTTTGCAGGCTCGGGCTGCACAAGGTTGGTAGATGTGGAATTGGGAGGATGGGCTGGAAGAGGTGAGATTCTCCAAGATCTGGGGTTACGGTGGCCCAAAGCCAAGGCTGATTGGGGTAGTGTAGCACAGGTGTTGCTTACACTCAATTGACTAACCTTGACCTGTAATTGAGATACTGCTGACACAGTTACTGGGTTTCCTTGAGTCTGAGTCACAGAAGCAGAGACATTGGTGGCTGTATCATCACTGAGGGGTGATGGCAGGATTGACAGGGTGGACACCAGAGGGGGAGAGGGTGAATGGGAAAGGTTCATAGTGTTAGTCAAGGGCATGGAGGCAGAAGCTATTGTGTCATTTTCCATCTCATCAAGGAAATTGTCTTCCCATGTATGTGCTGGAAGATTAGACACCACATCAGGCAAGTCCTTGCTGATCAACTTTGACTTTGTTCCAAAGACTTCCTGGTTGGTGTTGTCCATGACATCTATAGCCCAAGTTGAACACTTAAACAGGTGCTGGAGGTAGAAGTCAAAGTCATCATGATAAGGGATACCCATCATGGCACCAACAGCACCAAGTTCTGGGTCAGCCAACAGTAGAAAGCAAGCCTTTAAATTAAGTACTAAGTACTTCATCAAGAAACTGATGTATTAAAGTACCCACCAAGGTTGCAGCACCTGCAACAAGTCCCTTGGTCACACTTGTCAATTCTAGATGTTGGCCTCTTGCTTTTGGCTGGCCCCACGTCTGGTTAGAGAGGGATGCCTTTCCAAAGATGAGAACATGGATAATCTATGTCTTAGTGGTTAGATTCTATCATACCAAATGGCTTAGTGGTAATGCTTACTGAGACAATGATGGGACTCTTTAAGAATCCATCAGGAACCAACACCTCATGGTTTTTGAATAGGATTGGTGCAAGCTGGGTGTATTTGTCATCCTTCATCAACAGCAATTGAAACTTGGGGTCTGTCTGCTTGGAAGGGTCTTGTGTAGCAAGGATGGAAGGGTCGAGGTTGTACTGAGCAAAAATCAGGGAGGTGGAGTCTTTGATGGACTTGAGGATGTTGGATCACTCTTGGCCAAGAGCACTAGTAAACTGACCATGCATTAGTCTTAGGCAAGAAGAGTTCTTATAGTGAAACTACATATGACTGAGCCAAAATGCGGATGTTGTTCCATTGACTCATGCAGAGACTTTGGGATGAGATTGTATAGTTCAGCGGTCATACCTTTGACCTTGGCTTTGGGCAAGTTCCAGCATGAAGGACTGCATGGGTTGACATCAGGCTTGAAGGTTGTTGGGAAGACACCATCAGCAACCCAGAAATGATAAAGCATGACATATTTTTTAGCCTCCTTAGCAATACTACTATCGAGGGTCTCAGTCTTGTTCAGTATGCAGTTGCACTTGCAGGCAGGTATGGCTGAAGAGAGCACAGCAAGTTCCTTTTGAATGCTGCATAGTTCTATGTGTGCATCCGCATATGCCTTCTGGGCAATTGCCAGTGCCTATTAAGTGGAACGAGGTAGCTGAGCCCAGGGACCTTGAATATGTCATTGAACTCACCTTATGCAGCTTGTGTGCCTCTGCACTTGGACCTGGCACCTGCAAGACATTTCTCATTTTGTCAAGATCACTGGTGTTATTGCTTGAATCTGAGTCTCGACCATCACTGGAAACATTGCCAGGATTGAGGTCATCGTCTGAGAGGTTATTGTCCTGATGGACTGCGAGGGGCATGTTCAATGGACCGAGTGGGAGCTGATGGTGGCAAACTGGTGGAGTGCATCGAGGCCCAGGATGGGGACTCGACACATCAGACTTTACCTATTTATATGGTTAGCTGTTGTTCAACATGGTTCCATGTCTGAGATATAAAGAAATGTGGTGTGCATGGCATCAGCACCTGCCTTGGTATCTGTACATCTTCTTCAGTAAGTAGTGCAGCATGCCGCAGATGACATGTGTACTTACATGTCCATATCACAGAGTTACTTGTGGGTGTGGTATAATTCAGTGTGCCCAAAGAAGTTAAGTCAAACTATACTTGTGGAACAACATCCTTTGTTGGGTCAGACAATTACATCCACATTTTGATAGTCTATCATGGCATAATATTTGTGAATGCATTGAGTTGAGGGGCATTAGTGTGTGGCACACATTCCTTAGGGGTTCTGCTGCAGGGATTCAACCCCATTAATGCCCAGATGCTCAGGTGTGAAAACATGCACCCTTTGAGATAAACTGCTGTTACGACACCTTTGTATGAAGGTACATGTCTCCATCGAGATGTGTGATGACAAAAAACTCCAGGTTATGGGATGGATCAGGGATGAGAACTGCACTGCATATTATTGACTGGATTGGAATAAATATCAGGGTGCTACGAAGAACAGCCTTGACACATGTAAGTCGAAGGTCACAGTCAATTCAATGGCTGGCACCCATTTTTGCAGCGAAAGGATGCATGAGTGCAAGATCAATGGAGCAAACATCTGGGATCTTGCAGGAAAATATACTGATGAGGTGAACGAAGGCGACATCCACTTTGGTAAGCTGAACAACAGCACAATCATACTGGGGTGCTCCATGGAACATTGGATTGCACTGCAGATGATTTGTATTTAGCTTCCAGTCGACCAGCGACTCATAATTGACCTTTAAGTACTTATATTCCCTGATCTATGTTCCAAGGCATCAGTTCAAGGAATACAAAAGCTTGGGGGACATACACTTACCTCAAGGCCAGGAGGAATGACAATCCATTTTTGGACTTGATAACCATATGACACAAGACACTGGTTACAGAAATTTGATAGCTTCTTTCGAAAATCAACAAATGCACTATCTGTTTGGCTGCAGTCAGTCTCAATGTTCTGCATGGTAGTTGGTTTGCATGGGGAGCTGAGATAAGTGTGACCCTCAAATGCCCTGGGATCATCACCATCAGTCTCCTCCAGGTCAAGCCCACTGTCTGAGCCTTGGGCCTGGACTTGAGACCAGTTCATGTGGTGGTCAATATGCATTCTCAGTAGCTTTGCTGCAAGTTGATGTTTGTTGACACATAGAATCTACATGAGTAGTATCAGATCCCAAAGATGTCAGTCAGTCAGAGACATGCATACCTGACTAGCTGTGTCCCTACCATTTGACTGGCATTCATATGCCTCCTTCAGTGGGCCATGCATACTCTCATTTGGACATGTGCTATAATTTCATGTGGCACTTTTGGTTCGGATATTGTGGACTATGTGTTGCCAGAGGTGGGCTTTTGGAAAGTTCCAGTCAGTTTGCAACCCATCCAGACCAGACCTCTCAATGCATTCAATATATCCCTAGTGAAGAATATCTGATGGACCGAAGGCCACCATTGGAGGATAATGCATACTCACCTTCAATGCCCCACTGAATCTTAATAGCTCTGCTTCGATCATTTCAATCGTTTTTTCCATATGTACATCGAGACCGATCAGACTATCAAGTTCAAGGTAGCTTGCAAGGACATGGAGTAGGCAGTAGCCCTCGGGAGCCTTGTCCTTAGTGAGGACATCTAGACAGGCATAGAAAATTTCCTGAAACAAGGAGAGATACATCATATAACATGACAGGATGCATGAACAACAATATCATGCACCTTTGCCAAGTTGCACTTCTTGTTTCCATCCGAGAAGGTGACATTAAGGGTGTTCTTGAAGTGGGAAAGGCCATGCCATCTAGGGAAGTTGGAAATGCTAGAAAAATGAAAGGTCAAGTTCGAGCAACAATACAGTAATAATCAGTAGTGATGGATAACTTACTAGGCTTCAACTTTAGCTTCAGCTTCACAGCCAAGCATACTCAGAATTCTTTTTACATCCTGCAGTGCATGCCTGCCATCCACACTGTTGCAAAGCATGGAGATGGTCGAAGCTCAGAGCCACATGAGGATCAGAGTCCCTAATCCACCAAAAAATGTTCTGCAATGGTGATTATTTTAAACACTAGGATGGAAGAACAAGAACATAAGGGGAACTCACCTCAATGGGCTGTAAGCCGAGAGCTTTCAACAACTCTTCACCTTCCATGTGACTATAATCATAAGTGCTAAGGGAATCCTGTGCTTGATCCATCAAATGAGGAGGATATGTCTTGGTGAGGTTGTGAAGCTGGTCTATAGGTACAAGGCACACAGGACATGGACATTTGCATGTGTGCCCTCAAATCAATGACATCATACACCTAATAGTCAATAGAAGATGAACAAAAATCCAAACATGAGATGCGACACACTGTTCTTCATAGTCAGCAGATAACATGAGAACAACTGGAAATAGCCAACAAGTCACATTGTTGTATGAAGAGGTGTGCGAGTACCCAGTTTGTGAGTAATGGGCAATGTCATCAAGTAGCTTGACAAAGGACTCATGCCAGACAGTTTGCTTGAGGTTTGTGTAACCCAGTCTGCCTTCCTCTTGGGCATCCTCAGGAACCTGTAGAGGTGTCACTGTAGGGAACCCCCAGAGCAGAAAATATATGTACAATAGGCAGCCACTGTTAAGAACATTTTCCTTCCGAAGTTGGATTAAGCTGGGCTTCATGGTTCCGGCATGTCCGGAGCTGAGCTACTGTGCTGGAGCTTGTAAGAGCCAGGGTTGGGTGGCACGTGGCCCGTGGGGTCGAAGCCCAGACCTGATAGGGGCCCACCACCTAAATTGGCCTCAGCTCATGTGCTGTGCCCTTGGACAGGTCCAGGTAGTGGTCGAGATACTAGATACTCCAGGTTCTAGGTTGATTATCTGACTGGCTCTACAGTACAGATCTAACTAAGTATTTATACTACTAGTCCAGAGGGGGCACTACCGGAGTTCTGGTAGTCTTTGTAATAACTAAGAGGCTATGTATGAACATTAGTAAATGAGTGACTAAGGAAAGTCCAGGAACCTGTCTACCGGTAGTAGACACAGGTCTGACAAATATGCAGTAATAACTAATCGTACTAAGGAATGTGGTAGTGCTAGACTAAACAGAGAACAAGATTCAGGCTAGAGGGTCCAGAGGTGGACACTGGTCTGGAGTTCACACACACTACTACCAGAAAATAGATAACTACCGGTAGTGTACTTACTAGTAGCATGACCTAAATACATGCATATGACAGCCACCCAACAACACAGCCTCCTCCAATCACATGACTGTTCCATATTTCCACCAGGAGGTTTGCACACTGTACAACAACTGGGTAGCCCTTTGCAGTACCAAAAGATGACAGTTTTGTTTTGTTGGCATGAATGATGAGGCCAAAAGGTATGGCATTCCCAACATCTGGTAAAGAGGACTGTTGTTTCCATCAATTTCTACATACATGTAGCTTGCACAGCCATCAATACACACATACTTGAATGTCCCACCAATGATCTGCTGTCCAAGGCTCATCATAAAAATGCTTGAAGACCTTTCCACTATACTTATAAACACATTGGGCATCCCAAACAAAATATGGAGCCAGCAGCTCATTTTGCAACAAATCAAGGGCCCACTCCCATACAGGATGCATGAAGACTTCATACATTAGCATTTCCTTCTTGTACAATGTTGTTACATCATGTTTGCAGAACTAGAGGCATGAGTGAGCAGAAATAAGAATCAAAGGGGTCACAGTACTTACTCACCGGCATGGGCTGTGCAGCAGCAGCATCACATGCTTTGTGAAGTTCCACATTATTTTTGAGTGTCACCTGAGCTGTACCTTGTGCAACACAAGAAATAAGATCAAGCAACTTGTCCACCTGCACTTGATTCAAGCTGGCCACCAAAGCAACTTCCATGAACTCAAAATTGCCAGCAACCTGGAAAGGATAGTAGGGTGTATCGTCTGTTGGAGGGGTAAACATCTTCGCATTGACACAAAACTCCTCAAATGATTGGAAGAGTGGCAGCTGGTTGCTATGTGGGTGAAACACCGTTTTGTATTCCATAGGAAGCTGGGAGGCTGGCTGGGGCTGTGAGTGTGTCAATCTTGTCTCCATTGTTGCATCCGATGCCTCTGAGAACCCATCAGTACTACTGGATACTAGTGACTAAAAGCAATAGACTTACCTGGGCTTCCCATGCCCTCATGCTCATCACACAGCTCGCCCTTGGCCCAAGGGCCCAAATCACCAACTACCAGATTGACTATTAACATTGTGAGTGATGAGAAGACCAGGAACTCCAGGGGGAAAAGAGCTTACTTTCATCATCAACTACATATATTGAGTCCCCATGAGTGGTTACCAAGTTCCAATTCAAGATCGTTGGAGATTCTGGGTTAGCAAATTGAGGCTCCCATCATCTCCACATCTGATGGTGTTGCACTGATCCACAACACAGAACTTATAAGCATTGATCCTCACAGAATGACGAAAAAAACTCACTTTTCTTTGATTCCACATAACAGCTGGCAAACCACACACTTGACTCATTGTCTTCTCTCTGCTTTTTGCAGCTTGCCTTGTGGCTTTTGAAACCTCACTGTTTGAAGAACTTGTTGCAATACAGACATCTAACTTGGCTTTGAGCTTTTGATAGAGTCTCTTCAGAATAATTGTAGGTTGCACACAACTTGTGAGCAGGCACCATATGGGATCCAGACAAGGAAGTGGGTAGTTGCTGATTCATATGTATGACAGCTGCATATGATTCTGGGCATGCTGATGGGAAGTACCACAAACAAACACCTTGAAATGGAAATGACTTCATCCTCATGTCATGCATATGCGCATATATACAACAATTACAGATGGCCTGTAAGGTGATCTACCCACACATGAGAGGACTGCTCTGCATTCGAAGAGAGCACATTATGTTGCTGCGTGGAAAACTCATTATAATTGTAGAGTAATAACTGATGAATTCATCGCACAGATCAATACATGTGCCATGCTCACCTCTGGGATTTGGTGCTGTCTTGATGATGTGGAGAAACCACACATTGGATATATTGCATATGTATATTTCGGTGTTGACTACAATAACCAGAGTCTTGTGGTTGAGCGTGATGGCAGGGATGGAAGGATGGAAGAGAAGCTCTCATATTATGTCAGATTGACACTAAATGGAAACCTACACTCAGTTTCGGATGCATAGCATTCAACATGCTTGGTGCACCTTTATATTCACTATCATAACTCATGGAGGCTGGGCTTAGGCTGATCCACAACACTGACAAGAGCAAGAAGTGATGTGCAGAAGAGCATCTCTACAATTCCGCATGCCACATCATGTAAGGTAGTTCTCAAGCCAGTTCGCATCGTTGTGTACTAGAACACTTGCTCATGGTATAAATCCTGCCAAAGGGATCACAATTTGCAATACTGTAACCATTCCAAGTGCCTACAGATATGCAACTGCTGACAGGTAAGGGCAAAAGTAGCATTGCTCCATAAACAACTTGGGAGACTCACAGTAGTCCTGGCTGAAGCTGGCTAAGAGGGTTCATTTGTTCTATCATAGTCATTGGTCAGTGTCGCCAGTACAGTGGTGCCTGCTGTATCAAACTAGCTTTCAGGGAGCATGGAAGAAAGTAAAACATACAAACAGATGGGTTGTGATCACAGCAATCATGGGCATGTGTGGGTGGATTGTCTTCTGGATTATTGTCATGAAAGACACATTATTCTCCCATATCCTTGTCACTGGCATCTTTGCCACTATCGCTCTCCTGGCCCTCAGCAACATTGATGGGGTCAATGCTCAAGTTGTGATCTGCACCAACGTAAGAGTTGCAGATGACATTATGATTGGAGTGAGCATTATGTGGGCAGAGTAAGCTTGAGTTTCATGGACAGCTCTTGCTGACTATTACATGTTTGATATTAAACATAACATGTAGTTGGCATGTGCTAGGCTGCCCAACTACCAGCCACCAGTTTTCCATCTTCTTCAGAGGGTAGAATGGCACCACAATGGTTTGGTCATGATTGGGGTCCCCTTCACTGGTGCCTTGGGCAAGTGAGACACCTGTTGAGATAGGCACATCTGCTGTGTATTCATCTTTTATGAGTTCATAAGAGACATCAAGAGTCAGATTGGAGCTGACAGACATGGCAACATCTCGCCTACAAAAGAAACCATTAGTTGGGAGACAGATAAGAGTGTGATAGAAATCTCCATACATCTGCCATACATTTATTTGAAGCAATGCATTGCACTTGTCATCTTCCATCTCCATGATTTCATATGCAGGCTCTACACCTGCCTCCTCGCAGCAGTTGGTCACCTGGTATCAAGTATGATCGTTAAAGACAAGTGGGTATGTATGACAGTTAAATACCTCAGAGTCAAAGTGAGGAATCTGCTTCAGGGGAGGAGGTCGTTTTCTACACCAATGCCTGTACACACATTTGGCTCCCAACCAAGCATTGGATGACCTGACATCCATGCATGCAGAAAGCAAGCTTAACACTCTCAAGAACTAACACTTGATCCATATTGAGGCTTGCCAAAAGCTGAATATGTGAGAAGTAAGCCTGAAGTAGAAGGAATGTCTTGAAGTGCGGTGCCTCAAAGCCTGGATGGTTGAGCTTGATGAGCATGCAGTCGTAAATCTGACAAAGTACTATGTCTTCGTGCCAGCGAATGGGAATGACTTCAAATTCTGCCAACGATGAAACCACCTCCAGCAATCCCTTGAGTTTTGTATGCTCCTGTAGGGACAGCAGGTACACCTCACCATTACATCTGAAGTTTTATTGGTTATACATACCAAACAAGGGACAAATAAACTCACAGGACATGCTGTAGTATGCAGCAATCATACCGGTTGGGCACAGAGACATCCATTTCATCATCTATTAGTGATGTAAGCAAACATGTAAAGTGACAAACAGAACTGGACATGCTAATTGCAATACACTTCAAATTGGTAAGACCTTGTAGTATGTTCTCTACAAGTTCAGACAGGTGATCAGAGAGATGCTGGTTGCTGACATTGTGCAGATTATAGTAGTTTGGGTTTGCATCAATTGGCAGTAGAAGAATGTCCATATGAGGGTATCTGAGCAGGAATCAGTAAAACGAAGCTGTAGAAGTTATGACCTCCTTACCATCACATCTCATTTGTTCTCATTAGTCTTGACCACAACCTCCACAATGAAATAGTCATGGAGAAGGTGTGTAGGAAGATGCAAATCGACAGGAAGTTCCTCTGCCAGGAATTCCTGTAGAGGTCCAATTGTGTGTCTGCTGATACATAATACCAGAACACACAGACCCCCCTTGTCCTGTGTTAGTCAGCATGCATGAACCATCATTTGTAGTGTCCAATATGGGGATATCAACATAATGGTGCTCTTGCCCATCATAATACTGGTTGAATTGCCCATATTACTATAGCCATATAGCTTGCGATGGGAAGGTTTAGACCATGTCATGTCCTACACAAGTCAGCTAAGCCTCACTTCTTAACACAATGATGGATACGGTACAACCAACCTTGGAAACAACTGAAACCTAAATAGCACTGGACTGAAACAGCTGTTCTACAATGCTTTGTCCATTACCTTGTGATAGTGATTGATACCATCTTTCAGGGACTCCACGAGACCCTGCCACTGACATGCTCTAGGTGGGGTTGCAGATCCTCCCCTGCATTCAGGAAGCACTTCACATCGCTGTCTGTTGTGCAGCAGACTAATAGGTTGTTGATAGTCAGGCAACAACATTTCCTTTATGAAACAAAGATAATGAGTTTCATTGACATGTACTCCATGGTAGCAAGGTACACTGGTTTGGACAAGATGATCACCAATAATGAATGATGATGAATACTGTAACTCCACAAGTGGATGTCCATGTCGAGAAGTCTTGAGTCCTAGTACTAGTAGTATTAGTCAACATCCAAGCAAAGGTCCATCAGGTACTAACCTTAGCCTGAAGTTGGGAACTGCAAGTGGAGGGGCACCCATCCACAGATATTTGCAAGAGACACACCATGTGCAATGATACATCTCTAAATCTCCATCCATGCAAAAAGTGCCATGTCTGTGAGATGACGATTTCGTAGATAGGGCTAACATCACCTCCAACAAACTGGATTCATCTGCAATGGGAGGGGGGACTGGCTGTGTGTTCTTCCTTTGTTGCCATCTTCAGTAAAAGAAGATGTCCCACTATACACCATGTGAGTGCCAAGGAAGAATGGTATGGTCACAAGAGGCATGTACTCACTTGACACACATATAATAAATCCCCCATACACTGATCCACCATCCCCTAGTGGGGCTCAATGCAAGCTGTGGGTGAATAATGTCTTGAAATGTAGAGCCTCAAAGTCCAAGGGTAGAGCTTGACAGGCATGTGGTTGTGAATTGGATGAAGTACCTTGTCTTCATGCCAGCAAATGGGAGTGAGTTTGAATTCTGCAAACAAAGAAACAATCTCCAATATCCCTTCGAGCTTCATGTTCTTTGCAGGACAGCAACATGTACACCTCAACTGTGAGATCTGAAGTTTCATTAATTATACATGCCAAGCAGGAAGCAAAGAAACTCACATGTTGTAGTACACAGCGATCATGCCTACATTGAGCACAGGGATGTCCATTTCATCTCTTGTCAGTGATGTAAGTCAAATGGATATAATTAAGTGGCAGAGAGAGAGAGAGATGTGCCAGTTGTGACACACTTGCAATTGGTAAGATCCCACAGTGTCTTCTCTACAAGTTTGGACAGGTGGTCAGAAAGATATTGACAGCTGACTCACATCATGCAAATTGTTTGGACTTTGTGCCAATTGGTGGTAGAGGATTGCCAAGTGAGGATATCCTGAGGAAGTATCAGTAAATCAAAGCAGTAGACACAATGACCTTATTACCACTGCATCTTCCTTGTTCTCAATGTTCCTGACCACAATCACAGTCACTGCATTGTCAAGGAAGTAGTCATGGAGAAGGCATGCTGGAAAATGCAACTCGATATTAGGTGGCAGTAACCCTCTGCCAGGAGCTTCTTGCCTGCACTCCTGTTGATATGTCAACATGCATGAAATTGCCTCATCTTCTAGTAGTAGGCATGCACAACTCATTATTTGTAGAGCGTCCATTACAGGGTAATAATCAACATGATGGTGCTTCTTCCCTGCATAATACTGGATGCCCACAACAATAGGTGACTGGGGGGTCCCATCCCATCTCCTATACAAATCAGCTAAGCCTCACTTAATGAAAATGGTATGGTACGACCAACCTTGAAGGTGACAGATAAACCTGCATAGTGCTGGACTGAAACAGCCATTGATCTCAACATTGCATGTTCATCCTATTTGTGGAATCCATTGATTGCTCTTCCCACTGTCAGAAAGTGAGTGAATGAGTGACAGGATGGCCTTGCCAAGACTCCGGACCATACGTTGTGGTAGTAGTTAGCTGTGAGTGCTATAACTCGTATTATTTGTGCTCGCAATTTGGTACTGTGGTTACATAATTAAATTTGCATGGGAATGGCAGCCTTATCTTGACATGATAATGGGTCTCCGACTATCTCAATGGCTTACAATTGTAAGCCGTGCATTATGTTATCCACGTGACCCATTGTAAGAACCTGCCATCCGGTTGTAAGGACATGTTGACATACGTTATAATGTGATGACAGATCATGGGAAGCCGGCGGCATGATAATGGTAGCGAATAAATTTGGGACAAACGTTTCTAAATCTCAACCATCTCCGCTCTAAAACCAAAGTGGGTTCTGTCAGTGTGACAATGTTGTCCCAACCCCGTGAATGTTCCCTAGTGTGGGGAAAACCTGTAGTAGGCGTACCATGAATAAGTGTTTCCTATCAGGGAGGGCATCGTGGCTGTAATATCACGGGAGACCGATGCAAGACTGTAGCCGACCCATTCACGCTTCTACTCGCTTCTTTGATTGAGATCAAGTCGATGACCCAAACTGATATTGAGTCAGATTCCGGGAGAGATGGGTTACATCGATGCAAAGTACAGCAACTTGCAAGACAATACACGGGTAATCCGTAGCATCGTTCTGGTTCCATTCAGATGGGGAATCGTGTCAGATGACATAACCAAATGCCGCCAAGGCTCGCAATCTGAACGTCCCTGGTAGTCGCTGTTTATAGTGATTGCAGTAAGAACCTCGGAACGAGTTAAGAGACTGGATAGCGCAGTCCGTTTGATGGCTCGGTTGTTTCACGATGGATGGGTTCGGTACAGCGGGTGTGCTCGGGGGGTGGGAGCCGGATTGGGTCCTCCTGCGAAGTAGTGGGAGGGGGGGCTTTTCCCGATCGAATATCTTACTAGAGGGGAGGCTTGGGTGCTTCAATCCACCAATTCGTTGCGGTCGGCTTCATCTTTAGCGTCAGTCATGTCTGTGTTGACCATTGGTGGGAGCTGAAAATATGCGCGTAAGATTACCAAGTGAGTGTTGCTGCGGAGGAAGCAGTACCGGAGTGCATACATCCAAAGGGAGTACCAGCGTGCTTTGCACTTCTCCACATCGTGGAGTACAGCGGTGACCATGGTGAACTTCCGCCTCGTGCAATCGACTGCGTAGGCTGCCAAAGACGTCCATTCAATCCGCTGAGTCAGGTATAGGAAACGAGACTGAAACGAGTGACACTTTCCAGCGCGGATGCCCCAACCTTGACAAATGCAAGAGCCCGGTCTTACTGGAGTCCCCGACTGCCATATCTTCCTGCGCCGCACGTGGAAAGGTCCAAGTCGAGATGCCAACAGCATTGTTTTGGGGGCATCACCAGCCTGCTTCCATCCGGACTACGGCACCCATCAGAGGGCGGAGGGATGCAGGTAAACATGCAGAGAGTAGAGAGTAGGTTATCAAGGAGGGATGCCGAATTCGACGCAGCTCCGTACGATCGCTTATCTGTAGTATGTTGAAGGCTGACATATTTGTTGGGGCACTGATCGAGACAACCCGAGTTCAAGCGAAATGCGTAAAAAGTGAAATCATATTTTACGAGAGACGAAGGGCGCAAGCTTGGGTGCGCCCACCCAGACTACGAAATGTGAAATAGTCAAAGGTATATAAAGGTAGCTACCACGAATACGATCGTTATGAGACGAGACGCCCACTCGTCACCCTCACATAGTTGTCTGCCTGCCTGAGCCCCCGCATATCCATATTAGCTGCTACTGCATTAGTCTCTCCGCTGCCTAGACCCTAAAAATATCCAGGCTCTAGTAGATCACGTTCAGTGGCAGCACTTACTCTTACACCGATAACCTTGGAACATCAGACAGCGGGAAAGGATCATTTCACAGACAAGTCGCCCTTCCCAAACGTAGAAAGACACCCTGTAAACCCCTTTACGCCTTGTCCTGGGTTCGTATCACACGTGCAACACTATGCCCCGCCCCAACGGGACGGCTTATCTACGTTAACCAGTCTACCGAACCCCTCTGGTAAGCCAAGACTGGACAATGGTGGAAGGGTGAAAAACATGACCAAGGGTACTCGGGCACGAGATGAGATGATAGTTTGTTGGACGTGTATCCGCAAGAGGTTGTTTCGAGATTGACGGGGTTTGTCATTGGCCCTGGCATACTTCTCAACGTCAAACTAGGTAGCCTTCAGATTCAGAGTCTGCCGGTGCCACGACATCGTCTGCACGGAAATATGTGGTTAGGGTCGCTCACCACTACGGCCTTGCGCACTCATCCGTTATAGTGAAACAGTACAGCAGTGCACAGTCTGCAAAATGAAAAGCTAGGAGTCAACATTTGAGAATAATGAAGCAGTCGAATTATAAGCACTACGAGCACTGGACTAGAATGCAGAATCATGTCGTGGGAAAGTCTGCAGTGCAACGGATAAGCGCCACTGATATCGATCGGTTTACTGTTGTCGTCTTCGAACGTTGAACGTAGCCCTCACGCGCACAACGCTTCGCGCTGACCTGTTACAAGTCTCACTCATCTGCATATAAAAGATTCATATTAGTTCAGTGTACATGGCTCCCGGGCGTGTCAAGAAGTTTCTGGGTTCGCTGCCATTTGCCAATGCCACTCGCTCTCGTCGCTCCCACAACCGTCATGGCAGTGATGCAATCAATTCGGTTCCGACTACTACCACTGAAGCTACGGCTGCAGGTAATTTCATCTTTATATCTGCCAATGTGGTCCTTAATTGTAGCTACAGAAGCCAGCAGTCTGACCGGTAGTGTAGCCAACCTGGCTCCTGTTGTTACTAGACGCGAAGTCATGGCGGCAGGTACTGTTTTCTTCGTTCATTTTCTACCTTTCAACTGATTTTTAAGATTCTGATGTAGTGGCCGGTGAACCCACGGTTGAAATGACTGGTCTAGGTGACGCTGATACTACTACTGGTATGACGCTGACATTTGGTGGACGTGGATATGCCTGATGCCGAGGGGTAGAGACCACTCCCGCACCTGCCACATTTCATATGGATCCTATGAAGGCTAGAGAGTACATGAAAAGCATAGAAAGATTTCGTATTCTAGTTATGGGGAGAGCAAATGCTGGCAAGACAACCATCCTCCAGAGGGTCTGCAACACTGTGGATAAGCCTGAGATATTTGATGGAAACGGAAAAAAGGTATGATGATCAGAGTGTCTGACACCCATCTAATAGTTTACAGATTGACAATGCTGTCGTGCAAGGCACTTTGGGGGTAAGGTCCCTGCTTGAGTGACGACAAATGGAGTTGGGGCTGACTACTCTCAGCGTGGCTACCATAACATCGAGCATGAGCTTGTGTTTCAGAGCAACCCAGGTTATGTATTCCATGACTCTTCTGGGTTTGAAGCAGGTTCTACACAGCAGTTTGATAATATGAAGAAGTTTGTCATTGGCCGTGCAACTACAAACTCACTGGAGAACCGTATTCATGCAATTTGGTAAGGGTTACCTTGTGGATCTGAACTCAAGCTACCATTGGATATAGGTACTGTATCCCCATGACTGACTACGAAAGGACAGTCACTGCTGCAGAGCAGAAGTTTTTTAATGAGTGTGACACAGGGCATGGTATGTTCATTCTGAGAAAATTTGGCAATCACTTACTTACATCTGTTTAGTCCCTGTGGTAGTGCTACTGACAAAAGTAGATTTTTTTCATCTGGTAGCCATTGAGGAACTTTTGGATGAAGGGTTGGAGATGGAAGAAGCAAAGAGAGGGGCTATAGCAAGGGCATCTCAGTTATTGGAGAAGTGGCAGGTGCACATCAAACACATACTGGATCAGTGCAAATTCCCACCTAAATTCTATCTACCACTGACAAGTAAGCATATTACTTGTAACAAGGGTTGAGATTGATGCAAGGGTCCCTACAGAGATGCATGAAGAGGGTACAGATTGTGCTGCATTAATACAGTGCACAGCAAGTGCCCTGAATGAGGAAGGCTTGGAGAGGCTACTCATATCAACACAACAGTCAAGCATTGCATTGTGCATTAAATTTGCTATGAGAAGGTAAGTGAGAAATATGGGCTTAGTGCAATTTCTTATACTATGAAGGGAGGTTGGAAGAATGTTACAAGATAGAAAAAAAGAAGGCCAAGGATTGGACATGGAAGTTTGGGAGTCCAGTATCCTGAGTTGGTTTCCTGATCATGCAGTGAGTGGTCAGATTGTAGTGTCACAGTATTTGCTGAATGCAGTGGATATACTGATATATGGTGCATGTACTGGGAATGACAGTTTGTAGGTGACATCAGGACAAGTTCTACTATGTTATTTACTAAATGGTTTGATCACTGGGCAGCTTGTGAGTGAGAATGTTGGCACTACTGGGGATCTGTTGACTGTGCCTCCACTCCACTTCTGGTGGCATGGCAGAATGTGTGTGATTTCACAGAAGGGTATGGACTCTGCTGACTGTTCTTACTGCCACTATACATGTGGTGCAACAGTCTGTGAGTGATCTCATGGCAAGCTAGCTGGATGTCTGCTGACTGGGCTCACTTACACTATGGGTGTTTGTGGCATGACAGTGGGTGAGTAATTCTGTGGAAAGCCAGCTGGATATCAGTTGACTGGGTCCCACTTCCACTTTGCTTATTTATGGCATGACAGGCTGTCAGTGGTTTCATGGAAAGCTTGAATGGACATCTGCTGACTAGTCACACTTCTACTGTGCTTGTTTGTGGTTTGGCAGAATGTGAGTTATTTCATGGGAAGCTTAGCTTGATGTCTGTGAACTGGCCTCACTTCCATTTTACTTGATTGTGGCATGACAGGTTGTGAGTGACATCATGACAGGCTTAGCTGGATGTCTGCTGACTGGTTCCACTCCCACATTGCTTGTTTGTGGCATGTCAGCTTGTGAGTTATTTCATGGAAAGCTTGACTGGGTGTTGGCTGACTGGTCTCACTTCCACTGTGCTTGTGTGTGGCATGACAGCAAGTGAGTAATTTCATGGCAAGCTTAGCTGGATGTCTGCTGACTGGTCTCACTTCCACTGTGTTTGTTCATGGCATGGCAGCAAGTGAGTGATTTCATGGCAAGTCTAGCTGGATGTCTGCTGACTGGTCTCACTTCCACTGTGCTTGTTCGTGGCATGACAGGGAGTAAGTGATTTCATGGCAAGCTTAGCTGGATGTCTGCTGACTGGTCTCAATTCCACTGTGCTTGTTTGTGGCATGACAGCTTGTGAGTGATTTCATGGCAAGCTTAGCTGGATGTCTGCTGACTGGTCTCACTTCCACTGTGCTTGTTTGTGGCATGACAGCTTGTGAGTGATTTCATGGCAAGCTTAGCTGGATGTCTGCCGACTGGTCTCACTTCCACTGTGCTTGTTTGTGGCATGACAGCGAGTGAGTGATATCATGGCAAGCTTAACTGGATGTCTGCTGACTGGTCTCACTTCCACTGTGCTTGTTTGTGGCATGACAGCATGTGAGTGATTTCATGGCAAGCTTAGCTGGATGTCTGCTGACTGGTCTCACTTCCTCTGTGCTTGTTTGTGGCATGACAGCTTGTGAGTGATTTCATGGCAAGCTTAGCTGGATGTCTGCTGACTGGTCTCACTTCCACTGTGCTTGTTTGTGGCATGACAGCCAGTGAGTGATTTCATGGCAAGCTTAGCTGGATGTCTGCTGACTGGTCTCACTTCCACTGTGCTTGTTTGTGGCATGACAGCGAGTGAGTGATTTCATAGCAAGCTTAGCTGGATGCCTGCTGACTGGTCTCACTTCCTCTGTGCTTGTTTGTGGCATGACAGCTTGTGAGTGATTTCATGGCAAGCTTAGCTGGATGTCTGCTGACTGGTCTCACTTCCACTGTGCTTGTTTGTGGCATGACAGCCAGTGAGTGATTTCATGGCAAGCTTAGCTGGATGTCTGCTGACTGGTCTCACTTCCACTGTACTTGTTTGTGGCATGACAGCGAGTGAGTGATTTCATGGCAAGCTTAGCTGGATGTCTGCTGACTGGTCTCAATTCCACTGTGCTTGTTTGTGGCATGACAGCTTGTGAGTGATTTCATAGCAAGCTTAGCTGGATGCCTGCTGACTGGTCTCACTTCCTCTGTGCTTGTTTGTGGCATGGCAGCTTGTGAGTGATTTCATGGCAAGCTTAGCTGGATGTCTGCTGACTGGTCTCACTTCCACTGTGCTTGTTTGTGGCATGACAGCTTGTGAGTGATTTCGTGGTGAGCTTAGCTGGATGTCTGCTGACTGATCTCACTTCCACTGTGCTTGTTTGTGGCATGACAGCCAGTGAGTGATTTCATGGCAAGCTTAGCTGGATGTCTGCTGACTGGTCTCACTTCCACTGTGCTTGTTTGTGGCATGACAGCCAGTGAGTGATTTCATGGCAAGCTTAGCTGGATGTCTGCTGACTGGTCCCACTTCCACTGTGCTTGTTTGTGGCATGACAGCTTGTGAATGATTTCATGGCAAGCTTAGCTGGATGTCTGCTGACTTGTCTCACTTCCACTGTGCTTGTTTGTGGCATGACAGCTTGTGAGTGATTTCATGGCAAGCTTAGCTGGATGTCTGCTGATTGGTCTCACTTCCTCTGTGCTTGTTTGTGGCATGACAGCCAGTGAGTGATTTCATGGCAAGCTTAGCTGGATGTCTACTGACTGGTCTCACTTCCACTGTGCTTGTTTGTGGCATGAAAGGGAGTGAGTGATTTCATGGCAAGCTTAGCTGGATGTCTGCTGACTGGTCTCAATTCCACTGTGCTTGTTTGTGGCATGACAGCTTGTGAGTGATTTCATGGCAAGCTTAGCTGGATGTCTGCTGACTGGTCTCACTTCCACTGTGCTTGTTTGTGGCATGACAGCCAGTGAGTGATTTCATGGCAAGCTTAGCTGGATGTCTGCTAACTGGTCTCACTTCCACTGTGCTTGTTTGTGGCATGACAGCATGTAAGTGATTTCATGGAAAGCTTAGCTGGATGCCTGCTGACTGGTCTCACTTCCACTGTGCTTGTTTGTGGCATGACAGCGAGTGAGTGATTTCATGGCAAGCTTAGCTGGATGTCTGCTGACTGGTCTCACTTCCACTGTGCTTGTTTGTGGCATGACAGCAAGTGAGTGATTTCATGGCAAGTTTAGCTGGATGCCTGCTGACTGGTCTCACTTCCACTGTGCTTGTTTGTGGCATGAAAGGGAGTGAGTGATTTCATGGCAAGCTTAGCTGTATGTCTGCTGACTGGTCTCACTTCCACTGTGCTTGTTTGTGGCCTGACAGCATGTGAGTGATTTCATGGCAAGCTTAGCTGGATGTCTGCTGACTGGTCTCACTTCCACTGTGCTTGTTTGTGGCATGACAGCTTGTGAGTGATTTCATGGCAAGCTTAGCTGGATGTCTGCTGACTGGTCTCACTTCCACTGTGCTTGTTTGTGGCATGACAGCTTGTAAGTGATTTCATGGCAAGCTTAGCTGGATGTCTGCTGACTGGTCTCACTTCCACTGTGCTTGTTTGTGGCATGACAGCTTGTGAGTGATTTCATGGCAAGCTTAGCTGGATGTCTGCTGACTGGTTGCACTTCCACTGTGCTTGTTTGTGGCATGACAGCAAGTGAGTAATTTCATGGTAAGCTTAGCTGGATGTCTGCTGACTGGTCTCACTTCCACTGTGCCTGTTTGTGGCATGACAGCAAGTGAGTGATTTCATGGCAAGCTTAGCTGCATGTCTGCTGACTGGTCTCACTTCCACTGTGCTTGTTTGTGGCATGACAGCTTGTGAGTGATTTCATGGAAAGCTTAGCTGGATGTCTGCTGACTGATTGCACTTCCACCGTGCCTTTTTGTGGCATGACAGCAAGTGAGTAATTTCATGGTAAGCTTAGCTGGATGTCTGCTGACTGGTCTCACTTCCACTGTGCTTGTTTGTGGCATGACAGCAAGTGAGTAATTTCATGGCAAGCTTAGCTGGATGTCTGCTGACTGGTCTCACTTCCACTGTGCTTGTTTGTGGCATGACAGCTTGTGAGTGATTTCACAGCAAGCTTAGCTGGATGTCTGCTGACTGGTCTCACTTCCACTGTGCTTGTTTGTGGATGACAGCAAGTGAGTGGTTTCATGGAAGGCATAACCAGGGTCCTGCTGAGTCAACCACTTGTGCTGTGTTTGGTGGATTGATAGGATGTGAGTGATCACAATGCCCAGATGTCCTGTTGGTCAGCAGAATTATCCTCTGTTTGCTCATTTTATCCCAGCTTGTAAGTAACTTACAGTTTCCAAGCTGCAAGCTCAATGTTTTTGTTGTCTTCTTAATCACATTATAGGATGTGAGTAGTTTGATGGTCAACTTTTCCTTATGCTATTACTGACATGTGTGATGGTCATGACTTCTCTTGATGTTAAAATCACTAGTCAGTAAGTCCACTTTCCCATGATGCCTGTCCCTTTCCTCAAGAGGCATATGCAATTTCAGACAAGCAATGCAATTGGTGACAGATTCAATGTCCTGTCCCAAGATGCCACTACCCAGTCAATAGCTGAGCATGGTGTCAGTAAGTAGTAGTCACAGATTTTTCAACAATACTCAACTGTTTAGGATGCTTGCTCATCTTTGAGTATTGTTACTTTTTACTGCAAAAGGAGAAGTCCCCTGCAGAACAGGATGTCATCCCACTTGCCATCAAGGAGTACAAAGGCTTCAATGTTGCAGCCACAGTTCACCAGGCTGTTGAGACAGCTGTTCAACAGCATGATCAAAATTTGAATGAGCTGTGCCAGGCTCTCTTGCAAGTGGTTTTGGAGAACCGTATGTGTAAGTGTATATATCTTACATTTTCTAATCTACCACTGATGGATTCTTTCAGCCTGTAGATTTCTTCCTTAGAAATATGATAGCCAAATTTCCAATCTGTCTCAAATGGTTGTTTCAGTTGAGAATAGCTGATGAATTGGTGAACTGTGAACTGGTGTTAAAATTGGGCATGCATATGGAGGGAGAAGTATCATTTGAGATAAAATTAGTCAAGGGTGTACTTACAAATACCCAAAATTGAAGTTCATGGATCATTACTGCTGCCATCATCATATCAACAATCACCTCATCATCATCACCAGCTTTTTCCTCCTATGGCATGCATGGGGGAGCCATGAGTAGCAGCTTCATCATGCACAACATTAGCAGACATCATGCCAATGCTACAATGAACCTGGCCCTGCAGGTACTTACCACAACATAAGAATGACCCACCATCTCTCCCCTCTGGCATTGTTGGACCTCATCCTCTAATCAACCAGACCCTTCAGACACCTGCAGTCCTGAAACTGGGACACCTGACATGTACATTTTGGCCTAAACATAGGACTAGCTGATGTCAGCTGACTGACCCTGACTTGGTGTTGGCCAGTTGAACCAACTGGTGGTGTCAGCCAACATTGCTGGGCAATGCCCCACCCCCCTGAAAGTGGGGTTGGCTGACCTGGATGGGGGTTGGCATCCCCCCTGAAGGTGGGGTTGGCTGACCTGGCTGGGGGATGCCATCCCTCCTGAAATTGGGGTTGGCTGACCTGGCTGGGGGATGCCATCCCCCCTGAAAGTGGAGTCAGCCAACCTGGCTGGGTATGCCACCCCCCCTGAAAGTGGGTTTGGCTAACCTGGCTGGGGGATGCCACCCCCCTAAAAGTGGGGTTTGCTGACCTGGCTGGGGGATGCCATCCCCCCTAAAAGTGGGGTTCACTGACCTGGCTGGGGGATACCACTACCTGCCTAAAAGTGGGGTCAGCCAGCCTGGCTGGGAGATGCCACTCCCCCAAAAGTGGGATTGGCCAACCTGGCAGGGGGATGCCATCCCCCCTGAATGTGGGATTGACCAACCTGGCTGGAGGATCCCCCCCTGAAAGTGAGATTGGCCAACCTGGCTAGGGGATGCCACCCCTCCTGAAAATGGGATTGGCTGACCTGGCTGGGGGATGCCCCCCCCTGAAAGTGGGGTCAGCTGACCTGGCTGGGGGATGCCACCCCACTGAAAGTTAGACATGGCTTGGGGATACCTCACCCACCTCATTATATGTATATCTATATGTATGTACTTCTTCCCTTCAGTTCCCATGGAATGGGGGTTGGAATGTGCTCACTTAGAGGTTCCACCAACCTCACAGTACTGATGCATGCACCATGGTGGATCACAGGTTGAAGAAGGCTAGAGCTTGTTCCATCAATTTCAAATCTTTGAAGATGTGGGCTGGGTGATGACTATACTAGGGAAGCCACAGATGGTTGATCCACACCCCTTGCAGACCTTCAGTAACACAAACAATGCTCAAACTACTCACAATCATGAAAGGTGACTCTTTCAACCCTGGTGATTTTCTAAACTTATTGACAATTGCAATGTACCTCTCATATCCATGCAATTTAAGTTACATCATGATGCTACTGGTAAGCCCTCTCCTGCTAGATAGCTACTCTCTGGTAGTAAGTGCACACAAACACTGGACCAGTGTCCAGTTTTGGATCCTCCAGAGCAAACCTTTGTTCTCTGTTTAGATTAGTGTTACCTCATCCCTTGAAACCTTAGTTAGTATGTTGTATTTGTCAGACCCATGTCTACCACTGGCACTGCAAGCATTCCACAATGTTTATTTAGCAAACATTCTGAAAAAATAGAGGAAAGAGATACTCTTTTATTTTGGATGCTTGGAAAGAAAAAATACAGAAAAAATGTTTTATTTCCTTCTAAAAAACATGAATTGATGCTAATACCACTTAGAGTAGAAGCTAATGGGCACTACCATCAATCCATGTTTCTGCACAGAAAAGACAAAATTATATTTGCATTCTTTCCAACAAATCATCCAACATAAAAGAGTATCTCTTCTCTCCATTTTTTTCAGTATATTTTCTGAAGAAAAATTGGGAAATGCTTGCAGTGTGGTAGACTGTTCTCCAGACATTCCCTTAGTCATTCACTTACTTGACACTCATATATAGCCTTCTTCATTGTTACTAAGACTACTGGAACTCCAGTAGTTCTTCCTCTGGCCTTGTAGTATAAATACCTAGTTAGGTCTGTACAGTAGCTTCAGTCAGATAATTGACCAGAAACCTGAGTAGTTGGAATCCAACCACACCTGGCCTGTCCAAGGGCATAGTGCATGAGCTGAAGCCAATTGGGTAGTGGACCCCCCCCAAGCCTGACCTTGACCCCCACAGGACTGTGCCTCCTAACCCTGGCTGAAATGAGCTCCAGCATGGTGACCCAACTCTGGACATTCCAGAGTTATGAAGCCTGGCTTGGCCTGACCTCAGGAAAAGAACAGTTTCTCACAGCACCCCCCTTCTGACATTGGTGCTCATATTCAGAGTTGGATGTACCCTTGACATTCATAATCCTATAATCTATTACCTTTTTCCACCACATATCTACCCATCCATTTACATTGCTCTCTGGGTCTGATTCTGAGTTCTCAATCCCTTCCTTTGATTTCCTCCCATCTTCTTCCTCTTTCCCTCATCCTTCTTTGCCATCTTCTGCCCTTTGGTCACAATCCCACTCCCTGCCCCTTTCCTCTTCCTTGGAGGAGCTTCCTCCTCCTCCTCCTCCTTCTCCTCCTCATCCCCTCCATCACTCTCACCCACCCCAGCACCCCCATCTTCCCCTTGTGGTCCCATTGTGCCTGCAGGACATTGCTCCAGCCTTGAAACTACTACCCCCACTACATCCATCACATCACCCCCCCTCTGCACACCAAGCTTGGAGTTCAACAAACAATTGAGGTTACTGACCAAAGAATCATCCTCTTCCACTTCTTGGGCATGACTATGCTCCCTTAACAGAAGCCCAAGTCCCTGAACCATTTCCAGACCTCTTGAAGAGGAACTGAACCTTGCACTTTGCAAATCTCTAAATGCCTTGCAGAAAGTCCCAAAATCCAAGTGAATTTCCTCTGCCAAGTACTTGGCACTCCAGGTCCAAGTTTCCCAGTAGGGGAAGTCTACCTCTGGTCCCTTTCCATGCTCCTATGACATCTGCTAGTTAGTCTATTGCTCCCTGACAGTCACAGACTTACCTGCTCTGGTAGGGCATCCACCAGGTCAACAAGTACTTTGTACCTGGGCATGATGGAAAGAGACTTCAAATAAGAGATCCAGTCCTTGCTGGCATGCCAAGCAGGACTGCTCTCTTCTGGGTTTGACTACCCTGCATATGTAGTGGCCTCCTCCAAGATCTCACCACCATCAACAGTCTGCTCAGAGGGTCCTCCAACTGAGGGCTGTGTGACTGAAGGCCCTGGTATGCCTGCTCCAGCCACTTCTCTTCACTGTCACCCATGCTCTCTTCTTACTGCTTCCCACCACTTTCCTGTCAAACTGCCTGGACAAAGGTGCATCCTCCTTTTTGCAATCAATGAATGACACAATCACCTATCTCCTCTGCCTCTAGAGATTGTCAATGATCCCAAAGCAACCCAGGATCATCCTTTGTCCATTTGGAAGGATCCTTCATTTTAAAACCCTCTGGGATAGACTTGGAGTCCAGATACTCCATTGGTTACTTGATCAGCAAGCCCCAGGGAGCCTTGGCCTTGGGCTTCTTGGTGAACTTGGCTATGTCCCAGACTTACATCAGATATGCAGCTTTGCACATGTCAAGAAAGACACACCATAAGCAGCTTGGAAGACTGCTCTCACCAAGTTCTGTTGCACCTTCAACTTCTGCCCACCCCAAGTGGGCACTTCTGGATTTCCATCCTCATCCAAGGATATCTCCACCCCCTGCTTCTCAGCTGAATTTTCCTCCACTAAGCAGTGATGAATTGGCATAAATATGTTGATAGACAATACACACCACTCACCAGGGTCAGTCAACAGATAGTCAGTCAATATGCTCTCTGCAGTCAAAACCTGCTTGACTAGGATGATTCAGTGAATACCTTCTTCCCATGCCCTGGTGCTGTCTCAAACCTGATGGTCTTCTTCAGCATTGGAACCAACAAGGTGGGTGAAACTCACTGCCAGCTTGATCTGACCTTCCCCTGACTCATGCCCTACAAACATCACCACATGGGACCCCATGGTTCTCCAAACAGTTTCAATTAAATCTTTGGCCATGGCAGGGAGATTTTTTCTGTGGTATCTGTTTATTTGCTGGCTCAGTACAAGGTCTGAAAGTTGGAAGTGTGCCTACAGATCATGGGTCTCTGGGTGCACCTAACTTGTTCCACTTTTCTACTGCCCTCCCAGCTTCTGCTTTCCTGTCATCAGAAAGGGACTCCCACAACTGTTGGACAATCCTGGTCCTCTGCCCTATGGTCTTGGGGTCCTTGGTGTCCCTCCTTGCCCTATCATAGCTATCCATTTCCTCCTTGAACACCTGTTGAAGAATCTGAAAAAGAAATGCAGAGGATGGACAAGAGAACTGAAGGGGAGAGGTCTTCCAAAGGGGCTTCTATAGCCTGGATGGGAAATTACTGTTGGGAAGGACATCTGAGGCAGTCTGAAGTCTGTCTGGACACTGAAGAAGGCAACTTGACCTTCTTGAACTTGAACTTGAACTCATAACTCAGTACTTCATTATTATTTTTGTAAGTAGTTACAGTGAAGTGTAGGTGCACATGGGCTTATATAAGCTACATCATGTGCCCAGTCTTGAAGCTAAGTAAAGTCTAAGGTAAAAGAACAAAAGCAAAAGAAAAGAAAGTAAAAACAATAAAGTAAAAGTAAAAGTAGAAACTGTAAAATAAAAGAGACATCCTAGTGGGGAGTACTCACTCCCTACACCATTGTGCTGCAGTGAGGGCTGTAAAGGCCCTTTTTGTAGTCCCCAGCCTTGGTGGGTCTGGCATTCTCCTCCCTGGCATTCTCACCCTCACCAGCATCTTCCCTGTTCTTTCCAGTGAAAGCAAGAGCCAGGATTCACTGGATGATGGCTATCTCATCTTCCCAGTCTTCTGGACCCAGTTGTGACAACTACTCCATTTGGATGGCCTAGACAAACCTCAGACCTGTCCAGCCTGATGAACAAGGGTCTCACAACTCTCAGATTTTAGGGCAGTTCCACAGAATGCAATGGTTTATGCTCAAGAATCTTCCCCTTCACCTCAGCCAGGATCTCATTCCTGAGCTCCAAGTTCCCCCTTGCTTCTTTGTACATTCCTGCATGGGAGGACAGGACTTCAGAGTAGGCTTGCTTCCAGTCAGACATTGGATGGTTCAATGGGGGGAGGTATGTATCAGCAGAGAATTTGTTGTTGCAGGTGGAAGATACAAGGTGAAAATTTTTGGCCCTTACTGATTTAGGCAGACAGGTGAAAAAATGTCAGCCCTTCCTCTTTTAGGCATTACTTTTTTTATTTGCACATGTTTGGCATTCACTTAGATTCCAATACCAAGTCTCCATGCCAAGGGCATCACTACACACACCATACTGTGTGTTTCCACTCCCATTCTAAATACAATCCACTTGTTTACCTTGGAACATCAACCTTGCCTTCTTTGCAAAGTCATTCCACAACCCCATATGCTTTTTAGCATAAGCCTCTTTCCCTGGTTCAGCTGACTCCAGAGCTCTTTTCTCCCACATGTCCTTGTGGTACTCAAACCACAGGCAAGTCCAAAGCATCTCATGCCTCACCAGTGACACTTCTTCTTTCCATCTGTCCCTTCTTGCCCTTTCTTTGAGCCAATTCATCCTGTAAACTACACACCACTGTTAGCAACACATATGGCAAGAGCATACACTTACATTCTTCCATCAAGCCCCCACCCTGGAGACTCAGCTGACTCTGTTCACCATCCATCATCCAAAACCAAGCCAGTTTACTGGTCCCCTGGCCATACCTGTTCTCCTCTGTCACCTCCTTACTCACTGCAAGATCATCAGGCAGGATATCTTGATACTTTTCTGCCATGTCAACATTAGATCCAGCCTGAGAATGGCCTGTCTGGCCCTTTGATAACCTCTGACATGCTTGTTTATCCTGGCCACCACTTTTTGGATTTCCTTCTTAGTCCTGGTACCTTCCCTGGTAGAATTTGCAGTCTGGAAGTTCTGGCATATAACATGGCTTTGTTTCCAAGGTCTGTTCTCAGCTGGTCTAAACAATCATTAGCTTGTCCAATCCTGAGTTTCCTCTCCTCTTTGAGAGGGTCAACAAGGCCCAGCTCTGTCAGTTTGGTACTCCAAATGGAAGAGGGCATCCATATACTCATGAGCTCAGAAGCCCACTCCTCAACTTCCTCTCCAGGAACTTCCCAGTACCCATCATCTTCACCCCAGAACTCCCTATCCTCCTCCCCCTCCTCTTCTTCTTCTTTCCCACAAAATTCTGGATTATCCTGGTGAGTGAAAGCACCATTGATCTCCAAACCTTTGAAATATGCTTGACCATTACTATGGAATTTTTCAATCCTGGCAGAAAGTCTCTGCCTCTTCACAGAGATTTTGACTTCTTGGCTAGTGGACATGGGATTGGGAAGTTGTCAGAGTTCAAATCTCAGCTGATCCCTGCAGGCCTGGTCAACAAGAAAATCACCTTCAGCTCAAGAGGGACCTCACTGTGAGTCCTCAATGCCAATTCCTTCAGCAAGCCAGGCCACAGAACCACCACTTCCCAATGGAGTCATTGGGCTTTTCATGAGTTGTACCTGCACTTCATGAAAGGTGGGAGCTACATATACTTATCAGAAGGAGTCATCAGCCCATCCACATAAATTTACCCTCCTTGGAGAAAAAACCTTCACCTAGTCCCACCAGCTTCTCCAGTTAGGATCACTCATATGATCATCATACACCTCTTGCCTATGGGCCTGAGTCATGGACCTAGCAGTTGGGGAGATCTTGTTGAATGGAGCCCACAATGTCCCCAGAATTTCTCCATCCAAGTGGCCTGCACCTTTGACAAAGTTGAGGCTGTACTTTGGAAAGCAAGAGAGCTTGTGTGGAGCCAAATGGAACTTGCCCACAGCAGGGACAATCTCCAGAGCTGTGAGAAGAAGGAGGGAGGAACTATTTTTCACTCTACTCCAGAAGTTGACACTCCACTGGCACCCTACATCATAAATCACCAGTGCTTTAGTGATTCTCTTAGAACCATAGCCAAGAGCATTGCAAATGGAGTAGTCTGTGTTCATATACCTGACCAAAAATGAGCTCCAAGCCACCAACATCAATCCAGGCATTTCATCCACTTCTCCCCTCTTTGAAAATCCACCACAGAGTGGGGGACACAGCCATGTCAAGCACAAGCTGTGGCACCAATCCCTGTGGACCAGAGGTTGGACTTGTTGATGTTTGCAGCTTAGCAGCCCTGTGATTGCTGCAGGTGGATCTCTAAATTATTGGTCAGCAGGCAAACTCCAAGACCTTGAAACCCCTCACCTCCTTGGTATCCAATGACTGTTGTAGATGATTCTGATATGGCCCCTCAGAAACCATATACCCATTTCCATCTGACAAGGCCACATCTAACTCTGGCTTGTTCATTTTCATATGCTGAGCAGTGAAGTTGCCATCTATGACATATTGTCTCATGACAGTATCCCTGAAGGAAGTTGGAAACCCAATTGGAATGGATTACAGTCTCTTACTTGTCATACCAAACTTTCCAGTCTGCAGGTAAATTAAGACCTGGCTGGGGGCAGCAGGGCAGAAGAGGGCAAGTCCTCCATCCCCTGGATCTTTCCCAGCATCATGCCCAAAACCAAACCATTTCCTATGTTTCAAATCCCTCCATGGCTGAGAAGCCCTCATCAACTCCCTGTACTTGTCCTAACAAGCAGAGAAAAACAACATGAACATCATCCAATTAATTGTAGCACTACACTCAACTGGTACCCTTTCTGGAAATGCATTGTTGGTGAACCTTTTCAGCTTCTGATAGAAACTCATAGCAGAAGTCTTGTACTCCAAAGCATCTATCAGAAAGTGGTAAAGCACATCAAATGTGAAGGCAGTTTTGGGCTTGGAAATGCTGGCTGGGAATAGTCTTTGATGAAGCAAGTCAAGGTGCCAGTCATTGGGATCAGACCCAGGGCATTTGCACACCAAAACCTCATGAGAAAACATCTCCTCAGTGTGCACAGTGGTCATCTGGAACCAGGAAGACTTCCTGATGGCAGGGTCATCATAAGGCCTCCCCAATACAAATGCCACTGACCTGTGATAGGAGGGACCATCCCCAGTTACATAGCCTGACTCCTCTGGATCAGGGTCTGACCAATTACATGGGCAGGGATCCCCCCCATGGCCAATATGCCACAAGAAGCCAAGGTCCATCAAGGAAGTAGGCTGGTAGTGAACACCATTCCACCTTTGGACCTTGGGAAAGGGGAGGTTCCTGTGAACTTTGACAGCACAGGGACCACACCAGACATGGACACCAGCACAAGACATGCACCAGACACTTCCTTCTGCTTCAGAGCACTGCTCACAAATCCCCCCCTTAGCCACCTGCTCCCCTTCCAAAATGATGTTTAGATACTCTGCCCTCCAAGGCAGCCACTCTCTGATATAGTCATTTTGATTCTGCAGGTAATTTTTAATGGTGGACCATCCCCAAATCAGAGTACAGACCTTTGTGTCTCCTCTGGACTGGGGGGCATCACCTACATCATTCCAGTCAGAGTTGGGGATGTCAAGAGTCATAGAAGTCAGAGATGTTGAGATGTTGGGAGGATGCCTTGGTTCTTGGAGTCCCAGGAGTGGAAGGCTGACTTCCAGATGGGAAGTAGAGGTGCCTAGCATCTACTTGTTTGTGGGTGAGCTTTCCCCTTCTGGTCTTGGAGGGCCAGAAAGTGTACAAAGAACTTCTCCCCAAGGATTTTTGCAGGACTTTGGACCTTCAACAATGCATGTTGAACAATACAGGTTGAAACACAGGGAATACTCTAGACATACAATTTTCACTTGGAAACTCTGGTTGACATTGGCTAAGGGACTTGACTAGGTACATTAAGTCTGAAAAAATTTTCCCAAGAAATCCTTTTGTTGGGTGAAAGATAGCCTGGCCAGTCCAAATTTGTTATGGGCAGCATCCTTCATGTAGTGAGTAAGAGCTATTCTTTCACCTTTCTCCCATTTTGGGATGGAGTGGTGGAGAAGTTTACCTGCAAGGTAAATCATGGTGCCTGGCTGGTAACCAAAAATGGAACCAAGATCCAAAACATGAAATTGGGCATCATGAATTCTCAGGCTCACCAGCAAGTCCAGGAGAGAGGGTGCAGAAACCTTGTGCAAATGAGGAGGAGTCTGTTGGTTGACTATGACATCTATGCCAACGTAGATGGAAGGCCACTGGGTCCCAGAAGGGGTTTGGGTGACCACCCAGTCTCCCTTGGCTGCAATGGCATCCTTGCCAACTCTAGCCAGATCTGGCAGTACAAGTCCTGAAATGGAGTTCCAGAACTCTTCTGCAGAAGAGATTTCATGAAACCATTCCTTCACAGCAGGGATTTGGAGGTTTGAACTTTCATAGACCTTGTCCTGCAACCTCTTTGAGACCATTAGCCTTGCAATCTACACCAGACCATGGGAAGAAGATTACCAGATGACCCTGCTGAAAAGTTGCAGGAGAGTTTGTAAGCCTGCCATGGCCAAAGATGGCATTAGCCAATGGGTCCATGTCTCTGCCATCAAGCTCTGGCACATGTCTATGGCCAAACCTCATGCTAGATTCATTTTTCTTCTTGGAGTGCTTCACAAGGTTGCCTTTCAAGAAGAGGTGAATCCTATTGAGATGTTTCTACCAGTGCATTAATATAAATATAAGATATACATGGGGGAAGAGACTGCTTCACCACTCTTTTATGAGGAATGATGCCTAGTAGATACCAAAGCATCACTCTACCATGGACATTGAAAACAGTGGCAGGGTCAGAGGTGTGCCCCCATTGGGGATATTGAAAATACTTGGTCTTGTCTGTAGCATGGGGCCTGGGTTCAGCAAACCTATCAATATCCCACTTGGTCACATCTGTTTTGGGACTCAGACATTGCACTTTGACTACCTGGAGGCAGACTCGGAGGGGTTCAGGATTGCATGAGCAGTGACAAGGGCAGATAGCTTGGTTTCAGTGGAGGAAATAGATGCCAAAGGAAGGTCTTCTGCAGCCATGACCCTTTGGAGGTTAGTCAATTGGGACATGACTGTCAGTCTATGATATTACATCAAGCAGGGTGTAGCCACCAAGGAGGAAGTAGTTCTCAGTACCTTGGCTTCCTAAGGTCTTATGATTTTTGTAGTACAGTTGTCAGGATTCCATCCACCACAGCAGACAGGGCATCAGAGGAGGTTGAGGAAGAATTCATTGTGCACCTGTGGACTCAGGGGTGATGATGATGTAGTGGGATGTAGCAGCAGAGCATGTAAATTTTTAAGCAATGAAATTATTATTTGAAAGGGTAACTGTGCCTGGCGCCTACTTATTCTGTGTGGGACATAAGCTTAGGTTAGGGTTAGGTCCCAGAAATTACAAAAATTGGAGACAAAAACAAGGCAAGTCAAAACCCTTTCATAATAAGTTGGGAACCAAGTTACAGGTCAAAACAAACAGAACAAAAAAAGAAGTTCCCAGTGGAACAGACTCATTGACAACTGTCCAGGAGGGGCCCTTTCTCCAGAACAGAAGCAGGTCATCAAGGAGAAGAAATCAAGTGAAAATCAAGAAAAAAGGATCATGTGATTTATTAGGCCAGCCTACACTGGTAGGCATGGACCAAATCCCCCCAGACCAACAGTTGCTGGCTCACTGTCATATCCATGCTTTTAGTCTACATCATGACACTACTAGTAAGCACTTCCACAGTAGATAGCTACTTTCTGGTAGTAGTGCATGTGAACCCCAGACTGGTGTCCAGCTTCACATCTTCTGGTCCAAACCATTGTTCCTTGTTTAGTCTAGTAGTACCTTGTTCCTTGAAACCTTAGTTAGTACTTGGTATTTGTCAGACCTGTGTCTGCTGCTAGTAGACCAGTCTCCAGAATTTCCCTTAGTCACTCACTTACTAACACTCCTAATATGTAAGAACTACTACAGGTCCTGGGATTTGCCATGTCCAGTGCCAACCAAAGCCTGCTTTGGCAGCCTGGCCCAGCTTTGGAAGGCTTGGCTCTGGCTCTACCAAACCTCAGGTCAGGCCCAAAGCCCCCACAGGCCATGTGAAGGGCTCAGCTGGGCCCAGCCTGGGGCTCAAGGCCAGGCCTAGCAATACACTATTTGTGGAATGACAGTGAGTGAGCAATTTCATGGCAGGATTAGCTGGATGTCTGCTGACTGGTCTCACTTCTACTGTGCTTGTTTGTGGCATGGCAGGGAGTGATTTCATGGAAAGCTTAGCTGGATGTCTGCTGACTGGTTTTACTTCCACTGTGCTTGTTTGTGGCATGACAGGGAGTGAGTGATTTCATGGAAAGCTTGGCTGGATGTCTGCTAACTGGTTTCACTTCCACTGTGCTTGTTTGTGGCATGATAGCTTGTGAGTGATTCCATGGCAAGATTAGCTGGATGTGTGCTGACTGGTCTCACTTCCACCATGCTTGTTGTGGCATGACAGAAAGTGAGGAATTTCATGGAAAACATAGTTAGATGTCTGCCAACTGGTCTTACTTCCACTGTGCTTGTTTGTGGCATGACAGCAAGTGAGTGTTTTCATGGCAAGCTTAGCTGGATGTCTGCCAACTGGTCTCACTCCCACTGTGCTTGTTTGTGGCATGGCAGGGAGTGAGTGATTTCATGGAGGGCATAGCTGGATACCTGCTCAGTGGCCATTTGTGCTATGCATGGTGGATTAATGGAATGTGAGTGATGTCCAATGTCTAGATGTCCTCTGACCCAGCTGTATTGTTCTATTTTTGTTGATTTTGTCTCAGCTTGTAAGCAGCTTCAGGTTCACCAGATGCAGACTCCTTACTTCTGTTGTCTTCTTGATCACATCATTGTAAGGATCAGCTAAGATTCATACACCAGTGATTTAAACCTAGACTAATGTCCCAAGGATAATACCTTGGGATGAATGCAGGGTCCATTAGCTGTTGGACCCTAGTACTGTATGCACATGTTACATAATACAAAGTGCTCTTATATAAATGAGTACTCATTACATAAGTAGAGGACTTCTTTTTGCCATACTACACACTCAATATAACACCAGTCATGTTTATATCCAAGTGACTGAGTATACAAGTAAACAAGAAGCTAAGAAACTTTACATTTTTTAAACACCTGAACATGTTATGGGCCCCAAGTCTAACAAGAATACTGTGCCACAGAAGAAAATTTCTTGTGGCACATCAAAACCTCTTGAACCCAATAAAATTCCAGAGGACAGTGATGGTGATGATCTGCCACCATCAGAGAGAAACAAGAACTACCCTCAAGCACAATTGTCTGAGATGATCACATGAGGAACTACTGATGATGCTGATTGTGCCATAATCATAGATGAAGGGCCAAGTGCACTAACTGACTTGACCACCAAAACTGCTCTCATAGAAACTACAAGAGCAGAAGGGCCAGGAAAAGGAAAAGAAAAATCTGACAATAAACAAAAACCACCTACATTCCCCAAATTTATCCAGGAACTGAAAGACATAGTGGCTGAATGCACCACTCAATGGGAAAACTTCAGTGACCAGGACAAATGCAGCCACCAAGTACATACCTTTAAAAAACTATATGATCTAGTGGACATGCCCAACATTGAGAGTGCACACAATGGGACCAGTGAAGAAGGATGAAGCCCAGCATGCAATGCAAGAAGGGAAGTCCACTATGATGAAACATCTGCAAGGAATGAACACAGGCAGGAAGACACTCTACAAGGAGATAACACTTGTAGAGTGGGAACAGGCAGAATCACCCAATACCCAGTGATGTATGACCTGGCAGACTGGCCAGACCAGGAAATCCCACCTCACATGGAGAGAGACTTTAAGGAAGAAGAGACATTTGGCTGGAGGATGGCAACTGGACACCCAGGCAGTGACCCTGATGACAACCCAGATGATGATCCAGATGATGATTATCATCACAGAAATAACTGCAACAATCATGATGATGATTGCAGGAGAAGACAACCTCCAGCTCCAACCCCCCCTTGTTGCAACCATAGGGATGAAGAGGAGGAATGCTGCAATCATCACACCTGTGAATGATCACTAGGAATACACTCCCACTGAGGGTTAACCCCTGGCATGAGTGGATATATGGAATCCCTACTAGAAAAACACCATCAGAGGATATATGAAGTGGTAGGCTGAAATATGGTTCCTGCAGGGCCTGAGATCAAAGCCATAAAAATTGCTGTAGGGAGTCTAGGCTCCCTGAGGCTGCAAGGTGCCCTTGGCAGCAATCCCTACTCTTGCTACCTGCCAGATCACATGCCCCTCATGGTCATGGGATTATGTTGCCACTTATGTTAATGGTATGCTTCACCTCAGTCACATGCCTATTACTGCCAGCACCATCATCACCTGTCACATGTCACTGTGCCTCCCTGCAGTCCCCTCCTCTAGCTATACTGCTCCCCTTGCCCTGGCCAGCTTTGGACCCCACTTCTCAGACATGCAGTTATGCCACTTTGCCTTTGTTCTTGTTTATCTTTCCCCTTTTCTTTGCCTTTTCTTTTCCACTGTCAGCATTGGACTTTGCTCTGTCTGCTGTTATTTTTGACATATGGCAGATCTGAAATAACCTGAATTTCACCTTAGATACCACTGTCCTTACGATACAAAAGCTGAGGTACTTAGAAAAATAAATCACCAACCTTTTGGAGTCAGTCTACATGCATCTGAGAGTCCCCCTTCAAGTCTAGAGAGCCTTCCCAAGCCATCTTCGAGTTTCAAGAGTGCCCCGAGTCCCAGAATTCCCTTTGCCGCCATTTCACCACCTACCAAGTTCCAACGAGCTCTCAAGTCTCCCCTTCATATATTTCCCACTTTACTGCTTAGAATCCCCCTCTTCTGTCTCCTTCCAACTCAAGACCCCTTGGGATGAGCCTAGGTCTTACCTACAGCTTTCCCCTCTTATTTCCCTCAGCACTCTTGCAAGAAGAGTTGCCCACATCACCCAACCTAAGTACTACAGAGGTCAAGACAACATTGATGCCTTCAATGAATGGGTCAACCAGATACTGTGCTGGTTGAAGATCTATAAAGTGACAGGACCAGCCCATGATGCAGATTGCATAACATATGCTGGAACCTGCCTGGAAGGAATGGCAGCACAATGGTTTGACCAAGAAGTAGATGGCCCAGATCACATGATCCATGACTGGATGTTTGAAGAATTCATATGCTGCATGTTCACTCAATTCATCCACAAGGCTTCAGCTCAAAATGCCACTGAACAATATGATAACACCAAGTACTCTGCCATGAAGGGAGTACTTGCATTCTACAATGACCTGAAGCACCAAGCATCCAGGATGGTCCAACCCCCTGACAAATATTCCATGAAGAGGAAATTCATCAATGGACTCCCCCTACCAATTGCAGAGGGAGTCCTCAAATCAAGAGGAGTATCGGCAGAACATATGCCAATGGACCAGATCCTAATCAAAGTGCAAAAGATGGAAAGCACCCTCAAACTGATCAGCAACCACACATGAGCCCAACAAATGAAACAGATTGGGCTTTGTCCCACCAATCCTGACAACAGGATTGGCAATAGGCAATACACTGATGGAGTATACAGGTACACCCAGAAAGGGAATGTACTGTACAGGAAGGTGCTAGATAATGCATGCTTCCAGAGAGAGGAATCAGCCAGACCACAGGGACAATGTGTGACTGGAGCCAGTCACAAGAAAAAGAATGGACCAGTAGGCCAGAGTCTTATGACAGTGATGAGGATGGAGAGCCTGTCACATATCTCAGGTCAATCGATGCCCACAGCAATACTGAGGGCCAGCAAATTTATTATGCCTGAATGGATGTCAAGGAATCTACCATGGAAGGTGACCCAACTGAAGAGGCCAAGCCAGATGATGAGGAGGTGTCACCTGGCAAGAATGAAGTCAAAGAAGTCATGGCCAATCCATGGGGAATAGTGAATGCAGTGGAGAACGAGGCCATGCCACCTAGCATGGATGACCACACATGGCATTACTCAGAAAGATTCAGCCTAACTCATATAGACAACTGCCAGACATGCCAAATCCACAGAGCTCATATCATAGAAGATGAGCTCACAGAGGTACCATCCCTGATAGCAGCCCAAGCAATACCACAACAACTGAGATGAAGGGCATACAATGAGGGGTGGGATGCACAAGAAGAAGTGGCAGGCAAAACCCTAGCCCCCCACACAGGGTATGTCCTGGCAGAAATGAACACTGCCAAGAACATAATAGACCTCACCCTTGAACATGTGGAGGGCATGATGGATGGAAGATGGCCAACAATCAGCATCAATGGGGTACATCAGACCCTGCTCAGTCTGGGGCACCTGGCAGTGAGAATGCACCAGGCAATATGTCCTAGGGAGAACGACACCTCAATGAGTGCACTACCCTCATTAAGGCAAATGAGGATGGCAAGAGCAGATGTCCACAGGACAGGAGAACTCATCCAGGGGATCTGGGGAGTGATGACCTGGAATGAATGGCAAATGTAGCAGGCACTACAGGAAAGTGATCAACTTTGAGGAGACCTGCAAAGGTTGGCTGAGAGGCTCTCGCATGCCTGCAAGAGCCTTGGAGGGGAACCATGCTTGTACATTGAAGTGGAGACCCCAGCCATCCCAGACCAAATGACCATCAGCAGGCCATCATGTCCTAACTCAAATGACTAATGGTGCTCCATCCAACAGAAGAGACTAACCATGCATTTCAATATGGAATGCACACCAACAATACCATCACTCCCAGACCAACAGTCCCACCACAAGCATGTGCTTGTGTAGTAGTAAAAGCCCAGGTCAACAGCTGCAAAGCATTGACCATGATAGACACAGGGAGCATGACCAATTTCATGAGCCCTGCATTCACAATTGTCACCAAATTACCTATGTTCACCCTGGCCTCCCAGCTAACTCTACAGCTGGGATGTGTTGGAAGTCACTCCAAGATCACACATGGCTCCCAGATGAAGTTGCATCTAGGGGCCTTCACATGTGATGCCTACTTCAATGTCACAAACATCAACCAATACAACTGCATACTTGGAATCCCCTTCCTCTGATCACACAGTGTGCAACTAAAATTTGATATGAATATGATAGAGGTTGGGGGTATATCAGTCCCTGCATACACAGAACTGGATCTTTCCAGTTCTGTGGAAAATTGACCATGGGAAAGGGGATGATGCAAAGATGCATCATCCTCAACCCCAAAGAACACATGACTAGCAGGTGGGGCTGCACCAACAATGAACCCTCCTGGCCCCACAACACCTCAAAAAAGTGTTGAGGCACCAATGTCAGTAACTGAAAGTGAAGGGCAAGTTGCACTTGCACAAATGAAAACCCAAAGATACTCAGACAAGGATATTCCTCATCTGAGGGAAGAACTATATAAGAAATATGAGCACTGTATGAAAGGAGTGGTGACCAAAATGCCACCACTCTGAGAAGTGAACCACTGCATACCCTTGATAGACAAGGGCATGTGATATACTTACCACTTGCTGTGATGCCTGGACTCACTGAAACCTCAGCTGGCAGAAAAAATTCAGCTGCATACAAAGGCCAGATGGTGGGAAAGAGCAAGCATACCACAAGCAGCACCCATGCTCTGCATTCCCAAGAAGAATGGAAAGCTATGGACAGTTGTGGACTGTCATAAATGAAACAATAATATGGTTAAGGACATCACTTCATTCCCTGACCAAGACCAGATTTGAATGGACAATGCTTGAGCAAAGTATTGCTCAAAGATTGATCTGTCAAATGCCTATGAACAAGTTCAAATCAAACCTGATGACATCCACAAGATGGCATTCTCAACAGTCTTTGGTACATTCCTGAGTCATGTCATGCAGCAAGGGGACTGCAATGCACCAGCCACTTTCCAGCAGCTGAAAACAGTGACATTGCAGGAACACATAGCCAGGATAGTACATGCATATCTAGACAATGCATTCATGTATAGTGATACCATAGAGGAAAATGTGGAACACATATGCCTCCTACTGGATGCACTAGTGAATGCTGACTTCTACCTCAAGAGAGAGAAAGTTGATTTATTTGCCAAGAGGCTGGACTGTCTCAGCCACATTATCAATGACAAGGGCATACATGTGGATGAGGACAAGATGGCCTGCATTCACAGCTGGAGAAAGCCAATGAACCTGAATGAAGTACAATGGTTTGTGGGCCTGGTCAAGTACCTAGCACCATTCATGCCAGATGTATCAGCATATACAACACCCCTAATGGGCATCCAGAGGAATTGCCACTCCTTCCTCTGGTGCAAGATACACATCAGATGCTTTTAAGCGATCAAGGATCTTGCCTGTAAATACCCTGTCTTGTGACCAATAGATCCAAGATCAAATGAGCCCATCTGGCTCATTTGCAACACATCACTATATGGAATAGGGGCACTGTATGGTCAAGGCCTGACCTGGAAAGGGTGTAGACCAGCAGGGTTCATGTCAAAGAAACTCATGGATGCCCAGCACAACTATTGGACTTTTGAGAGGGAAACACTTGCCATCCTCAAAGCTCTACTGAAGTGGGAGGACAAGCTCCTGGGATTCCACTTCAAAGTTATCATGGACCACAAAGCCCTCCAATTCCATTGCATACAACAATGTCTATCCAGCTGTCAGATGCACTGGATGGACTATCTATCATGCTTCAACACTGAGATCATATATGTCAAAGGATCAGAGAACAAGGTGGCTGACTATCTATCTCAGTACTACGAGACAGATGGGGGAGATGAAGCACAAAAAGAAACTGCTGAATGGGCAACAGCCAACATTCAACTCAACCCAGAAGGAGACAACCTCCCAATCAACAGGTTAAGAGAATTGCATCTCACAGTGATGTGAGACGAGATGCCAAAAATTGGGGAACCAATGGAGGAGTGTTGTACAGAACCTGACATGCTGAGGCAACATGCAGAGCAGAGAAGAGAAGAACCCACTCATGCACCCACAAGCAAGGATCCCACCCTTTTCAACTCTGCAGGGGATCCACAAATGCTAGTCACCCACTTCCAGGGGGAGTGTGGCTTCCTCGACTGTGTCAGAAAAGGGTACCCAGCAGACCCTATCCTGGCAAAGGTACTTCTACACCCAGATCACCACAAAGGTTTTGAGGTAGACGATGGGCTGGTCCACTTGAAAACCACAACAGGAGACAGAGTACTCTGCCTCCCTTGTGTGGACTGGAGAAACAACCAACTAATGGCACAAGTGATCAAGCACACACACAAAATGCTCAGTCACTTTGGAACACTGCACATGGGAGACTACATCCATAGGTGCTTCTGGTGGCCTGGAATGGGCAAAGACATTGACCACTTCTGCAGATCATGCCCAGTGTGCCAAATGACCAAGACTGACAATGCACACCTGGCAGGTCTACTCCACTCCCTGCTGTCCCCAAGAGACCATGGAACTCCATCATGATGGACTTTGTTGGCCCATTCCCTGAAAGTAATGGCACTGACTACCTGTGGGTCATCCTGTGTCAACTGATGTCCCTGTTCCACCCAATACCAGTCAACACCACCATACAAGCATCTGAACTTGCATGGTTCTTCATTCAGGAGATCATGAGACTACATGGCCTCCCTGATACAACCATGTCTGATTGCAACTCCAAGTTCACCTCACAGTTCTGGTGCAAGGTGCATCAACTCCTGGACATGAAGCTGCTGATGTCCACAGCCTTCCATCCTCAGACAGATGGAGCATCAGAATGGGCAATACAGAATGTGTCACAAATACTACAAGGCCTAGTCTCTCCAGATCAACAAGACTGGGCTGAGAAACTACCACTGGTCAAGTTTGCCATCAACTCGAGCATCAGCAGCTCAACAGGATTCACACCATTCAAGCTGACATATGGTTACCTACCCTGATCTCTGCCTAATGTCAAGGAGCAGTTGGCTGCAACTGCTCCTGGGGCAAAGTCCTTCATTCATCAGGCAAAGGAAAACCTAGCGATGGCCCACAACACCATCATTGAGGCCCACATGGTGCAAACACACCATGCTAACAAACAATGGTGGGATGGAGGGAAGTACAATGATGGAGATCTCATATATTTATCAACCAAGAATCTCACCTTGCCCAAGGGACATGCTCGAAAACTGCTACCCAAATACATTGGCCCCATGAAGATCTTATGAGCAAACCCATCCACAGACATGTATACCCTGGAACTGCCTCAGCAGCTCCAGGAATGACAAGTCTACCCCACATTCCATGCCAGCCTTCTGCATCATCATGAGCCCAATGATGATGTGATGTTCCCCAAGTGTGAGGCCCATGTCTTCTATGACATGGGCATACCTGATGATGCAGAATGGCTAGTGGATGAAATAGCCACCCACTGTTGGGTGGGCTGTCACTTAGAATTCCTAGTCAAGTGGAGTCTGGGTGACTCCACTTGGGAACCTTACCTGCACTGCAAAGACCTCAAGGCCCTGGATAGGTACCTCAAATTACAAGACATTGAAGACCCCCACCAACTGCCCAAATGCAGTCAGCATAGTATGGAAGCTAATGGATAGGGACTTAGACTGTCCAGTTCACACAGGTGCTATGCATGTGACTGCACAGCACCTGCCTACAGACCACTCCTTGAGACCTCCCATTCCCCCTTTGCACTTGCTGCTGGCTTTATACTTAGAACATTTTTAACTACAACCAAACTTTATCACACTGATTACACAATCATTTCATGTTATGAAATTTTCTCATCACCTCTCTCTTTCCCTTTTACCACACCTTCATCATACATACAATCACATCCTTTCCCATGTTGCACCATGCCATCCACCCCCCCACAGTGTCCTCTTGTGAGGACACTGTTTCCTTCTCTGATGCTTCCATGTCTGCTGATGACAGATGCATTGTCATGAGTCCAAACAATGTACCAGGGAGGACACTCCCCCTCACACATACTCCTGGTCCCCCTCCCAGTCTTGGTCCCACTCATGCAACACCAAACAACATTGTGAGCATTCCACCTCCCCCCCTTGACAATGCTGGCATGCCAGTGAGCTCAGCATCATCATTCACAATGACTGCACCTGTCCTGACAGCTGTAGTGCATGCTCATCCTACACCCTACATATGGTGCAGGACCTCATCCTCAGATCCCCAGACCTCATCCATGCATGGTCAGACTGCATGCATGTCCTCACCTGCCTTGTGGGCCTCAACAATGCCACCATGCTACAGTGAGAGGTCAACCACCTCCATGCCAACTGTGACTATTGGAGGTCATGCACCCACTGGTACCAAGACACGTGCAACTGCCCCAATGATGACCATAACTTCAAGCAAGCATGCCTCACCTCTCTGGCCTCTCAACCCCAACCTGGACAGCTCCCACAACCAACTGGGGTGGGCCCTTTGAGCCTCACAGCTTGTCTTTGAGGGGGAGGGAGTATGGCACATCCCACTGAACACCAACCATGTGCACCCACTGCATCTCACAAGAACTACCACAAGATGCCAGGCAACACCCCCAATGAGCCTGTGGAAACACAGTCTCAACAAAAGCAACCCCTCTTGACTGACCTCCTCAATGAGGCTACCATGATGTTCCCCATCAGTCAGAGGGAATGCACTCATCAGGCATTCATCCTACTAAACAGCAGGAAGTTCCTCCATGTTCAGGCCCAACAAAACCTGTACCAGTTCAAGGCACCCCAACAATATGAGGTGGAGAGGGCAATATCAGCTGGATATGCCCCAGTGCTGTTTGGAGTGGTCCCCCCAGGCACAGTGTGCCTACTGAACACCACCAGCAAGATAGACAAAATCTATGCTCACACATCTTGAGAAATCGATGAGGGCTATGCACCAAACACCAGGACTGCCCAGTGCCTTGTCACCTGGATCAACTGGTACCTGGCTGACATTGATGAGTGCACTGGGAAGAAGCCAAACAAAACCCAGTTGCTGTCTATGCACTCTCACAGTGGCATCCCCCTGCATGGCTTGCTGCTAGAAGCAAGTCCAAATGTGAAAACTACAAGCCTTCTGCAATTGGACTTGCCCTGAGTGAGACCCTGGCCCATGAAGAATGCCCAACTGAACAGGTTGAAACTCACAAAGAGGGCCCTGCCCCCCTGGTGGAGAGACCACCACCAGTGGAAGCACCCCTTCCAATCATAATCCCAGCCCCACTGGCCAAGCCTACTGCTCATCCAGTGATTCCCCCAATCATTGATTGCCAGGACCCAAAGAAAAGATCCCACCAGGACTGGATACCCAAGACCACTCTGACCTGGGGAGAACCCCTGCAATGGTGGAGGGCAGAGGTTGGGAAGTACCTGGGCACTGAAGAGATATTGAGTTTCCCTGGAGTAGCAGGTCCCCTCAAGGAGTATGCTGAAGATAAGGTGGCTCTGATTCAAAGAATCAGAGGTTTCATCCTGGAAGGGTACTTCACACCCCAGTTCTGGTATGACTCCAACTGATGTGGTTGGCATCATAATTTTTCTCATTTGTTTGCTGTTGCTGGTCGGTACCAGGTCATAGTGGAGAGTGAAGGCTTATCTGTGGTACTGGGTGCCTGAAGCAACTGGGATCTACACAAGGACATCACACCTTCCATGGCTGACATAGCCTGCTTCCTTGCTAGAAACAGGCTGAGCTTCCAGGAAGCCAATGACCTTTACTCATGGAGCATTAGTTTCCTGAGCAATGAGAGCAATATGCTCCACAAGAAGGGGTGCCAGGTTCATGATGGCCTGACATGGAGTGACTACAAGCAAGGCAGTGACTCAAACTGACTGGCTGAGCAGCAGCCACTGGAATATTATATAGAGCATGCCCAGGAATTGGGGCTCCCTGACTTCCATGCTGTTGAGCCCATTCCTGCCAATGTACATTCATTGAGTGGTGTCAAGGTAGTCAGGGGAGTGATCACCACTTCTGACTTTGATGATTGGGAATCTGACATCCTGGGTAATACTAACACCAGGAAACATAGCATGGATGTTGATGATGAGGGACCTGTGCCCATGTAGGGGCAACCTGCTGCACCCTGTATCCATATCCACAGTCTCACACTTATGTACCTTCCATGAGTGTGGTCTCTTTTGAATTGTATATGGATGTGATGTCACATCTGATTTGGATGAACCCCTGGCTGGGTTCTTCAGGGGGAGGGTGTAAGGATCAGCTAAGATTCATACACCAGTGATTTAAACCTAGACTAATGTCCCAAGGATAATACCTTGGGATGAATGCAGGGTCCATTAGCTGTTGGACCCTAGTACTGTACACACACATTACATAATACAAAGTGCTCAAATATAAATGAGCACTTGTTACATAAGTAGAGTACTTCTTTTTACCATACTATGCACTCAATATAACACCAGTCATGTTTATATTCAAGTGACTGAGTATACAAGTAAACAAGAAGCTAAGAAACTTTACAATCATAGGATGTGAGTGGTTTGATGCTGAGATTTTTACTGCAATATTATTGAAATGTATGATGGCCTTACTTCTCTTATCTCACAATCACTAGTTAGCAAGTCTCACTTTGCCATGGTATCTCCCCCTTTCCTCAAGAGACACATGCAATCTCAGACAAACAATGCAATTGGTGACAAATTCAATGTACTATCATCCCAGGGTGCTGCCACCCAGTCAGTAGCTGAGCATGGTATTAGTGAGTGATAGTCATAATTTTCATGAACAATACTCACCCATTTAGAATGCTTGCTCATCTTTGAGTACTGTGACTTTTATTGCAAAATGACTATCCCCCTGCAGAGCAAGACGTCATCCCACTTGCTATCAAGGAGTACAAAGGTTCCAATGTTGCAGCTACAGTTCACCATGATGTTGAGACAGCTGTTCAACAGTATGATCATAGTGTCAATGAACTGTACCAGGCTCTTTTGCAAGTGGTTCTGCATAAGTGGATCACATATATCTAGCATTTGCTAATCTATCATCATTGAATCTTTTCAGCCATAGATTTCTTGCTTAGAAATAGGATAGTCACACTTCCCAAGTCATCTCATACAGGTGTTTCACTAGAGACCATTTCAATACTTCAAAAGAAACTCTGACCTGTTATTAAAACTGAAATGCTCAACCACATGGTTTTCACTAGCTTGAAAAGAATAACATGAGTTGCCAAGCAACCAAGTTGTTTTGAGTTATTTCTCTGATACATTTATTGAGGAGCATGAGACCTTCTCCCTCCATATCTGGTCTTAAAGTAGCCAATGCCAAGTGGTAGAATATGTCAAAAGCAATTCAAAGGACAGCACTATTCAATAGAAATTGTGAAGATTAATATATGCATTGATACTGGGGAATCTGCAGTTGACATAGTTGCATGTACAGTCTCTCAACAGTGGCAAGTCCTGCATAGACCGTAGTACCTCAATATAAGACTTCGAAAGAAAGTCCCTTATTACATGCACTGGGTCAAGAAAAGCCTTACTGGGGACTCTCACAATCATTCGAGAGCCATACTCTGGTTACACACATGTGACGTGCGTCGAGACTACCACGGACGCCAGTACAGTTAACATAATGGCTGCAGGTGACGACAACTTCCGCTAAGCCGCGGCTCCGCTGGAAGCACTGCCAGCGCTCGGCACAAGTGCCGGGCACACCGGTACAACGAGTAACTGGCCATAGTTAGCCGCAACCCACAGCAGGACTCCGTTTGTCCAGCCGAAGCCTGCCTGAACCGTATACTCCCCTCCAGACCCAGAAGAGTCTACATTGAGCATCGAAAACTTCTCATACATCTGTAGTATGTCGTTGTCGTTTGGATTCAATTAACAAATTTGCTCGTCCAAGGAAGGAACAACAGGAGAAAATGACCCACATTTCCTGTGTTATTTACACTACCTGTGAGGTTGAGTTCGCTGTTGGGAAGCCGCGGTAGTAAGCCGGGTATTGAACCTCCCGTGGCATGCCAACTGCAGAGTGCGCTTGTAAAGTATCTATTGGCAACTTCTCTTCCCAGCGTCGTTGCCCAGCCTTCTCCCAAGCTCGAGTTCCCTCCATTCACGACCGTCCCATTGAGTGTTGATGTCCGACCCTGGTCCGGTGGCTGTCACATTCTGTGATGCCTGTGCACCACGCAAGGGTTGGCCCGGTAGTTGCGACTCAGTCAGGTTGAGCTGACCAGAAGGGACGAGGGCATAAGTAGATTGTCCGGAACCCGGCGTGGGAAGGGGGTTGGTGGTCAGATTAGCTGGGAGGGCATTCAGGGCTTCCAAGATGATGTATTGGTGAGGTGCCCATGTATTAGGGGCGTCCCTACGAATGCTAGGGTGAGTAAAGTGAGAAGGCTGGTTCGCGACATCGACACCTACCACTGCTGACCGGTCCAGTCTACGAAAGTGGTGGGGACCGTGCCATTATACTTGTTCATAACAAGATTTACTGCCGCAAAATATCCAAATGCGTTGGACTGCGACGAGAGGACTTCGTCGGGAATGATGCCAACCCAAACAGGGTAGTAAGTCGCAGCGCTGAAGAAGCTGTTGCGCGCGTTTGAGGTGAGGTTGAAGTCATAGAACGCAAGCTTGCTGGTGTCCCACATCAAATCCAAGATCCCAGCACAGATGTTAGCTGCAGTTTGGAGATGGGCTGCGCTGGCGGTAGAATTTGAGTCTCCGTAGAGGTCTGCTAGCAGCGTATGTGCTTTGTCTGGTAAGTGGAAGTACATTAGAGGAGTAGTTCAGGAAACGATGTCAGGATATTCATGCACTCACAGAGGATGCTATTGAGACAGATGGGTATGGTGTTCTGGACATTGTATGTGCGAAGGCCAGGATCGCCGAACTGAGGCAACATTTCAAACCTGGCCGTGAAGTCCCATCCACCTCTGCACCAGATGCGAGCTCGCCGTATAGAGCTTCTGCCTCCTGTTGCGTGAGAGGTGTCCCATTTGCGGGATCGTTCGCAATGAGGTAGTCTTTGGTTTGATTGGAAATTGAGATCATAACCCCCACATTTTAGACACCGAAAGCTTACCTGTGATATACGGCTCGGGACGAGGCGCAGTGTTGTTAACGGAGTAGCGGGCTAACATATAAGACTGGTTCGTATAGGGACTCGTAACCTCAATGGTGCGATTATTGGCCCACCACGCCTACTCGATCTATGCGTGTTAAATGAATAGAGGAATCCCAGGAGAGTTGTGACGTGTACCTCCGCCAGTGGTAAGGCGTATTGCAAAACAGAGGTATCGTTCGTAACGGTAACGCAGTCATACACGATCTAATCCACAACGATTAGTGCCAACAGCATACATTCAACGAGCTCGCCCTCACGTTAACGAAAAGCGGTGGCTGGGAACGATCAAGGTCTGTGAAAGCGCTTATCAGCCCGATGTCATAGAAAAAATGTAACTTCGGTCTTACAATACGTGCGTCCGCCATTGGGGATGAATCCGAAGTCATCAATTTCGTCCATGAAGTTTTGCAGTGTCGCATTGACAATGGAATAGAGCTCTGATTTCAGCAAACCTTGAATGATCCAGTAACTATCCCAATAATCTATGCAATAATCTATGCAACCGAAACCACGTCAGATGAGTCGCACGGGTCCGTAGGGAGAAGGCACCTACATTGCTCTCTAAAGCGACCACCCGGAACAATGAACGTGTGATTCAAAGGAATCAGCGTACCCTCGCATTCGCCGTTGGTATAGTCATCGCAAATAGCAGATTGATTCGTATTACGTGCGAGCTGGGTCCAATATCCATCCACGATCTGTGGGAAGGCGTTAAGGAGCGGGTCCGTGACATTGCTCAAGAAAGCTGGGTTGGTGTTGAAATTCGTTAGCACTGCAGCTTCCAGTTCTAAACCTTCTCCCAAGAAGTCGTTGTCAACAAAGTTGACCAGATCACCCTCTGTCACGGTGGTAAGGTTGAAGGTAGTAAAGTCCGCGAGAACCTGTTGTGCGGATTTGCTAGTGGGCTTGTCGACGAACGTCTTAGGATCAGAATAGAGTTGTGCGATGTTGACGGTTTGGAGTACCTAATATGTAGACTCGTGTCAGCTAAGTATGAGATGGCGGACCGAAGAAGGGGGACGTATAGACTGACCGCGCCAGGACAAAAGATTTGACCAATGCACCACGGTTGAACTGGGGGTAATGGTGCTTGGGGTGAGAGTGTCGCTGTGAGGGGCACAGTAGGACTAGGCACCGAGGTCGAGATCGTTAGAGTCGGAACCCGACGTCTCCACGAAATTTGCCGTCTCGTCGTCGGTGCCTGTGGTGCCGCCAAGGCGAGTCGTAAGAGGGAAACGAGTGCTACCCACTTGGGTACCACCATCGTCAGCAGTAGTAGCAGTGACAGCTATAAGAGGCTCGTCGGCGACGGGGTCCTTGCTTATTATGAGGACGTAGGGAAGTCTTCCCGTTCTCCCCCTCATCTTGTTCGTCGGATGAGTTTATATACATGCCTATCGCAGTGTCAATCCTTAAACCCCACGGCACCAGCTTAGAACCGCCGTCTAATCGTTGTGCACGTTCGGGAACGTTTTTCCGCTAATATATGGGCCGTGGCTGGGTTCGCAGTTGTTGACTGGTAACAAGGAAGGAAGTCGTGCAAGTCTATATGACATGTAGCAAGGCAGACAAGACGACTGGAACAAGCGAACGCTCGATCAGCTCTTCCCGCCGTCGACGCTCCTCGAGTACCTGATTTAGGAAGGACTCGCAGTCTAATTCTGCAACTGGTGACGATATTGCTCCACGTTCGCCCACTCTTTTTTCTCATCTACTGCACCGAAATTACCACCGACCAGCGTTGCTCACAGCGATGGTCGACTTTAGCGGAAGAGTAAATACGGGCCATGTCAACTTGGTAACCATCTAATCCGATGTTCGATCGCTGGTAACTGGGGATGCGGGGATCCACGTGATTCTCCCGGGTCTAGAACACACATCCAAAGGCACTCGAGGCCTTGAATGATATCGATACGACTGCCTCAAGGGAACGGTTTCGGCGAGGACATGCTCAAGGCCCATGCACTGCACTCCGTCGCCCCACGCTTCAAGATCCACGCCCTGGTTCCTCGTCGTTACACATCGTAGAGGGAGTTCATTGACTTGATACCGAGCACTAGTGGACTTGTACGCTTGTACGGGATCCATAGCTTTACTGTCGCTGGTGAGTGGTGAACGCTATACATCTGGAGGCTCGTAGAGAAAGGCTTTCCCCACTATTGCATTCCTTCTCCGCAGCTCTATCATTCAGCTCTCGAGCCTCGCGTTCCGGCGATATCAGGAATAGACTACGAAGGTGTTACTTTGCCAACCCGACCTTGCCACAACGATGGCGGATAATCGTGATCTCAATGTTTGGTCATAGGGGAGATAGGATCTGGGAAAAGCTCTGTCGTTAACCTTCTTGTCAGAGAAGCAGCTGCCAAAGTCTCTCCCGGCGCCGGGCCTTGCACACTCAGGACGGTTAGACACGAAACGACGATCCAGGTGCAGGAGACTTGGACGACAGTGCATATCCGGGAAGTTGTGGGGTTCAATCAACCGGAGGAGACGACTGGAAAACACTCCGGCGCGGCACTCGATATGGATTTGGATTCTATACATCAAGCCAAAGCCACCGTCGATGTCGTCTTGTTTTGCATACGAGGATCAAGACTAAAGAACGCGCCTACACGGATTATTGAATCCGTCAACAATCTCCTCAGAAGATACGTTACCGTTGTGCCCGTCATAAACTGTTTGGAGCGGGAAAAGAACATGGAGGGTGGTGGGACAGGAACAGGGAACGAGTTAAAGCATGGGTTAAGGTGAGACGGAACACGCCTGCATCACTGGACTACGGGATGCGAAGTACAGGGATAAAGCATTGCAATCACGGACGTCACTGGTTGCGATATTGGAACGAAGATACTTGTCGCTTCAGGATAGCGTAACACTGGAATCTATCCTCGGAGAGCACATTGCACAGAACGGAGGGTCCGAGTCTAACGAGAAAATCACGCAACGAAAGGATTCGAGTTGGTGGAGGATCATTTGGCCGTTCCGAGGTGGTAACTGTGAGGAAAGGGAGCGCGCTACATAATTCATACGCGTAGCCGAACCCTTGTGTTTGTAAATAATGATTGTTCATTGTCACAGAACTCAGTGGTGCCCGAGGCTTTCCCAATATCGAGGACAGCCTTGTTCAACCCCCCTTATGAATCCATTCCTCGCTGGCGTCTGCTCCAGAAGACCCATCTAAGAGTAACTACAATCACCGGGCAAAATATTTTCAGGGCCAGAGTCGAGCCCACAGCTGCACTATCGGAGGAGTAGCGGCTTTTGGCAGTCTCTTTCATGTTGCCGGACATTCCACGGTCACAGAAGATAACACAGGGAAACGTACTGCGTTCTATGGTCTGTGTATCTTCACACTATGTGAAGCCTCAGCCCGCTGATCGAGAACCGGTTTTGTGAAGGGTTTGGCTTTGGCAAGCGCCTATCAGCAATGACATCAGCACTAAGGAACGGCTCGTAACACCTCGAGGAAGCGGGACGGCAGACACACCAAAAACACACAGCAATCAGTTTTCCTTGGTTTAACGTATTCAGTCATCCCCAAATCCTCTCCGTTGCATATATACAACCAACAAGGCTTATTGCACCGCTACACATATCAGGGCGGAATCGTAAACCTGTACCCGAGCTAAGAATTCGCAATTACCGTAAGTAGTGATCACTGTGCTTTGAAGCTCATCGCAAGGTTCCTCTTGCTAGTGTTTCTTCCTCCAAAGTATCACCGTCTCGCTCCAGAAAATTTCATCTGTATTGATACTTCGACACTGAATTCGCGATGATGACGGATGAGGCCGTTCTCGCTATCGTGGTCCTGGAAGATAGGCGTTGGTACAAGCTCGGTGGTCAATCTTATCGTCAGGAAATATGTCACCGGATGGTAGCTCTGATGTCGAGGTTTGCACGCGGCGTACGACCAGACACGAAGCAACCGTCGAGTCTATGAAAGTACACATCTGGGAGGTTTCTGGCTTCAACAAACCCGAGGACCTCAAGAAGAACGCACCTGATATCGAAGACAAATTTGGTCCTGTCTCGGAAGCCAGATCCAGTGTCAACGTTATCTTGTTTTGTATGCGGGGTCAAAAGGTGACGGCCACGACGAAGCGGATTTTCGAGCTGATTCATGGCGTATCCAAAAAACGCATTCCCATCGTGCTCGTTATCAACCATTTGGAGCGGGAGAGGGACATGGAAGACTGGTGGAGGCGGAATCAAGGCACACTTGGAACGAGTATGAGTGGGACCAGACATACCTGTGTCACCGGGTTGCCTGTTTATGAGGAAAAGTAGCGAAGGTCGCGGGAGGAGCTCGTCGCAGTATTAAGGAGCGAGCACCCTTCTCGCGAACGTACCGCCGTACCACTGGAATCTGCTCTTAGGGGCCACCTCAATGGGAGCGGACAGACGGATGGAGGTTGGTTTACTTGGCTTCTCTGCAAACTTGGTTTTGGGGGAGCTACGTAGCACGGATTCTGTACTTGACATTGTAGGTTGGATGCATGACGCGTGAGATCTAGAGATTTGAGATGTGCACGTGGTTGACCGTTGACCACGCGCGACCACTCTAGTTGCTCAACTCATGGTAACTAACTACACTACGAGTCCCATCGTGAGCCAGGCCGCATGCAGTCTGTACTGCCGCACTGGCTGAAGTCGAATTCCGCCAGCCTGCACAGCTCAAGACCTCCGGCAACTCATTTGCTAGTACACGCAGACTAGCGTGTCCAGGCTCCACCGGTTCTGCAAAATGGTTTGGGGATACGAGCGCAACAATTCCTCGCGACTTCCTGGGCATGGCAGCTTGTCCGTCTTTTCCAGGCGGTTCGTCGCATGAAGACTGATGTAGGCGGCGACGTACAGTTAACAGTTCTCCTGAACACACTTCTTGACTTGACATAGGGTAAACCATGACCAACGAGTTTCCAAGGAAATCCACGCGGTTGCTCAGAAGCCCTTTGAACAACATTCCTTACTGCAAGACAGTGCTGTCAGGCAAATATCTATCCATCTTCAGACTCGTGAGTTGGGAATACCTGGCTTGTGTCGATCTCTGCCTGAGGGCACTTTGGCGCTCCAGGTATGGCTCTGTGCAATTCGTTTCGGCGATCAGCCATGTTTCCAGCCTTCCATGTGAAGTGGGATGCAGGGAGTCCATTGATATGAAGGTTCTGGCGTCGTTCACCCACCTGGTTTACGTTACACTCTGGGTGCGCGCGGTACGCCGCACCACGAGCTGGCTAACCGCGATAAACAGATAGCTATAAAGGCTAAAGGGTGAACTCCCCCATTGACGCCCAAGAGTCCTTGAAATGACCCCCTAGTACGCTTCCTGTACGACTGATGAATTACTTTGTGACGACCTGCCCTGTCGATCTGATCTGCAGTGCAGACCCCGCTGAACCGCCGAGCCCTTTGTGAATCATCCTGCTCCCAGGCAACAGCAAAGCAAGTCTTTACAGGAGGACGGACCCATGTCGTACGTATCAGTAACCCAGAGCAGAATAATATCACTGCCCGATGTAACTGTTGGAAACGTGGCAACAGTGAGATCTTTAGAATCCATGTCCTCGTCACAGCTGAAGGCGGGAGTAGCGCTGGCCTTGGATTTCACTCCATCAGTCGCAAGAAGGCCGACACTTGCGTTAGGAGGCACATGGGAGTTGACTTTGCCTGTCCCTATCGGGAGGATAGTAAGAAGACGGAGGCTCAGCCTAGGGTATGCTTCGGTAGTTTCTTAGATCACTGACATTGTAAGATGCTTGCTACACCACAATTCCATACTGTTCCTGCAGACATTTCTCTAAGGCAAAGCTGAAGTCCAATCCCCTTTTTTTGTAGAATACAAGTATTGTCATGTTTTCGTACAAGAGTCTTAGTCACAATCGTTAGCTATCTAGGAGTCTAACGTTTCCGGATCTCAGCCATCTCCGCCCTAAGATCAAAGTGTGTTTCGTCAGTGCGAACGATGTGTTTGACTCAGCCCCATGGATGTTTCCTAGTACCGGTCAACTCGTCGGAGACCTACCATACATGCCAGAGTGTTCTCCATCAGGGAGGACATCGTCGGGAGACCAATCCAAGAATGCATAGTCAACCCCATCACGTTTCATCTCGCTTCTTTGAATGAGACCAAGTCAACGACCTAAACTGATATCGAGCCATATTCCGAGGAAGATGCGTTACATCGATAGTAAAGCAACTTGAAAGGCAATAAGTCATTCCCTATCATCATTCGGGTTCCGTTCAGGTGAGGAATCTTGTCCAGATGACGCGACCGGGTACCGTTAAACGTCGCAGTCTAAACATCTTTGGTAGTCGCTTGTGGCAGCGATTGCTTTACGGTCCTCAGAAGGATTTAAAAGTGTGGATAGCGAGGTTCATTTGAAGGCTTGATTGTTTCACGACGCATGAGTTTGGTCCAACGGGTGTGCTGGAGGGGAGGGATCCTCCTACGAAGTGGGGGAAGCAGGGCTCTTTCCCGAACGAATGTTTTACTGGAGGGGAAGCCGCAGATTCCAATCTAACCTTGGAGTGCTTCAATTAACTTGAATGCACGATTCATTATGGTCAGCTTCATCGTTAGTACCTTCAGCGTTAGTCACGTCTACGGCGACCATTGGCGGGATCTGAGGATACGTGCATAAGATTACCAGGTGAGTGTTGCTGCAGGGGAAACAGTACCGGTGTGTGTGCATCCAAAGAGAGTGCCAGCGTACCTAGTACGTGTCGCCATCGTGGAGTACAGCAGTGACAGCCATGAATGGCTCTAGCCTCCGCTCTGTGTCATTGAGCGCATAGGTTGCCAGAGGCGTCGAGTCAATGCACCGGACCAGGTAGAGGCAACGAGACTGGAACGACGACTGGGTAAGTCTTTGCAGTGTGGGTGTCCCAGCGTTGACGAACATAAGGGACCAGTCTTGCTGACGTCCTCGACCATCTTGTCCTCCTTCGCCACACGTGAAAACACCCAGGTCGAGATGTCAACGGCATTTTTGCTCGGGCGTCACCGGCCTGCATTCTGTGACCTGAATATCTCCGCGTACTACGAAGGCTCAATCAGCTGATCGAGAACCCTTTGTGAAGGGTTGGCTTTGGGAGGGCGCCTATCGCAATGGCATTAGCACTGATAAACCTTCGCAACGCCCGGAGGGAATGGCGTGACTAATGCACTAAAAACATACGGCGGCCGTTTTCCTTGGTTTGGCGCGTTCGCTCCCCGATCCTTCTCCATCACATGCAAATGACAGAGCTTATCGCATTGCTACACACGTCGGAGCAGAATCGTAGAACTGTACGCGAGCTAAGATTCCGCGACCACTGCAAGTGTTGAGCGCTATGCCTTGAAGCTCGTCGTGAACGCGCCCCACTAGTATCTGTTCCTCTAGAACGTCATCATTTCGCCCTCGAAATCTATATTCGTATTGGCGTCCCGGAGAACCACGAAAGGGTCCTCCGACGCTGAGTTCGCAAGGATGGGGGATGATGCCGTTCTCACCGTCATGGTTCTGGGAGAGATAGGCGTGGGTAAAAGCGCCGTGGTCAATCTTATCGTCGGAGAAGACATCACCAGGGACTCCCCCGACGCCGAGGTTTGCACCAACCATACGACCAGATACGAAGCGACTATGGAGTCGACGAAAGTGCACATCTGGGAAGTTTCTCGCTTCAATCAACCCAAGAAGGACCCCAAAAAGAATGCCCCCGATATCGAGGAGAAGTTTCGTCCTATCCTCGAAGCCAAAGCTAGTGTCAACGTTGTCCTGTTTTGTATGCGGGGTCAAAAGCTGACAAGTATGACAATGCAGATTTTCAAGCTTATTCATGGTATATTCGAAAAATGCATTCCCATCGTACTCGTTATCAACCACTTGGAGCGGGAGAGGGACATGCAGGACTGGTGGAGGCGAAACAAGAGCAAATTTGGGACGGGTTTGAGTGGGGCCAGACACGTCTGTGTCACTGGGGTGCGTGATGCGAGGCATGAGGGAAAATGGCGAGATTCGTGAGAAAAACTGGTTGCAGTATTAAGCGAGTACGGGCCTTCTCGTGGATGTACTGCTGTACCACTAGAACCTGCTCTTAGGGACTACCTCGACAGGACTGGACGGACGGACGGAGGTTGGTTGACTCGGCTCCTCCACAGACTTGGCTTTGGGGGAGCTGTGTAGCGCGGACTTTGTGCTTGACGTCGATGGTTGGATGCATGAGCGCGTAATGTGAGTGACGACTCGCGACCCCACCTGTGTGTCACCATTCACGTTACATATTAGTAACAAAGATGTGACGCGATCTTCGTTACTAATTAGAGGGAGAATCTAATACTACGGTGCTGCAGCACTTGCTGCAGCACTCAGCACTGACTTAGTGGTGAGAAAACTATGAGCTAGATAGGGCAAGATTAGATCAGCTGATCCACTAGTAGATAAGAGCGCAGCATTATATAATCGTTGCGCAATCTGCCGAAACAAACTCCGGTACCGCCTCCCGACAACATCGCCTCTGCCCACTGTTTCCCACGATGTCAGGACTGTCGTGCTCGCTGTTGCCCACGACGAGCAATGTATCTCGCTTGATTATGGGCCAAATTTAATGCGGTTTTCTTTATATATTACTAGCACTGCACTATTAGCATGATAGAAAATGTTAATTAAGGTAAAAATGTAATATGGGGTACTATTGGGACACGGTCGAAAATCAACCACCCGGGCATTCCTGGAATTATAGTTCTGATGCGGGGCTGTGTCAGGTACAGTGTCCGACTCTAAGCGGAGTTTGTACTTATCTCTTATCGTCTTCCTCGCTGCTTGCAACGATGAGCACAACACTGTGGCTGTCGTGCTGCTTGACGACTATGCCCCCTTGTTCCAATTGGTCGCCTGCATCGATTTTCATGCAACAGCCGGCCCCGTCAACCTCATTTTTGCCCATGTAGCCATGCGTCAACGATCTGCAGTGTAGAGCGAGTATGTGCTCTCTCGTTTCCTATGTTGCAATAGTGATACAGGTATGTCCCCTTTCATCGCATTGTACTCCAACTCAGATTGTTCTCATGGCTGTCTCACCCGTACCCATGCAGTACAAGAGGTTGCTGCCAGGTTCCTCGTCACCGGTCCAACCGTAAGTCGCTGAGGCCAGCATGTAAGTCGAGATTAGTTTTATTCCTTCCATACCCTTACTTCGAAACTCACCGACTGTCGATAGACCTGTGTCTAGCCCCACCCTCCGCTGCTACTATCAAACGATCCGTGCTGCAGGTCAAGCATGTTGACGGCGAGGCTAGTATGTAAGTCACACGAGTTCTACTTCATGAGAAATCCTTCCGTACCATTACTTCAAACTCACTGAGCAACAGATTTGTGTTCGGATCCCCCCCTCCCCTCCTGCCCCCACCCGCACTTCAACGATCTGCAGTGCAGATCAAGCACGTCAACGAGGTTATGATATGTAAGTTGGACAAGTTTCACTCCCGAAAAATCCTTCCATATCATTGCTTTGAACTCACTGGGTGTCGATAGATCTACATCAGGCTCCCTCCCCCCCCATTTCCGTTCTTACTATTAGTTGTGCATGAACAATCTGTGCTGCTGATCCAACACGTCAACGAGGAGATTATAATATGTAAGTCGGACGGGTTTTTCTCCTGAAAAATTCTTCTGTATTGTCGCTTCGAACTCACTGAGTGCCGATAGATCTACGTCTAGCTCTCCCTCTCCCCCTCCCCCGTTCCTACTATTAGCCGCGTACGAACGATCCATGCTGCTGATCAAGCACATCAACGACGAGGCTAATGTGTAAGTCAGACGAGTTTCACTGATGAAAAATTCTTCCATACCATTGCTTCAAGCTCACAGAGCAACAGGCCCGTGCGTTCGGGTGCCCCTTCCTCCCGCTGCTACCCGCGCTTCAACGATCCACAGGGCAGATCAAGCACGTCGACGACGAGGTTAATACGTAAGTCGCATGAGCTTTACTCTGGAAAAATCCTTCTGTACCTTAGCTTTGAACTCACTGAGCAATAGGGCTGTGTTCGCCCCCCCTCTCCTGCTCTCACCACGCTCTGACGACCTGCAGCGCAGATCAAGCATGTAGATGATAAGGGTGGGATGTAAGTAGGAAAGATCTATGGTCACTCGTCCACATGGCAACTCAGGCGTTGTGAAATCAAAATTCAGTTCTAACCTTCCACCACGGACGTTCGGTGCCAGTCTGCGCATTGTAGTATGCCTATTAATGTCTTGGTTTCCATCTATTATGGTTGCCTGACTGGTCGTCTGAATACTAGATGCTTTACCTGTTCGCCAGCACTACCCGGCCCTGCCTAGGTGTATGATCATCATGTCATGCCGTCATGAGGCACTCGTATCACGACATTGTACCGGTGAAGTGCCTACATAGCCACATGATATATGTATATAACGCTGTGATTTTTTTTTTTTCAGATTGCTTACAGACCACGATGAAGAATAAACGGTGGACGGCGTCGAATCGCGTTAGAATGAGTGTTTTATCATCACCCTGACTGGTCGTCCAAATACTGGATGCTTTACCTGTTCGTTAGCGCTACCCAGCTCTGTCTAGGTGTGTGATCATCATGTCATTCCTGCAAAATCCTTCCGTACCACGGCTTTGAACTCACTTGAGCAACAGAGCCGCGCTCTGGCCTCCCCCCCTCCTTCCTGCTTCTGCTCATCTACAAATGTTAGGCTACAAGTGTTAGGCGTCAGAGTGGCCGGCCATTTCACGCTTAATGGTCACCTCTTCCCTGTATAGTACGTGACAGGACTTGCTGAGCACTCAAAGAATTCAAAAACCGTAGGAAGTGGATGCTGTAATTCGTCCAGTTTGCAGATAGGCTTGTGCATCAAATGATCTGCTGCGCAGATAGGTATGTGGATGCTGATGGCAGTGTCAACCGATTTACATTCAACTTCCCCCAATGTCCACACGCCATTTAGTCTCGTCTGTCATTCCTCGGCTACCTGCCGTTCTGTGGGTCCTCTGTAGCGTACCGTAGGTATTGTTGTGCTTACAGTACAATGTTAATATGGAATCACATTGTTAATTGTATTGGAAGTTCTTCTAGCCAAAGTAACTGATAACTAATTCCAATAACATTCTGCACTCAGTCCGAGTTTGAGTCAGCACTTGTAGCTGAGCATACAGAACTAGTTCTAACATGTGTGGTTGAAGCCTTTATTGTGCGAGTGCGATGAGGCTGGTAAACTGTTTCCCCTCGTGCCTGACGCTCCTTGTTGTGGATGACCCTTGCCCTAAGTTCTTCATCTGTCAGTCTAACCCATTTGCAAGTCTCTGAATTCAGGGCATCAAGTAGCTTCTCCACCTCTGCCTGGCCACCAATCTTTGAAGGGTTCCGCACTGCACCTGAAAATGGCCAGCCTGTCAGCATAACACCATAGCGCTCAACAATTTGATGCTTGTAGTTAGTATAATTCATTTTGACGTTAGTTGACACTTTCTTCTTCATCAGTAAGTAGTCTGTGACATATGCATTTCATAAGATTATAATATATGAAAACTATGGGTAAAGACCCACCAAGTTCCTCCTGAATGAGGGCATGGCACTCGCTGATTAGTTTGTTGAGAGGGCGTTGGTACTTAGTCATGTTGGGCATGTCTTGACATTTAAAAAATAGATTTATACATATAAAACTCAATGACAAGCAAGGGAGACATACCAAGTCCACTGACGACCCAAGACTCGAGACAAAGTGCTAGGCGACGCGGTTCAATGTCCAGAACAGTCCGAACAAAATTCTCTGCTTTTTGGGTGAAAAAAACCTTCGGCTCCAAGAGGTCTTCGACTGTTCCTCGGACAGCTATATAAAATCCTTCTAATCCGGTTTGTGCACACAGGGCAGTCCACTGGCATTCCAATCGTAGTGTGAAAACGTTACAGAAAAAAATAACCTTACCTCCCGGTCCATGTTTGCAAAAGCAGCAGAGACAGTGTGGCTGACAGCCTTGGGGTTTGAACGCGCGATCACGACCTTCGTATCTCGAGCAACCTGGACTTCAGCATTATAAGCCTCTTGCTGCGCTGGTGTCAAGTTCTTGTAGGCAACTAGTAAATCATCTTTGTTTTGTGCCGCAAATTGTGTGAGTTTGACACGATCACCTCGGTCGCGGCCTGTGGAAGAAAATAATGACTAAAAGTGATAATATTTGATGGTGAGCTGGATCTCTACCGGCATTAACCTCGCGAAGCTTTGCTCTGATGAACGCATTCCACAAGTTGATGTGTCGGCGGTCGCGGAGGTTCTGACCCATTAGGAGCTGGACACGAGTCCACTTAAGAGACCTGGAAGTGCAGAAGAATAAGTTTAGGCGGCAAAGAGTCGAAGTGCACATACTGTCCATGAGTCTGAGCGATGTCCCTCGCCTCTTGGGCATAAGCCCCCCATGTGCTAGCAATATCACTGGCAAGTTTCATTTGCCTAGTGCGACGCTCCTCCTTTTGACCGCTGCTGAGCTTAGGACGTACACGCTTACCATGTAGAGTAGTTGTGCGAGCCATCTCAGTGAAATGCCAGACTGAAAATGTAAAACCACACCATTTTATATCCTGGATGGAGGGGAAGGCACACCATAAATTAGGCGAGAGTCGAGACCAATGATATTACAGTAATCTATTCTGTTTTGCTGTGGGCTAGTGGTCAGGGTGGTGCAAAACCTGACCAGGCATGAATATATAGGCTTACCTGAGTAACATTTACCTCGGGCCAGAGGATGCAGAGCCAACGCAACTTGCGAGTGGTGCTATGCATCGGAGCCGAGCAGAGGAGTGGTTATGGCCAATCCAAGATCACTGGCATCATCTGGCATCCACCCGCTAGAAATAGCTATGGTATGTAGGCTGTCAGTTGCGCGCCGTGTCTGACACCGGCAGTTTTTACATCAGCCACACATCCCGGTTCACTAGACACTGGAATGGGTTCGATGTTCAGTATCTGCGGTGGGGGACGAAGTACCTCTTGGAACGCACCTTTCCCCCGCGAGAGGGGGAGCGTTAGTTGGTAGAGATAGGCGTGATAATCCCTCTTCACAAGATACCTTGAGGGACCAATGAAGTCGACTTGCCGTCCGTTCTTGGGGCCCAACGACAGCCACTGGCCTTCTATCACAAGCCACCCAGCACGTCTCAAGTCCTGCAAGCCGCTCGAGGTGCAGTGATAGCTCTTCAATGTTGCTTCGGTAGCCATTCCCTGCCTGTGATAGGCCGGTTGGCTGTATTGCTCATGGACTTGTGAACGAACAACAGAAGACACAGGCAACAACCGCCTCCAGCCTGCATTGAGACTCATCGGTGTCAATTCCCCTGTGAGTTGTAGAGTTAGATGTCATCCCCAGTGCGTCAGAGAGAATAACTACGTACATTACTCGGCGAGGTCTCGCAGGCGTGACTCCAGCCTTGTCGGCTGCATTGCTCATGGACTCGTGGACTCACAGCATAAAACATGCATAATAACAGCTACCACGATGCAGCGAAACTCCCGAGGCTGGGACGTTTCCCCTCTCAACTCCAAACGCGTTAGCTGTAGATGTCAGTCTCGAATTATTCTACAGCCATACCACCCAGTAGCATTAGGTGCTACCCTCCGGATGTGTTAGTGTGAAGGATCACTTGGAAAGATGGAAGAGGAGTGGTGCAACAAGTGAGACGGGCTTGTGTATCAACGAATTCAGTAGATAGTTTCAATGGTAAATTAACCAACTGACTGCTGAATTTCGTCACCTGCCAGTAGTGCTCGTTTTGACCGCGAGATGCTGGATGTCGATGAGTCTGAGTTCGGAGGTATCAGTAATGCACTGGTGGTGCGAGGAAACACGTTGATTACCCATGACAAGCCTTGTCAGATTTTCATGAGGTTGCACTATATCGAACTGCTCTCATTGTGGTGGACACTTTGGTGCCATTCCATCCTGACCTGTGTGAGCTGAGCAGTGGTCAAAAAGACGTCAACAGGATGGCGGTTTGAGGAAAAACATGTCGATGTGATAAGTCTTGTTGCAAGTTTGAGGAGAACGCACTGATAAGCCTCGTGGCAATCCTCGTGTCGTGCTTCATCGATGCAGCAGACCGGCCTCGGTGTTATTCACGTTGGCGGTTTGAGGAAAACGTGTTGATTGCTTATGATAAGCCTCGTGTCATGTTTCATCGATGCAACAGATGCTTCGGCACCATTCTATCATGAGTGGGATGAGCCAGGAGTGGCGTTCAAATAATGATAATATTAGCATGTGTAGTGAATGTTTGTATGATTGTAACTTAGAACTACATGATATTCTATGTAATCCCACCAGCTAGGTCCCACTGTAGTCGAATGCACGTCCATATGAGTTGGTGGAATCCTTGCAAGAGTAAGATGCTCGATCATGGATGCTTTAGAGCCATTCTATCCTGAATTGAGTAGCCATGAACATCAGCATGATGGGGCACCATGCCATCGCAGATGTTCGTATGATTGTATTGTAGAACTCCCTCTCGCAATTCCTTACTGACGAAACACAACAAAAGTTACATTATAGTAGTGTACTAGACATGTCATCTAATACTGTGGTACCCGATCCAACGTATCTCCAAGACGGAAAGCTTCACCATCGTTGTCGTCACTATCGTCCTCTTCGTATTCATCGCCAGTTCCATCGCCCGTGACTCGCGGTTGGTATCCAATAGGTCTACAACCTGTATAACTGGGCATCTCGTATATCTTCTGCAACTGTGCACGATGAAAATCATTGACACGAACTCTTTCAGTGTACATTGACTCCATCTCAAAGGCGAGCTCCGACGACCCCGAATCCTGAAATCCTTGTGCAGCGACCTTCATCTGCTCACCATCGAAATCGAGCCATGCTTGAAGTCTTCGAATCTCGACATTGAGTCGAGTAATCTCCTCTTGTGATCGCTGAAGCTTGTAGTACTTCATCATCATCTCATGATTATCCGGTAAGGCCCACGGCTTCTCCAGTATCTCGTAGTGTGAATGTTTCAAAAGCGAAAATTCTCCTAGCAGGCTGTAGCTGATCACTTCCGCATAGTCAAGCTTAGGGCGCGGTGGACGTTGACGAGGTGCTAATTTATTATATCGCTCGAGAGCGGCGTGGATGGCAGCCGAACGCCTGCTAATTGCTTTAGAAATGTGCTTATGCATCTTATAGCCTACACGCAGTTCAGCAATTTATGTTACCCGTTCGTTTGCACATACCCGTTTTCGCGAGGTTGGCCTTTGAGAGTTCAAACATTCGCTGCACAACCAAACCTTCAAGTTCCTCTACCGCGCGAATGAAGGCACGGTGCTTCATGTATTTGCGGGCATTGATGTACTCACGGTGCAGAGGAGTCCAGCGGTCGGTGATGTTGTGCTGGCATTCGAAGTTGGCCACGACGTTCAGCTGCAGCTGATACTTCTGGAGTGCGGAAGCATACTCGGCATTGATAGCATTCGTCCCTTGCCGAGCGCTTTTGTTAAGGCCTGCTGTTGAAGTAAATTCAGCGGGTGTATAGGTAAGATACGGAACCTGGGTGACGCTGCCATAAGTTGCTCTATACGATGCGTCAGGGTCAGTTGCACGGGAGGGAGATGCTGTTACATACTCTGCGAAGTTCAATTTTTCTAGCAGTTCAACATACTGTGTTGCGATCGAGGTAGCATCTGACTCCCCCACACATCGCTTCAAGTATTCAAGTTCCTCTCGATGCCAGGACTCGAAATCGTCATCAGTGATGTCCTTACTGCGCTTGAATCGCTCTAGTTCCACCAGGTGGGTTTGGATAATATACAGCGCCTGCTTGTAATTATTGTAGAGGAATCGACCTGCCAGAAGAAATCTAGATCATATTGGATCATGACTCAGCACAAACCTTACTTAGCTCGAGATATTTATCCGAATCCCATTGGCTGAAATGGAGATCTAAGAATTGTTTCCAATGGAACTCTGATGCGTGACGTATGAGTGGTGCTGTATTATTAGAACTTGAGAATATGCGCTCACAGGTTTCTAAGTCTTCGTTGCTGAATCCTACCTGATAAAGTGGGTGATTCTCCAGTTGACACAAATGATTGTGGGCGAATCTGTGGAAGGCGTTGACCACTACCTTCAGCCATTTTTCCTGCACCTCATTTCTGAGTGAGCTTGAGGCGATCGTCTTCTTAGACGCACAGCCCACATCATGCCCAACAGCTTGGTCTTCCCCACAAACGTCGAGCAACCGACTAACAGCCGCCAATCCATACTTCGCACTATGAGCGACGTGAGTGCCTGAATAACAAATTGATAAGTCACGTACAGTTCTCCACTTTGTTTCATTTCCGCGATACACTCTACGAAGCCATGACGGCAGGCCATTACAAAGATACCGGTTTGTTCGAATACTTGAATTTGATTTTCTTCGATGGCCTTTGCAGCGGTCCAGTTGTCAGTGCAAGTAGTAAACCGCTTTTCTCTGGCAGCCTCGCCTGGCCTATCCCACACTTCGTCCTTAAACCTCTCCACCTCAGCGTGAGGAATGAAATAATCGCTGTGAAATAATCGGGAGTCTGCAGATCCTGACCCATCCAAGCGCTTGGCAGATTGATTGCCATCCATACTGTGTAGCCACGCAGGGCTCAATGGAGGTTCATCAGGTTGCTGTAATGGCTGTTAGGCACATGGCGGACTCCAAAGAACTGCTCTAACCTCGAATGCACATGCTGGGCAAGCCCCACGTAATTTCCACACAGGTCCATCACAGCCCAGAGCCTGCTTAAGTAACGTATGCACAGATTGGAGGATATTAAGATAAACATCGAATGTGGCAGAGAGTTGAGCACGGAGGTGTTGAGAATATGTGATCTAGAATACAGATTAGATTGAACCTTGTACGACCATAACCCACTTACGTTTTGCAAGGCACAAAGCACCTTCATCATTGCTTGAAGACTAAACGACGACTGGCGACGTCGTATCTGGTGGTACAGCTCAAGGCATTCTAACCTGATTGCAATGCGAGGTTGGGAAGGCGAACACCTGAGTAACCCTACACATAGTAAGGCTGCATTTGCGCTCTCATCAGCTTTCTGGATCACGTTAACATGCTGCTCGTACTCTAGACTGTCAGCACTAGAGCACCCTACCATTAGTTAATTATTGCTTACTTACAAAAGACACCGATGACATCTACGTGAAAGACGTGGTCGCCAGCCAGCTCCTCGGGTCCATTATGCTTCCATGCCAGATAGCGATCCACCAGGGTCGGCAACTGTGCTTGCCACGCTTGATGGGCATGTCTGTTGCACTGTGCACGAGGGCACGTATCATGGCAGCGATGGGACCAGGGTTGACTGTATAGATTTTAGAGAAAGTTTCAGGGTATATTGGCCAAGGCGAGATCGAATGCACGAATGCATGAATGGCTGAAAATATTTCAAGTACACCAGATGGGCGTCGTTGAGCTTGTTGTCGAGCCTGTCATCATTATCTTCGTCCAGTGGTGGTAGTCCAATGGTGCCCCGATCACCATCGCTGTAATCCAGACCACCGTTTGAGCTGCAGTCGAGGTCATCTGTATCACCAATCTCCATGCATGCTTCTGCCAGACGCGCTTGCATGGACCGGGTATTGGCTAACTAATCTTCGGCAAGAAGTAAGAATGAAGTTGAGATAGCGTACCTCGTGCCTCCTCCTGTTGCTTTTCTCGCACTAGCCTTGCCCTCTGAATTTGCGAGATTGATGCGGTGCTCGTAGTGAGAGAGAGCGATGATGATAAAACACTCATTCTAACGCGATTCAATGTCGTCCACCGTTTACTCTTCATCATGGTCTGTAAGCAATCTGAAAAAAAAAAAAAATCGCAGTGTTATATACATATATCATGTGGCTATGTAGGCACTTCACTGGTACAATGTCATGATAAGAATGCCTCATGACGGCATGACATGATGATCATACACCTAGGCAGGGCTGGGTAGCGCTGACGAACAGGTAAAGCATCTAGTATTCGGACGACCAGTCAGGCAACCATAATAGATGGAAACCAAGGCATTAATAGACATACTACAATGCGCAGACTGGCGCCGAACATCCATGGTGGAAGGTTAGAACTGAATTTTGATTTCACAATGCCTGAGTTGCCGCATGGACGAGTGACCGTAGATCTTTCCTACTTACATCCCACCCTTGTCGTCTACATGCTTGATCTGCACTGCAGGTCGTTGGAGCGTGGATGGGAGTGGGAGAGGGGGGGGGGGGGCGAACACAGTCCTATTGCTCAGTGAGTTCGAAGCTAAGGTACGGAAGGATTTTTCCAGAGTAAAGCTAGTGCAACTTACGTATTAACCTCGTCGTTGACATGCTTGATCTGTCCCGCAGATCATTGAAGCGCGGGTAGCAACGGGAGGAGGGGGCACCCGAACACAGGCCTGTTGCTCTGTGAGCTTGAAGCAATGGTACGGAAGAATATTTCATGAGTGAAACTCGTCCAACTTACACGTTAGCCTCATCGTTGACGTGCTTGATCAGCGGCACGGATCGCTCGTACATGGCTAATAGTAGGAACGGAGGATGGGGAGAGGGGGGGGGGGGGGGCTAGACGTAGATCTATCAGCACTCAGTGAGTTCGAAGCGACGATACGGAAGGATTTTTCAGGAGTAAAACTCGTCCAACTTACACATTATAATTTCCTTGTCGATGCGTTGGATCAGCGGCAGATTGTTCGTGCACGACTAATAGTAAGAACGGGGAGGGGGGGGGGAGGGAGCCTGACGTAGATCTATCGACACCCAGTGAGTTCGAAGCAATGATACGGAAGGATTTTTCGGGAGTGAAACTCGTCCAACTTACATATCAGAACCTCGTTGTCGACGTGCTTGATCTGCACTGCAGATCGTTGAAGCGCGGGTGGGGGTGGGAGTGGGGGGAGATCTGAACACAAACTTGTTACTCAGTGAGTTCGAAGCAATGGTACAGAGGGATTTCTCATGAAGTAAAACTCGTGTGACTTACATACTAGCCTCATCATCAACGTACTTGACCTGCGGCACGGATCGTTCGATAGTAGCAGCAGAGGGTGGGGCTAGATGCAGGCCTATCGACAGTCAGTGAGTTTCGAAGCAAGGGTATGGAAGGAATAAAGCTAATCTCGACTTACATGCTGGCCTCAGTGACTTCGGTAGGATCGATGACGAGGAGCCTGGCGGCAATCTCTTGTACTGCATGGGTACGGGCGACACGGCCATGAGAACAGTCTGAGTTGAAGTAAAATGCAATGAAAAGGGACATACCTGTATCACTATTGCAATGTAGGAAACAAGAGAGCGCATACTCGCTCTACACTGCAGATCATTGACACACAGCTACATGGGCGAAAACGAGGTTGACGGGGCCGGCTGTTGCATGAAAATCGATGCGGGCGACCAATTGGAACGAGGGGGCATAGTCGTCGAGCAGCACGACGGCCACAGCGTTGTGCTCATCGTTGCAAGCAGCGAGGAAGACGATAAGAGATAAGTACAAACTCCACTTAGAGTCAGACACTGTACCTGACACAGCCCCGTGTCGGAACTATAATTCCGGGAATGCCCGGGTGGTTGATTTTCGACCGTGTCCCAATAGTACCCCATATTACATTTTTACCTTAATTAACATTTTCTATCATGCTAATAGTGCAGTGCTAGTAATATATAAAGAAAACCGCATTAAATTTGGCCCATAATCAAGCGAGATACGTTGCTCGTCGTGGGCAACAGCGAGCACGACAGTCCTGACATCGTGGGAAACAGTGGGCAGAGGCGATGTTGTCGGGAGGCGGTACCGGAGTTTGTTTCGGCAGATTGCGCAACGATTATATAATGCTGCGCTCTTATCTACTAGTGGATCAGCTGATCTAATCTTGCCCTATCTAGCTCGTAGTTTTCTCACCACTAAGTCAGTGCTGAGTGCTGCAGCAAGTGCTGCAGCACCGTAGTATTAGATTCTCCCTCTAATTAGTAACGAAGATCGCGTCACATCTTTGTTACTAATATGTAACGTGAATGGTGACACACAGGTGCGCGACCCCATGGCACTACTCCACGGGTCCCATCGCAGGCCCTACTGCTTCAGCGGCGGAGCGGTGGAGTAAGGGGCGCTAGTAGCGCAATAGGGTGCACGGCGATCAATGCTTCGGCCCACGCTGGACTCAAAATACCGGGCAAATGTGTGAGGGCGACGAGTAGTCTTCTGGTCTCATAATTATGTATGTGTTTCGTGGCCGTATTAGTGTTCCGTGTGGACGTGGGCTGCCGAGACCGCTGTCTCAACATATACATACTACTCTGTACTCGCTTGACCAGACGTCAAATTCTTGTCAGTACGGCTCACAACACGGTCTGGCAATACATCTGATAGTACTAGCGTGCCCAAGTTCCACCCGTTCTACGAAGTGGTTGCCGGGTTTTGAGCACGACAATTCCTCACAACCTCCAGGCAATGACGAATCCATACTATTTTTCTCGTGCAACTCGTCGCACGAATGCCAATGTAAGTAATGTCATGTACTTCTCCTGAGCAAACTTTATGACCGGTCTGGGTATAGAGTAACCCATGGTCATTGAATCTCCAAGGAAGCTAATGCGCTTGCTCAGAATCCCTTCGAATAACGTTTCTTACCGCAAGGGAGCGCTGACAGGCAAATATCTATTCGCTCATCGGACTCGTGAGTTACAGATGCCTGACACGTGTCGATCTCTGCCCGAGGGCACTTTGGCGCTTTAACTTCACGGATTTGTCCAATTCGTTTCGGCAATCGATCTTCCAACCTTCACTGTGAAGTGGGAGAAAGGGAATTTATTACATGAAGGTTCTGGCGTCGTTCATCCACCTGGTTTACATTACACTCTCGGTGCGCGTGGTACGGCACGCCGCGAGCTGGCTGACCGCGATAAACAGATAGATATAAAGGTTACGAGGTGAAGCTGCCGTTGGCCCACAGGAGTTCGCCAAATGGTGCCTGGTGAGTTTTCTGTACAACTAATGAACTACCTTGTGACGAGCTGTCCTTTCAATCTGATCTGCAGTGCTGAACCCGCTGGACCACGGAAGCCTTCGCGAATCATCTTGCTCCCAGGCAACAGCAAAGCAAGTCTTCACAGGAGGACAGGACTTGTGTCGTACGTATCAATAAGCCACGGAAGGGCAGTGCCACTGCCAGATGTAACTGTCGGAAATGTTACAACGGTTAGATCTTTAGAATCCGTGTCCGCATCACAGGTGAAGGCGAGGATAGTACTGGTCTTGAATTTTACTCAATCGGTCTCCAGAAGGCCGACACTTGCGAAAGGCAGCACGTGGAAGTCGACTTTGCCTATCCCTACCGGGAGAATAGTGAGAAAACGGAGGTTCGCCCCAGGGCACACTTGGTAGTTTCTTACATCGTTGGCATTGTAACGTGCTTGCTACACCAGGAGGTAATACTCCTGCGGATATTCCTCATCCACCCAAGGCTTAGGCTCCATTCCCTTGATTTGTAGAACGTATGTACGTGTGGTTTTTTCGTACAAGAATCACAATCGTTAGGTATCGAGCATATAACGTTTCCGAATCTCAACCATCTCTGCTCTGAAACCAAAGTGGGTTCCGTCAGTGCGACAATATTGTCCCAACCCCGTGAGTGTTCCCTAGTGTGGAGAAAACCTGTAGTAGGCGTACCATGAATAAGTGTTTCCTATCAGGGAGGACATCGTGGCTGTAATATCACGGGAGACCGATGCAAGACCGTAGCCGACCCATTCATGCTCCTCCACGCTTCTTTGATTGAGACCAAGTCGATGACCTAAACTGATATTGAGTCATATTCCGAGAGAGATGGGTTACATCGGTGCAAAGTACAGCAACTTGCAAGACAATACACGGGTCATCCGTAGCACCGTTCTGGTTCCATTCAGATGGGGAGTCGTGTCAGATGACATAACCAAGTGCCGCCAAGGCTCGCAATTTGAACGTCCCTGATAGTCGCTGTTTATAGTGATTGCAGTAAGAGTCTCGGAACGAGTTAAAAGACTGGATAGCGCAGTCCGTTTGATGGCTTGGTTGTTTCATGACGGATGGGTTCGGTACAACGGGTGTGCTCGGGGGGTGGGAGCCGGATTGGGTCCTCCTGCGAAGCAGTGGCAGGGGGGTTTTTCCCGATCGAATATCTTACTAGAGGGGAGGCTTGGGTGCTTCAATCCACCAATTCATTACGGTCGGCTTCATCTTTAGCGTCAGTCACGTCTACGTTGACCATTGGTGGGAGCTGAAAATACGCGCGTAAGATTACCAAGTGAGTGTTGCTGCGGAGGAAGCAGTACCGGAGTGCATACATCCAAAGGGAGTACCAGCGTGCCTTACACTTCTCCACATCGTGGAGTACAGCGGTGACCATGGTGAACCTCTGCCTCGTGCAATCGACTGCGTAGGCTGCCAAAGACGTCCATTCAATCCACTGAGTCAGGTATAGGAAACGAGACTGAAACGAGTGACACTTTCCAGCGCGGATGCCCCAACCTTGACATATGCAAGAGCCCAGTCTTACTGGAGTCCCCGACTGCCATAGCTTCCTGCGCCGCACGTGGAAAGGTCCAAGTGGAGATGCCAACGGCATTGGTTTGGGGGCGTCACCAGCCTGCCTCCATCCGGACCACGGCACCCATCAGAGGGCGGAGGGATGCAGGTGAACATGCAGCGAGTAGAGAGTAGGTTATCAAGGAGGGATGCCAAATTCGACACAGTTCTGTACGATCGCTTATCTGTAGTATGTTGAAGGCTGACATATCTGTTGAGACACTGATCGAGACAACCCGAGTTCAAGCGAAATGCGTAAAAAGTGAAATCATATTTTACGAGGGACGAAGGGCGCAAGCCTGGGTGCGCCCACCCAAACTACGAAATAGTCAAAGGTATATAAAGGTAGGTACCACGAATACGATCGTTATGAGACGAGACGCCCACTCGTCGCCCTCACATAGTTGCCTGCCTGCCCGAGCCTCCGCATATCCGTATTAGTTGCTACCGCATTAGTCTCTTCGCTGCCTAGACCCTAAAATTATCCAGGCTCTAATAGATCACGTTCAGTGGCAGCACTTACTCTTACACCGATAACCTTGGAACTATCAGACAGCGGGAAAGGATCATTTCAAAGACAAGCCGCCCTTCCCGAACGTAGAAAGACACCCTGTAAACCCCTTTACGCCTTGTCCTGGGCTCGTATCACACGTGCAGCACTGTGCCCCGCCCCAACGGGACGGCTTATCTACGTTAACCAGTCTACCGAACCCCTCTGGTAAGCCAAGACTGGACAATGGTGGAAGGGTGAAAAACATGTCCAAGGGTACTCGGGCACGAGATGAGATGATAGTTTGTTGGACGTGTATCCGCAAGAGGTGGTTTCGAGATTGACGGGGTTTGTCATTGGCCCTGACATATTTCTCAACGTCAAACTAGGTAGTCTTCAGATTCAGAGTCTGCCAGTGCCACGACATCGTCTGCACGGAAATATGTGGTTAGGGTCGCTAACCACTACGGCCTTGCACACTCCTCCATTATAGTGAAACAGTACAGCAGTGCACAGTCTGCAAAATGAAAAGCTACGAGTCAACATTTGAGAATGATGAGGCAGTCGAATTATAAGCACTACGATCACTGGACTGAAATGCAGAATCATGTCGTGGGAAAATTTGCAGTGCAACAGATAAGCGCCACTGATATCGGTCACTCTACTGTTGTCGTCTTCGAACGTTGAACGTAGCCCTCACGCGCGCAACGCTTCACGCTGACCTGTTACAAGTATCACTCATCTGCATATAAAAGGTTCATATTAGTTCAGTGTACATGGCTCCCGGGCGTGTCAAGAAGTTTCTGGGTTCGCTGCCGTTTGCCAATGCCACTCGCTCTCGTCGCTCCCACGACCGTCATGGCAGTGGTGCAATCAATTCCACTCCAACTACTACCACTGAAGCTACGGCTGCGGGTAATGTCATCTTTATATCTGCCAATGTGGCCCTTAATTGTAGCTGCAGAAGCCAGCAGTCTGACCGATAGTGTAGCCAACCTGGCTCCTGTTGTTACTAGAGGCGAAGTCATGGCAGCAGGTACTGTTTTCTTCGTTCATTTTCTACCTTTCAACTGATTTTTAAGATTCAGATGTAGTGGCCAGTGAGCCCACGGTTGAAATGACTGGTCTAGGTGACGTTGATACTACTGCTGGTATGACGCTGACATTTGGTGGACGTGGATATGCCTGATGTCGAGGGGTAGAGACCACTCCGGCACCTTCCGCATTTCATTTGGATCCTAAGAAGGCTAGAGAATACATGGAAGATATAAAAAGGTTTCGAGTTCTAGTTATGGGGAGAGCAAATGCTGGCAAGACAACCATCCTCCAGAGGGTCTGCAACACTGTGGATAAGCCTGAGATATTTGATGGAAAGGGGAAAAAGGTATGGTGATCAGAGTTTCTGACACCCATCTAATAGTTTACAGATTGACAATGCTGTCGTGCAAGGCACTTTGGGGGTAAAGTTCCTGCTCGAGTGATGACAAATGGAGTTGGGGCTGACTACTCTCAGCGTGGCTACCATAACATCGAGCATGAGCTTGTGTTTCAAAGCAACCCAGGTTATGTATTCCATGACTCTTCTGGATTTGAAGCAGGTTCTACACAGCAGTTTGAAAGTATGAAGAAGTTTGTCATTAGCCATGCAACTACAAACTCATTGGAGAACCGCATTCATGCAATTTGGTAAGAGCTACCTTGTGGCTCTGGACTTGACCTACCATCGGATATAGGTATTGTATCCCCATGACTGACTATGAAAGGACCGTCACTGCTGCAGAGCAGAAGTTTTTTAATGAGTGTGACACAGGGCATGGTATGTTCATTCTGAGAAATTTGTCAATCACTTATTGGCATCTGTTTAGTCCCTGTGGTAGTCCTGCTGACAAAAGTGGATGTTTTTCATCTGGTAGCCGTTGAGGAACTTCTGGATGAAGGTTTGGAGATGGAAGAAGCAGAGAGAGGGACTATAGCAAGGGCATCTCAGTTATTGGAGAAGTGGCAGGTGCACATCAGACACATACTGGATCGGTGCAAATTCCCACCTAAATTCTATCTGCCACTGACAAGTAAGCATTTTACTTGTAACAGAGGTCAAAATTGATGCAAGAGTCCCTACAGAGATGCATGAAGAGGGTACAGATTGTGCTGCATTAATACAGTGCACAGCAAGTGCCCTGAATGAGGAAGGCTTGGAGAGGCTACTCATATCAACACAGCAGTCAAGCATTGCATTGTGCATTGAATTTGCTATGAGAAAGTAAGTGAGAAATATGGGCTTAGTGCAAATTCTTATACTGTGAAGGGTGGTTGGAAGAGTATTACGAGACAGAAAAAAAGAAGGCCAAGGATTGGACATGAAGGGTTTGGAGTCCAGTATCCTTGGTTGGTTTCCCAATCATACAGTGAGTGGTCAGATTGTAGTGTCACAGTATTTGCTGAATGCAGCGGATATACTGATATATGGTGCATGTACTGGGAATGACAGTTTGTAGGTGACATCAGGACAAGTTCTACTATGTTGTTTACTGAGTGGTTTGATCACTGGACAGGTTGTGAGTGAGAATCTTGGCAAAGTGCTGGGGATCTATTGAGTGTGCCTCCACTCCACTTCTGGTGGCATGGCAGAATGTGTGTAATTTCACAGAAGGGATGGACTCTGCTGACTGTTCTTACTGCTACTATACATGTGGGGTGACAGTTTGTGAGTGATCTTGTGGCAAGCTGGCTGGATGTCTACTGACTGGGCTCACTTCCACTATGTATTTGTGGCAAGACAGTGGGTGAGTGATTGTGTGGAGAGCCAGCTGGACATCTGTTGACTCAGTGCCACTTCTAATTTGCTTGTTTATGGCATGGCAGGCTGTCAGTGATTTCATGGAAAGCTTGACTGGACATCTGCTGACTAGTCACACTTCCACTGTACTTGTTTGTGGTTTGGCAGAATGTGAGTTATTTCATGGGAAACTTAGCTGGATGTCTGTGAACTAGCCTCACTTCCATTTTGCTTGATTGTGGCATGACAGGTTGTGAGTGACATCATGGCAAGCTTAGCTTGATGTCTGCTGACTGGTCTGACTCCCACATTGCTTGTTTGTGGCATGACAGCTTGTGAGTGATTTCATGGCAAGCTTAGCTGGATGTCTGCTGACTGGTCTCACTTCCACTGTGCTTGTTTGTGGCATGACAGGCAGTGAGTGATCTCATGGCAAGCTTAGCTGGATGTCTGCTGACTGGTCTCACTTCTACTGTGCTTGTTTGTGGCATGACAGCTTGTGAGTGATTTCATGGCAAGCTTAGCTGGATGTCTGCTGACTGGTCTCACTTCCACTGTGCTTGTTTGTGGCATGACAGCGAGTGAGTGATTTCATGGCAAGCTTAGCTGGATATCTGCTGGCTGGTCTCACTTCCACTATGCTTGTTTGTGGCATGACAGGGAGTGAGTGATTTCATGGCAAGCTTAGCTGGATGTCTGCTGACTGGTCCCACTTCCACTGTACTTGTTTGTGGCATGACAGCTTGTGAGTAATTTCATGGCAAGCTTAGCTGGATGTCTGCTGACTGGTCTCACTTCCACTGTGCTTGTTTGTGGCATGACAGGGAGTGAGTGATTTCATGGAAAGCTTAGCTGGATGTCTGCTGACTGGTCTCACTTCCACTGTGCTTGTTTGTGGCATGACAGCGAGTGAGTGATTTCATGGCAAGCTTAGCTGGATATCTGCTGGCTGGTCTCACTTCCACTATGCTTGTTTGTGGCATGACAGGGAGTGAGTGATTTCATGGCAAGCTTAGCTGGATGTCTGCTGACTGGTCCCACTTCCACTGTGCTTGTTTGTGGCATGACAGCTTGTGAGTAATTTCATGGCAAGCTTAGCTGGATGTCTGCTGACTGGTCTCACTTCCACTGTGCTTGTTTGTGGCATGACAGGGAGTGAGTGATTTCATGGAAAGCTTATCTGGATGTCTGCTGACTGGTCTCACTTCCACTGTGCTTGTTTGTGGCATGACAGGGAGTGAGTGATTTCATGGCAAGCTTAGCTGGATGTCTGCTGACTGGTCTCACTTCCACTGTGCTTGTTTGTGGCATGACAGGCAGTGAGTGATTTCATGGCAAGCTTAGCTGGATGTCTGCTGACTGGTCTCACTTCCACTGTACTTGTTTGTGGCATGACAGCTTGTGAGTGATTTCATGGCAAGCTTAGCTGGATGTCTGCTAACTGGTCCCACTTCCATTGTGCTTGTTTGTGGCATGACAGGGAGTGAGTGATTTCATGGCAAGCCTAGCTGGATGTCTGCTGACTGGTCTCACTTCCACTGTGCTTGTTTGTGGCATGACAGGCAGTGAGTGATTTCATGGCAAGCTTAGCTGGATGTCTGCTGACTGGTCTCACTTCCACTGTGCTTGTTTGTGGCATGACAGGGAGTGAGTGATTTCATGGCAAGCTTAGCTGGATGTCTGCTGACTGGTCTCACTTCCACTGTGCTTGTTTGTGGCATGACAGCTTGTGAGTGATTTCATGGCAAGCTTAGCTGGATGTCTGCTAACTGGTCCCACTTCCACTGTGCTTGTTTGTGGCATGACAGGGAGTGAGTGATTTCATGGCAAGCCTAGCTGGATGTCTGCTGACTGGTCTCACTTCCACTGTGCTTGTTTGTGGCATGACAGGGAGTGAGTGATTTCATGGCAAGCTTAGCTGGATGTCTGCTGACTGGTCTCACTTCCACTGTGCTTGTTTGTGGCATGACAGGCAGTGAGTGATTTCATGGCAAGCTTAGCTGGATGTCTGCTGACTGGTCTCACTTCCACTGTGCTTGTTTGTGGCATGACAGGGAGTGAGTGATTTCATGGAAAGCTTAGCTGGATGTCTGCTGACTGGTCTCACTTCCACTGTACTTGTTTGTGGCATGACAGCTTGTGAGTGATTTCATGGAAAGCTTAGCTGGATGTCTGCTAACTGGTCCCACTTCCACTGTGCTTGTTTGTGGCATGACAGGGAGTGAGTGATTTCATGGCAAGCCCAGCTGGATGTCTGCTGACTGGTCTCACTTCCACTGTGCTTGTTTGTGGCATGACAGGGAGTGAGTGATTTCATGGCAAGCTTAGCTGGATGTCTGCTGACTGGTCTCACTTCCACTGTGCTTGTTTGTGGCATGACAGGCAGTGAGTGATTTCATGGCAAGCTTAGCTGGATGTCTGCTGACTGGTCTCACTTCCACTGTGCTTGTTTGTGGCATGACAGGGAGTGAGTGATTTCATGGAAAGCTTATCTGGATGTCTGCTGACTGGTCTCACTTCCACTGTGCTTGTTTGTGGCATGACAGCGAGTGAGTAATTTCATGGCAAGCTTAGCTGGATATCTGCTGACTGGTCTCACTTCCACTGTGCTTGTTTGTGGCATGACAGCTTGTGAGTGATTTCATGGAAAGCTTAGCTGGATGTCTGCTGACTGGTCTCACTTCCACTGTGCTTGTTTGTGGCATGACAGTTTGTGAGTGATTTCATGGCAAGCTTAGCTGGATGTCTGCTGACTGGTCTCACTTCCACTGTGCTTGTTTGTGGCATGACAGGCAGTGAGTGATTTCATGGCAAGCTTAGCTGGATGTCTGCTGACTGGTCTCACTTCCACTGTGCTTGTTTGTGGCATAACAGCTTGTGAGTGATTTCATGGCAAGCTTAGCTGGATGTCTGCTGACTGGTCCCACTTCCACTGTGCTTGTTTGTGGTATGACAGGGAGTGAGTGATTTCATGGTGCTTAGCTGGATGTCTGCTGACTTGTCTCACTTCCACTGTGCTATTTGTGAATGACAGCAAGTGAGTGGTTTCATGGAAGGCATAACCAGGGTCCTGCTGAGTCATCCACTTGTGCTATGCTTGGTGGATTGATAGGATGTGAGTGATCACAATGCCTAGATGTCCTGTTGGTCAGCTGAATTGTCATCTCTTTGCTCATTTTATCCCAGCTTGTAAGTAACTTCAGGCTGCCAAGATGCAGGCTCAATGTTTTTGTTGTCTTCTTGATTGCATCATAGGATGTGAGTGGTTTGATGGTCAACTTTTCCCTATGTGATTACTTACATTTGTGATGGTCATGACTTTTCTTGATGTTAAAATCACCAGTCAGTAAGTCTCACTTAGCCATGATGTCTGGGCCTTTCCTCAAGAGGCATATGCAATCTCAGACAAACAATGCAATTGGTGACAGATTCAACACACCATGCCAAGATGCCACTACCCAGTCAATAGCTGAGCATGGTGTCAGTAAGTGGTAGTCACAGTTTTTTTGGACAATACTCATCCATTTAGGATGCTTGCTCATCTTTGAGTATTGTTACTTTTTACTGCAAAATGAGAGGTCCCCTGTGGAACAGGATGTCATCCCAGTTGCCATCAAGGAGTACAAAGGTTTCAATGTTGCAGCCACAGTTCACCAGGCTGTTGAGACAGCTGTTCAACAGCATGGTCAAAATGTGGATGAGCTGTGCCAGGCTCTTTTGCAAGTGGTTTTGGAGAACCGTATGTGTAAGTGTATATATCTAACATTTTCCAGTCTACCACTGATGAATTCTTTCAGCTTGGAGATTGCTTCCTTAGAGATATGATAGCCAAATTTCCAAGCTGTCTCAAATGGCTGTGTCAGTACAGAATAGCTGAAGAGTTGGTGAACTGCAAACTGATTTTAGAATTGAGCATGTCTATGGAGGGAAAAGTATCATTTGAGATAAAATTAGTAAAGGGTGTACATATGAATACCTGAAATTGAATGTGCATGGATTATTACTGCTTTCATCATCATATCAACAATCACCTCATTGTCATCACCAGCTTTTTCCTCCTACAGCATGCATTGGGGACCAACAAGTAGCAGCTACTTGTAAATGCCACCTTCTTCAAGACCATCATCATGCACAAATTTAGCAGACATCATTCCAATGCTACAATGCACCTGGCCCTGCTGGTACCATGGCATAAGAATGACCCACTGTCTCTCCCCCCTGGTGCTGTTGGACCTCATCTCTAATCAACCACCATATGTTCAGTTTGGAGACCTTCACCATAGGCCATGCTCTCAAAGATGACTTGTCTCCAAATATTGACCATGAACTCTTGTGCTTCCTCTTCCAAAACCTGCATTAAGATTGTAAGCCAAGGGTCAATCAACTGAATGCATACAAAATTATACATACAGGTTCAAGGCCCTCTATCAGCTTCTGAGGACCCTATTGATCCTTGAGATGTTTGACCACAAACATGATTAGGCCATTGTCTTCAAGTTCACCCAGATACCTCATCATCTGGTGTGTGATGATGGCTCAAACTTCCTGTCAATCATCATCTACTGGAGTAAAATGAAACATGAGTGTGACAATGAATGCAAATAGATCATATGACTATGTATGTTGGTGAGGCCATCCTATCCAACTTCGGCCTTGAACAACATTGCCTTATCATGGGGAACAGACTGCTTGATCATCTCCAAGCATTCCTTGGCCTTCTTGCCCTCTGCAACACTGAAGTCAAGCTTAACCAGTGGCACCCTGCACTCCTTGATGTGTACATCCTTCTCTTCTTCTTGGTCAAACACAGTTGCTTTTGCCTTCCTTTGGAGACAACTCCATTTTGACAGGTGCAGGATTGAGAGAGACATTGAGTTTGATGGGTGAACCATCATCAAGCAACATGCTCACTTCATGTTGTGTCCTCTGCAGCTTCCTCTGCAACCAACTGATGCACACAGGCTGGCCAGTATTGGGCCCTTGGATGGCATGATGTATAAGACAAAGGGTATCTGGAAAAGTGCCATGATGTGATGAACCTGTCTACATAGAAGAGCTCATCACTCTCATCATTGTTCCAGACATCTAATCAAATGCTGCATTTCTAGCCAGTCACATTCCTTGGCTTTTTGATGGTGCTCCATCATGTGATCATTCATTCAAGGGCTGCAATATGAGCTCACCCTTCCAGCATTTCACAATGGTTTATGTGACTGGAAACAAAGTCTGGGGCACACTGTATTCAGACTGAATAGTTATGTAAGAGCTATTACAGGTTCTGGGATTTGCAATGTCCAGCACCAACCAAAGCCTGCTTTGGCAGCCTGGCAGAGCTTTGGAAGGCTTGGCTCTGGCTCTGCCAAACCTCAGGCCAGGCCCAAAGCCCCCACAGGCCATGTGGAAGGCTCAGCTGGGCCCAGAAATACACTATGTGTGGCATGACAGTGAGTGAGCAATTTCATGGCAGGATTAGCTGGATGTCTGCTGACTGGTATTACTTCCACTGTGCTTGTTTTGTGGCATGACAGGGAGTGAGTGATTTCATGGAAAGCTTGGCTGGATGTCTGCTAACTGGTTTCACTTCCACTGTGCTTGTTTGTGGCATGATAGCTTGTGAGTGATTCCATGGCAAGATTAGTTGGATGTCTGCTGACTGGTCTCACTTCCACCATGCTTGTTTGTGGCATGACAGAAAGTGAGGAATTTCATCAAAAACTTAGCCAGATGTCTGCCAACTGGTCTCACTTCCACTATGCTTGTTTGTGGCATGACAGGAAGTGAGTGTTTTCATGGAAAGCTTAGCTGGATGTCTGCCAACTGGTCTCACTCCCACTGTGCTTGTTTGTGGCATGGCAGGGAATGAGTGATTTCATGGAGGGCATAGCTGGATACCTGCTCAGTGGCCATTTGTGCTATGCATGATGGATTAATAGAATGTGAGTGATCTCCAATGCCTAGATGTCCTCTGGGCCAGCTGTATTGTTCTATTTTTGTTGATTTTGTCTCAGCTTGTAAACAGCTTCAGGTTCACCAGATGCAGACTTCTTACTTCTGTTGTCTTCTTGATCACATCCTAGGATGTGAGTGGTTTAATGCTGAGATTTTTACTGCAATATTATTGAAATGTATGATGGCCTTGACTTCTCTTATCTCACAATCACCAGTTAGTAAGTCTCACTTTGCCATGGTATCTCCCCCTTTCCTCAAGAGACACATGCAATCTCAGACAAACAATGCAATTGGTGACAAATTCAATGTACTATCATCCCAGGGTGCTGCTACCTAGTCAACAGCTGAGCATGGTATTAGTGAGTGGTAGTCATAATTTTCATGAACAATACTAACCCATTTAGGATGCTTGCTCATCTTTGAGTACTGTTACTTTTTATTGCAAAATGACTATCCCCCTGCAGACATCAGCAAAACAACCCTGCTCTGCAACCTCTGTACAGCACACCATACAGAAAGGTAGTGCAAATTACAGAGCCTACAGAGAGTACAGAGGAGGGTTGTTTTGCTGATGGAGCAAGATGTCATCCCACTTGCTATCAAGGAGTACAAAGGTTCCAATGTTGCAGCTACAGTTCACCAGGCTGTTGAGACAGCTGTTCAACAGTATGATCATGGTGTCAATGAACTGTACCAGGCTCTTTTGCAAGTGGTCCTGTGTAAGTGGATCATATATATCTAGCATTTGCTAATCTATCATCATTGAATCTTTTCAGCCATAGATTTCTTGCTTAGATATAGGATAATCACACTTCCCAAGTCATCTCATGTGGGTGTTTCACTAGAGACCATTTCAATACTTCAAAAGAAACTCTGTGACCTGTCATCGAAACTGAAATGCTCAACCACATGGTTTTCACTAGCTTGAAAAGAATAACATGAATTGCCAAGCAACCAAGTTGTTTTAAGTTATTCCTTTGATACATTTATTGAGGAGCATAAGACCTTCTCCCTCCATATCTGGTCTTGAGCTCTGGTATAAAGTAGACAATGCCAAGTGGTAGAATATGTCAAAAGCAATTCAAAGGACAACACTATTCAATAGAAATTGTGAAGACTAATATATGCATTGATACTGGGGAATCTGCAGTTGACATAGTTGCATGTACACAGCCTCTCAACAGTGGCAAGTCCTGCATAGACCATAGTACCTCAATATAAGACTTTGAAAGAAAGAAAGTCTCTTATTACATGCACTGGGTCAAGAAAAGCCTTATTGGGGACTCTCACAATTGTTTGAGAGCTGTACACTGGTTACACACATGTGACATGTGTTGAGACTACCATGGATGCCAGTACTGTTAACATAATGGCTGCAGGTGATGACAACATCCACTGGAGTGGGGGGAACTGCTTGACCTGACTTCCTAGCACCTGGCAGCATTCTGCTAACTATGATACATGGTGCTGCCTGTGTCCTTGAACACCCCTGCTGACTAAGTGCTCTCAGCTCCTCACACCTCCCCTCTCCCCTACTACATGTGGCCCCCTAAAAAAGACCCAGCAGCATCCTCATCACCATCTTCACTTGCCTGTTGATGCTTGTCCTCCCATCCCTCTGCTTCTCTTTCTGCCTCTGCCTCATCCTTTTCTTTGTTTTCCTTATTGATGTTTTTCATGTATGTTTCTTGTTCTTCATGCAGTTTTGTACCTGGTCTAGGTTTGAACACCTGTAGTCTTCATGCACTGAATGCTCCCAGTAGCTGTACCCCTTGCTGGGTTTCCAGTTTGTATGTGTTTTATGCAGTGTGGCACATACCACTTTGGTATTAACTCTTGATCTGTTTTGAACATGTAGTCAGTATCACTGCAGTAGACTTGTATGAGTTGTCCTTTGTGAAAAACTACTTTTCTGGGGTGCTGCTTTATGACCCTTTTGTCAAATGTACATTTACACTTGACCACATGTTGCACAACCTCATTGTATCCATCTAGGTGTTGCTGCTCCACATATGCTATGTGTGCTGATGCTTGAACCATGTCTACTGGTGTGATGCAATTTTCTTGTCTTGTGCATTTCATGTCTACTACAAGGCTGAGTAGTAACTCCTTTTGGGTGTGTTTGAGAGCTGGTAGTAGGATGTGGTTGTTTAACACCTGTACTGCATCATCTAGGTGGTCTGGCCATGTTTGCAGTAGATTCTCCCATTGTGCTGGTTTGTCATTGTCTTCCCCTACCTCTGGTGCACATAGCCTTTTTAGTACATGTAAGAGTAACCTGTTTGTGCCTTCTACCAGGCTGTTGACCCATGGTGAGTATGCCACTACCACATAATGTTTACATGACCACTGAGTGCAGAGTTCCTTTACTGTATGATTGTCAAAGTGTCTCCTGCCATCTGTCATGAACATTTTGGGTGCCATGTACATATTGAGTATCATCAATAGGCTGTCAGTGGTCATTTTCACCATGCCTGCTGTTTTGAACTTCATGACCCATATGCATTGTGAGAATATGTCAGGAACAGCCCTAGCATGTAGTAACCACCCTTCCCCTGTGGCATGCTTAAGTAGTCACCCACAAGGAGTTCAAATTGGTGTCTGCATGTAACTGGCTTGAGGAGTGAGTGTATGTCACTGCAAGCACTTCACAATGTTTTGTCAGAAAATATGCTAAAAAATGGAGGGAACAGATACTCTTTTATTTTGCATGATTTGTCACAAATAAGGCAAATATAAATTTTTCTTCTCTGTGCAGAAATGTAGACTAGTAGTAATGTCCATTAGCTTCTATACTAATTGGCATTAGCATCAATTCATGTTTTCTGAAAGAAAATAAAACATTGCTTCTACATTTTTGCTTTTGAAACACCTAAAATAAAATAGTATCTCTTTCCTTCCTTTTTTCAGCATGTTTTCTGGAGAAACATTTTGAAATGCCTGCAGTGTGTGTTGACTCAAAGTTTTTACACTTAGCACATCTCATTATTGCATTCATGATGGATGCATCAAGTTTGGGTGAAAAGTACCTGTCTGTTTGTGCTATCTTTATTGCATCACACCCCCAGTGTCCTCCCATGCAGTGTGTCAATATATGCATGTTGTTCTGCTTCTTCATGTGTTATGCACTCAGTTCTGCTTTGGGGTCATATGCTCATTCACCCATATATCCTCCAGAGGCATCCATTTTTGTTAATATACTGTGATGTGTGATGTCTTCCTTTGCTGCAGTCCCTTGGGTTTGCCATAGTGTCTATATTGAGTATTGCATTGATTACTTCTAGGAACATTGGTACATTTGCAAACTGCTGTCATTGTTTTCTCTGTTCTTTGTCTACTCACTTGATCATGAACATGTCATTGGCTATTTCCATCAGCACTTTTGGTTCTGGGTTCACTGACCATTCACTGCTGTTGTTGTCCATGTGATCTGTGTTGTCCTGTTGTTGACTAAGTCCGTCTGCAACTACATTTGGCTTTCCTGGAATGTGTCTTACCACTATGATATTGTGTGCCAGTACACTGTCCCTCCATCATGCATGTGCTGCTGTCAGATTGTCATTCATTAGTACATCCCTGAGTGCCTGACAGTCTGTTTCCACCTCCACAGGGTAACCCCATATGATATCCATAAAGTGGTTGAATCTGTATATGAGGGTGGTGAACTTTAGTAGGAATGGCTTATGCTTGCATTCAGATGTTGAGGGTTGCTTTGATGCAAGTGTGATTGGAACTGTTCTGTTGACAGTTTTTCCACTGGGTGTTTGTACCCACTTGTGTTGTGTTAGTACCACTCCAAACCCCTCTCAGCATCCATCTGTTGTTATGATGAATGGGCTACCATCATATTTCAGTGCTCGCAGCATCAGTTCACCGGTAAGCGCCATTTTGAGCTGCATGAATGCTCTTGTGTGTTCCATTTTCCACTTGTCAGCTAGCTTGCAGTTAGTCATTGCTTGCTGATAGGTTGATTTTGTCACCAGCTGCAGTACTTCGGCTTGTTTGACTAGGTCACAGAGTTGCCCTTCTATTTTTGCATAGCCTTTGATTAGGTCTCTGAAGTGGCTTGTGAGTCCTAGAAACAAACATAGATTTAGCACATCTTCTGGTCATTTCCAATTGATGATAGCTGTTAACTTAGCTAAGTCTGGTTGTACTCCCTTCTGGCTTACCATTGCTCCTGTGAATGTTGTTTCTGTCATGAACAGTCAGCACTTTGGGGGCAATATGGACAGATCAAGTTCACAGAAGTGCTGGAATATTTCCCAAAGTGTGGTTAGCATCTCTTGGAATGTGTCTCTCCCACATCCACTGTCATCCACAAACAGCTCTATTGTGTTGTTTGCTAATAGGTTGTGGAGTTTCTCCATTACTGTTGCTGAGAACATTGTTGGCACTCCTGTGAGTCCCATTGGCATTCTCTTAAACCAGAAGTATCCTTGGCCTTCTACAAAGAAGGCCAGGTATGGCCTCTATTTATCTGGTACTGTAATGGCATAGAGACCTGAGGTGAAGTCAAAAATTGAGATGTACTCATGACCACTTAGTCTTTGCTGTTTTGCCTGTATGTCTCCTCAGTACAATGGCAGTATTTGGGTGACCTTGTTGAGTTTGCCAAAGTTTTGTCTTACTCTCCACTTTGTGTTTTTGCTGTCCATGTTCATTGCCCTTTTTTTGGCCTCCTTATGCATGCTGATGTTTGGGAATGGTAGTTCAATTCCTTCCTGTTCACATTGCTCATTTAGTGCATGCTGTAGGTCTTCCAACATTAGTCCCACTTTGTCTTCATGTTTCTTTTGCATAAGTGCCATGGGTGTGACATGTTTGATGTGTGCTATGTCTGCCAGTTCTATCATATCAGCATCCAGCATCTGTTGCACCTACTTGTGCATGAATGTTTTCTGTGGTGGTGTTAATGGCCTTTGTTGTACTGTTGTTGAGAATGACACATTTGCTGGCACATTAGAATTGATTTGTGCCCCTGGAATCAGCAGCACCTCTTTTATTGAACATACAAAGACATCTGCATACTCTGTGATGAACTCCCTAACTTGGTTTTTCTCTGTTTCTGTGAGATCATGAACAATAGTGACTGCATTGAGAATGTATTCAACTCACCATGGGTTAAACAGTTCCATTTGTCTGGTAAATGTATCATCAGATGCCTGGGTTACTGCATATGCTTCTGACATTCATGCTTGCTTGATGTCTAGCATTCTTTGTTTGCCTCTGACATGATACATTCATATGCTGCATTGTAGTACTTGTTATTCAGAATGTGTATAGTGCAGTCACACATTGCCATTGCAGTATATAGTATCTTTTTGCACATCAGTGAGTGGGCTTGGTGCACTTGGTGTGTTTCAAGTCTGCAGAATTGTGTATCATGTAGGGGGATTGTGTTGACTCTGCAGGTGTTCACATGTTGTGGCTAGGTGGTTGGATGGTGAGTTGTCGGAGACACAATGTGAGGTCTGCCAGGGATGCTTTTTGTTGCTGTAGGATTCAGTTTTCCCTCTCCAGATCCTCCTTCTTTTGTTCATCCATGTCCTCCTTTTCCCTTTGCATGTCCTCTATATCTAGACTTTTCACTGTGTTTGCTAGGTCTTCAAAGGTAGTGAGCTTCTGCATCATCAGTTTCTGTATGATTTTCAGCAGGCCTTTATGGACTATCCTGACTAGGCCCACATTGTTTTCTATGCTGGCCACTTTTGCTAGACACAATGCTTCTCTCACCCATATGACATGTGTCCAAGCTTAAGCTCGAGTTCCCTCCATTCACGACCGTCCCATTGAGTGTATTGATGTCCGACCCCGGTCCAGTGGCTGTCATGTTCTGTGATGCCTGTGCACCACGCAGGGGTTGGCCCGGTAGTTGTGACTCAGTCAGGTTGAGCTGGCCGGAAGGGACGAGGGCATAAGTAGATTGTCCGGAACCCAGTGTGGGAAGGGCGTTAGTGGTCAGATTAGGTGGGAGGGCGTTCAGGGCTTCCAAGATGATGTATTGGTGAGGTGCCCATGTATTAGGGGCGTCCCTACGAATGCTAGGGTGAGTAAAGTGAGAAGGCTGGTCCGCCATATTGACACTTACCATTGCTGACCGGCCCAGTCTACGAAAGTGGTGGGGACAGTACCATTATACTTGTTCATAACAAGGTTTACTGCCGCAAAATATCCAAACGCGTTGGACTGGGACGAGAGGACTTCGTCGGGAATGATGCCGACTCAAACAGGGTAGTAAGTCGCAGCGCTGAAGAAGCTGTTGCGCGCGTTTGAGGTGAGGTTGAAGTCGTAGAACGCAAGCTTGCTCGCGTCCCACATCAAATCCAAGATCCCGGCACGGATGTTAGCTGCAGTTTGGAGATGGGCTGCGCTGGTGGTAGGAATTGAGTCTCCGTAGAGGTCTGCTAGCAGCGTATGTGCTTTGTCTGGTAAGTGGAAACACATTAGAGGAGTAGTTCAGGAAACGATGTCAGGAAATTCATGCACTCACAAAGGATGCTATTGAGACAGATGGGTATGGTGTTCTGGATATTGTATGTGCGAAGGCCAGGATCGCCGAACTGAGGAAACATTTCAAACCTGGCCGTGAAGTCCCATCCACTCTCTGCACCAGAGGTGAGCTCGCCGTATAGAGCTTCTGCCTCCTGTTGCGTGAGAGGTGTCCCATTTGCGGGATCGTTTGCAATGAGGTAGTCTTTGGTTTGATTGGAAATTGAGATCATAACCCCCACATTTTAGACACCGAAAGCTTACCTGTGATATACGACTCGGGACGAGGCGCAGTGTTGTTAACGGAGTAGCGGGCTAACATATAAGACTGGTTCGTATAGGGACTCGTAACCTCAATGGTGCGATTATTGGCCCACCACGCCTACTCGATCTATGCGGGTCAAATGAATAGAGGAATCCCAGGAGAGTTGTGACGTGTACCTCCGCCAGTGGTAAGGCGTGTTGCAAAACAGAGGTATCGTTCGTAACGGTAACGCAGTCATACACGATCTAATCCACAACGATTAGTGCCAACAGCATACATTCAACGAGCTCGCCCTCACGTTAACGAAAAGCGGTGGCTGGGAACGATCAAGGTCTGCGAAAGCGCTCATCAGCCCGATGTCATAGAAAATATACACCACCAGGCTTACAATATGTGCGTCCGCCGTTGGGAATGAATCCGAAATCGTCAATCTCGTCCATGAAGTTTTGCAGTGTCGCATTGACAATGGAATAGAGCTCCGATTTCAACAAACCTTGAATAATCCAGTAACTATCCCAATAATATACGCAATCGGAACCGCGTCAGATGAATCGCATGGGTCCATAGGGAAAAGGCACCCACATTGCTCTCTAAAGCGACCGCCGGGAATAATGAACATGTGATTCAAAGGAATCAGCGTACCCTCGCATTTGCCGTTGGTATAGTCATCGCAAACAGCAGATTGATTCGTATTACGTGCGAGCTGGGTCCAATATCCGTCCACGATCTGTGCGAAGGCGTTAAGGAGCGGGTCCGTGACATTGCTCAAGAAAGCTGGGTTGGTGTTGAAATTCGTTAGCACTGCAGCTTCCAGTTCTAAACCTTCTCCCAAGAAGTCGTTGTCCACAAAGTTGACCAGATCACCCTCTGTCACGGTGGTAAGGTTGAAGGTAGTAAAGTCCGCGAGAACCTGTTGTGCGGATTTGCTAGTGGGCTTGTCGACGAACGTCTTAGGATCAGAATAGAGTTGTGCGATGTTGACGGTTTGGAGTACCTAATATGTAGACTCGTGTCAGCTAAGTATGAGATGGCGGACCGAAGAAGGGGAACGTATAGACTGACCGCGCCAGGACAAAAGATTTGACCAATGCACCACGGTTGAACTGGGGGTAATGGTGCTTGGGGTGAGAGTGTCGCTGTGAGGGGCACAGTAGGACTAGGCACCGAGGTCGAGATCGTTAGAGTCGGAACCCGACGTCTCCACGAAATTTGTCGTCTCGTCGTCGGTGCCTGTGGTGCCGCCAAGGCGAGTCGTAAGAGGGAAACGAGTGCGACCCACTTGGGTGTCACCATCGTCAGCAGTAGCAGCAGTGGCAACTATAAGAGGTTCCTCGACGACGGGGTCCTTGGTTATGATGAGAACGTAAGGAAGTTTTCCCGTTCTCCCCCTCATCTTGTTCATCGGATGAGTCTATATACATGCCTATCGCAGTGACAATCTTTGAACCCCACGGCACCAGTTTAGAACCGCCGTCTAATCGTTGTGCACGTTCGGGAACGTTTTTCCGCTAACATATGGGCCGTGGCTGGGTTCGCAGTTGTTGACTGGCAACAAGCAAGGAAATTGTGCAAGTCTATATGACATGTAGCAAGGCAAACAAGACGACCGGAACGAGCGAACGCTCGATCAGCTCTTCTCCCCATCGACACTCCCCGAGTGCCTGATCCAGCAAGCGGCCGCTGTCTAATTCTACAACCGGTGACGATATTGCTCCACGTTCGCCCACTCTTTTTTCTCGTCTACTGCACCGAAATTACCACCGACCAGCGTTGCTCACAGCGATGGTCGACTCCAGCGAAGAGTAAATTCGGGCCATGTCAACTTGGTAACCATCTAATCCGACGTTCGATTGCTGGCAACTGGGGATGCAGGGATCCACGTGATTCTCCCGGGTCTAGAACACACATCCAAAGGCACTCGAGGCCTTGAATGATATCGATACGACTGCCTCAAGGGAACGGTTCGGCGAGGACATGCTCAAGGCCCATGCACTGCACTCCCTTGCTACATGCTTCAAGGTCCACGCCCTGGTTCCTCGTCGTTACACATCGTAGAGGGAGTTCATCGACTTGATACCGAGCACTAGCAACATCTAAGCGGACTCGTACGCTTATACGAAATCCATAGTTTTACTGTCGCCGGTGAGTGGTGAACGCTATACATCTGGAGGCTCGTTGAGAAAGGCTTTCCCCACTATTGCATTCCTTCTCCGCAGCTGCATCATTCAGCTCTCGAGTCTCGCGTTCGTGCGCATATCAAGGATATATTACGAAGGTGTTACTCTGCCAACTCAACCTTGCCGCAGCGATGGCGGATAATCGTGGTCTCAACGTTTTGGTCCTGGGGGAGATAGGATCCGGGAAAAGCTCTGTCGTTAACCTTCTTGTCGGAGAAGCAGTTGCCAAAGTCTCTCCCGACGCCGGACCTTGCACACTCAGGACAATTAGACACGAGACGACGATCCAGATGCAGGAGACTTGGACGACAGTGCATATCCGGGAAGTTGTGGGATTCAATTAACCGGAGGAGATGACCGGGAAAGATTCCGGCACGGCACTCGATATGGATCTGGATCCCATACTTCAGGCCAAAGCCAGCGTCGATGTCGTCTTTTTTTGCATACGAGGGTCAAGACTAAAGAACGCGCCTACACGGATTATGAATCCGTCAACAACGTCTTCAGAAGATGCGTTGCCGTTGTACCCGTCATAAACTGCTTGGAGCGGCAAAAGAACATGGAGGACTGGTGGAACAGGAACGGGGAACGAGTTAAAAGCATCGGTTTAGGTGAGACGGAGCACGCCTGCATCACCGGACTGCAGGATGCGAAGTACAAGGATAAAGCAATGCAGTCACGGATGTCACTGGTTGCGATATTGGAACGAAGATACTTGTCGCCTCAGGATAGCGTAACGCTGGAATCTATCCTCGGGGAGCACATTGCACAGAACGGAGGGTCCGAGTCTAACGAGAAAATCACACAACGAAAGGATTCGAGTTGGTGGAGAATCATTTGGCCGTTCCGAGGTGGCAACTGTGAGGAAAGGGAGCGCACTGCATAATTCATACGTGTAGCCGAACCCTAGTATTTGTAAATAATGATCGTTCACTGTCACATCAGATTTTGAGATGTTTAGGGCAGCTCTAAATGTGAAACAAAACGGAAAGATTACACATAAAATTTAGTTTCACATTTAGGAAGTGTCAGTTTTTCAAATATAGATGAACCTCGAAATGTGTGTGGAAACTTCAAATATATGCAGGTGTACAGTTGCGACCGAAATGTGAAGTCAAACTTCAAGTTTAGTGGTTATCTCGATTTGGCAGAAAACTTCAAGTTTTGGGTTCACGTATTGGCATCTACAATATTTCATGTTTAGCCGGTATCAATGCGGCAGCCTAAATTTAAAATAATGGCGAACAATAAGAAGTGCTTCCATTCTTGAAGTTGAAGCCGAAGTCTAAATGTGTAGCGAAACTTCAAAAATCGTGTGCATCCGAAACTCGTCGCCCACTCGTCGCCCGATGATTGCCTGCCTAAAGTCTATTTATCGCCCACCAACCCGCCACGTTCGTTGTGCGAAGGTAACTAAGGCCAGATTCATCGCTTACTATTGGGTAATAAAAAGTGCTCGCCACCGTTCAGAACATTCAATACTGACATATCAATTCTCGCCAACTAGATACAAGTGTTTTCAGTCCTGCCGGCTGCCGCAGAGTCAGTACCTGAGCTGCGATAGTTAGTATTGACACTCACCTGGCAAAGTGAGAGTACTACGACCTGATCATCTGAAATCGCCCACCGCACAAAGTGGCTAACAACACAAGGTAGTTCAATAGCCTCCAGCCGCTTTGACAATGAAGATGAATATAGCTTGGCTGGAAAATGAGGGTAAGCAGCAAATGCGTCATGTCCTCCCAGTTTAAGTGGAAGTTGTCTTCGCACGGCAAAGGTTATTGCCCCGTTAGAGCTGTAGATGTATTTGATGGTGCCAGGGACCGGTGATTTGGTACGATTGCCATCAGGATAGAAAAAAATGAGGGAGTTGCCAAGATGACAAGATGATCTACTGTAGATAATGCTGGCGTGTCTGATGCATGCATACTGAACTGCAACTTGCTCCCAAATAAGTTTGAATAGATCATGAGGAACGGCGGATGGCATTTTTGAGTCAAGCACATGGGCCTCCTCACATGGGAGACTATCCTCCGAAGCTCGCTTATTGACATAAGCTTGGTCAAGGAGAACTTTACATTCATGGACAGCAGGAGGACACTCAGGCTGTGAGAGCCAACCTCAAAGTTTGGCAGCCTTCAAAAATGACTCTAGCATTGTTATTTCCAATGTTCCTGTATGGAGTGTCAGCATGAGCAAATGCGTTCATCGTATTCCTCACCTGACTTGTGATTTGTCGGAAGCCACTGGAGAATGCCAATCAAATGCTCAAAGGGGAAGGTCCACCAGGAATGCACTGGTCCAAACAGGTGGAGATAATCGTGAATATGGAAAGCAGCATGGTGATTAGGACGAATGTTGCAGGTTGGATAGATAGTCTTCAGTTTTCCGACGTAGCTAGCGATATGAGTATGATAACCCTTGGCTCGGCTCAGGCTTGTCATTTGGGCACAGGCCAGGTACACTGCACATACGAGGTCCATAGTGTGGTCGAGGGATTCCTTGAGCTTCACCTCATGGTCAGTTTGGGGGTCATTGGTGCCCCAGAGGCTGATCAGCGCAAGAGGAAGATAAACCATAATTAGAGTGTGCCACTCATCCGCTTTGATGGTACCTGCAGCCATGTCCCTGAAGTTTGCAGGCATGGAAGCCAACCAAGAAGGTGTCTTCACTTCATGAATAACGTTTCAAACATGGGAAAGGACATCTTGATTTGGGGGGTGGTGACTTGTCAGTTCAGGCCCACACAGAGGCATTCCAAGCCACTGCAGAGGTTTATGCCTGAGTGACTTCAGTGGCAGTAATAAACACAGCTTACCCACTGGACAAGTGCCTTTGCATAATCAGCTTTCAGCTTCCTTCTCTCCTTCTGAGGACTGCAACGTAGACTTTCACAAATGAACTGCAGGGAATGAATGTTTTTGCAGAGCAGTGCTTCACGCAGGTTATCCATGAAAGACATGACAGCGTCTTGATCATTGGGCGATGGTGCTCGCTCAACAAGAAGTGTGTGAATGGCTGATACTTGCATAATCTCCTTTTGAGTCATGGACAGTTCTCCAGTGATTGCCGGTTCGACTTGTTTGAAGTTATAGTGATATGCAGGCATCCAGGAGCATGCAGCATTGATATTTTCATTTGTCAGTTTGAGCAAGCTATGCACGTGGTGCTGGACCAGGCCTTCAAGGATGCAGTGCATCGAGTCGATTACAAGTTGATGACTGGGGTCCCAGTATGGTAGTCACCACAGCTCTGAGTACTGCACACCATATTGCTTGAATATTCTTTCCTGCTCAGAAGATGTTGCCACATCTCTCCACTGTTCCGCATATTGGTGAAGCTTGTCCTTGTCCCATGGTACCCAGGTCTTGAAGTCAGTCCGGCCATAGTTCGTCTTGTGATAACAGCTACAAACAGAGCAGAAAAAATGGCTGCTGACTCCAGCAAGCGCAGCAAGGTGATGAGCAGCAGGCATATCACAAACTGCAAGAGCGATAGCACTATGCATAATACGACCATAAGGATGGTTCGCTGTCTGAGAAAAATGAATGCCTCATTCCCATGCAACGACCATGTCATTCACCAATGGATGAATGTAGTGGTTCAGATTCTCTAATGACGGTTGTTTAGGTCCAGGGATGATGCCAGCAAGGAACATGTTCTCAGGCTTGTAGCGAATCTCCAGAGGAAGATTGAGACATGCCATCGATATTATTCCTGAGGAAGTGCTTGTGCCCCGTACCTTCATCCCTTCTGGGTTGAAGAAATCGACATGAAGAGCAAATGCATATCGCCCTTCGTCTCCACAGTCAACAAAGAGCCTGGAGTCCAGGCCATGGAACTCACACAGAAAGTCAGCCTCGAAGGGATTCTTGACAAGAGGAGGGCGCGATGACAACGAGGCGAGAAGATTATCACATGTGGAGTCCATCATAGACTCGATATCGTGATGGGAGAGGAGACTTGCAAGGTAGTCCATGAAATCATAGTAAATGAATGTTTTCTTTGGGTGGGGTTCTCCATCATCATCGAAATCAACTAACAGCTCCCCACATTGGGTCTCCAGCTTAGGAAAATTCTTGCAGTGGGTATGGTAAGTAGCTTTGTTGGAACCAGGCAAATACAAGGGCGGATAAGTGCAGTGGCAGCTGCAAACTGCATATGCTACCATTCTCGCAGTGAGGTTGAACTTCGAAAGGGCGCCTCCGATGGTTGATGGAATTTGCTTAATCACATTTTCATGTGTCTGACTTAATGCTCCATCGGGTTTTTGAAATGCAAGGTACAGCAGAAGGGAGAGACCACCCATGATGAAGTTGGCTGTGGATGTTCCGACCCCAAAAACGACACTGCAAACTACGCCCAGTAGAAGTGCAACTTGGGCGATGATGTCCATGTGCTCAATAGGAGGTTGATGGTGGTTCTCTGCACACCAATGAATCAGCAATGATCCTGGACATATGAACTTGTCATACCTGTGTTAATGTTAATGGGCCCCTGAGAGGAGCTATATACCTGAGGCTTGATCTCTCCCAGCATCATAGATAATTGTTGCTTCCGTGCTATTACGATATCAGTTCTCTGAGTGATCTTTTCAATCGATTGCCATAGAACGATGAGCTCATGCTGAATATCCTGGTGGTTGCTCTCAGAAGGATCAAGGAGGAGGAGACGACCACAACGTTGGATCTGTGATTTGATGTTATTGAGAACCCGAAGTGCTTGAATGGTCCAGCAGTCCCATGATTTCTTAAGGCTGGGGGATCTGTGACCACCAACCACTGATGCAGGACATGCAGAGGGTGATGGGAGTGGAGGAGGCTGGTTATGATGGGATGGTGGAGGAGTAGTGCATGTAAGGTGGTTGATGCTGCTAGTAATATTAGCGACAGAGAGTGAACCGGGTGGTCTTGCAACGACATCGCTGCTGGGGCCAGTTTCCTGGAATTCGGCCCGTGAACTCCAAAGCTTGTTGGGAACCGATGTAGGATCAGGCCCCTCATTGGTTAGGGTCAGAGTGAAGAGGTGCCCAGTAACCAAATTGACACTGCTGTGCCCGAGTGCAATGGAGTCAGTGGAAGTGTACTGGGAAGCACGCTCGTCCTTGACATGCTTGAGATGCATAGCGAGGAGATGGGCTTGGATGAGGACACCCTTCAGCTTTCCATCTTTATTGACTCCACCTCTCTCAGCACACTCACTACAGAAACACCTCTTGAACGACTGGTGGGAGGGAGGCATTGGCCCCTGTGACAGCCTTGGGTGACTCAATATAACCACATCATGGGACTATGGCGACCACAAGGATTCCCAAATCTGCGCTCCCGCAGTCAGCAAGATTAAGTTTGAAAATGGAAAGTAAAATGTTACTGGCATTTAGGCAGTCAAAGAGGACAACATCGGAGGATAAAGTAGTGGGGGCTTATGAAAAAAGGGCAATGTTAATATCTGAACATGAGGGATAATGCAGACTTGCCTTGTAATCCTCAGGTCACCATGGAGAGAGCAAGCTAGGTTAACATTAGCAGTGATACATACGTGTCACTGTGTCAGTGTCCACCATTTGGCTGATCACTACAGACTACCAGGCTCCTGATTACTTCATATTTCATGGCCAGCATGACAGACTACAGGTAAATAATCTTGGCCAAGCCACTCGTTTCTGCATAATGAATCACCTCCCCTGTTTCCTGCGGTGCAGGCTGATTACTCCTTCTGACAATCACCTCCCCAGCTTCTCATGGACCTCCCTCAACAACCCCCGCCATCTGTTGTACCAACTTCCACAGAATTCTTTGTTCTATCTCATAGTCGTGCATACCTTGTGGGGTTATCTTCTCATGCATATCTCGTCCCATTTCATCCCGACGAACCAGTGGTGACATGCTTGTGGGAAACATGCCCCACCACTTGGAGACAATCGTGTAGTTCACTCCCTGCACCAACTCTCCCTAGCAGATAGGTTAGTGTAGGCATGTACATATGGTTGTTTGCTGACAGTACTCACTGCGGTGTGGAGATGAGTTCCCACTAAAATACACAGAAGACCGACCATAATGTAGGCGAAGCAAATGAAGGAGCCAATGGGTCCCTGATACTCCGTATTCATAGGTCGTGCCTTTTGTAAATCGTACTGATGGGTCCAGACACTGACCGCTGCCTTTTTCTGGCCAACAGCAGGAGAAGCACAGGTGATGAGGCATTGCCCACCAACATCGCATACCTGCTAACATGTGAGTTGTCAATTTCCACATGAGAGTGCCACCCACTGACTCCGATGGTCTGTACTGGGGCTCTGCTTGTGTGTTGCAACGTAGCTAGAGGCTTGCCTGTTCGCCTGTCAAATATGAAGACAGATCCATTACTGCTACTGCCAATCACGACCTTCGAGCCCTCTCCAAAAGCAACTTGCTTTGGGACCAGTATGTGCGGAGGATTGGTTACAAATGTTCGAATTGGATCAGCCCCATTGAGGTGATACAAAGTGAATCCATCTGTTGCATTGTCAATAACAAATACACCCTTCTTCAGGTAGACAGCCGCAGACCTGCTATGGATGCTGATTAGTAACATAACAGATATGATGCGAAAACGCTCACACATAATGGAGTGGCAGCAGTGTTCCGACGTAACTGACCCATCTTTGATGCTTACTTTGAGCCTATTGGTTGATGAGTTGAGGCAGAGACAGCATACTGGATAGCTTACACTTTACCATCATACAGCCCGAAAACATAAAGATTGTGTGCAACAAAACAAAGTGCCTTTGGCACAGTGTTGTCAAGATGTCCTGCAAACACAGACTGGAGTTGCGAGCTGCTGCTGAGTGAGAGGACTTGAACAGCATGATCGCATGTCCCAACTGCGATGTGCGACAATTCTGGAGACAATGGATCCCATGCAAAACAAGTAACCTCAAGCCCTGCACCCAGTCTTCGTGCACATATCTCCTGATAATATTTCTGTTTCTGTAGCATGTTAGGCTTTGTTTTGTTACAAGTAATTCGAAAAAAAAGTATACTTCAATGGGGCTCGACCGAACAAACACAATGTATCCTAGGGCAGTCCCATAACACAGGGTTTCCCCAAGGGCACACTTTGTTTGAATCCAGATTGTGCTACTAACGGTTCCACAAGACTTGAGGTGAGCGGTGACACCTGTCTCCTTGCAGGTTTTGATGTTCCAGAGTCGGATTCTGTGAGTGCCTTAGAAGGTCAGTGAGGGGCAAGTGCACACAGCACATACATACCGCCAGTGGCAAGGATGGCACCATCAATGGAGATAGCAAGTGCATGTATGGAGCCTGCCACAGCACTGAACAACAGTATCTTCCTGTAATGCTGCATGGGTGAGAGTAAAGACAAGAGAGTGGAGAGCATTAATTAGTTATTGGTTAATGACGATGATCGTGCACTCACATCGCCTATAAGTACTCCGAGGACTAGTTAAGCATCCTGTCCCAAATAACTTGTTACCTTTTGTACTTATTGTCTTCGACCATTGTCTTTGTTGTCTTTGTTATTGTGTCTGTTGTCGCCAAGTGTGAGACAATTAGGCAGGTGCGTGAGGGTGAGGACATCCTTATTAACCAGTAATCGCAGTGAAGGTACAAGCATCAACATGCCTACTACTGTCAAGACCATCCAACCATTCTACGATAGCGACAGCGACAGCATCACTGCTGCTCCACCACCTTCTTTCTCCTCCTTGATAACTGACCAGCTGGAACTGTTCGGTAGTGGACACCGTGTCAGTACTCTACTCGCTGACAAGGCACTGTCCCCTGTAGCCAGCCTGGATGCTGGTACATTGGTCAAGCTCCACTCTTGTCATTCCACTCCTGCTCCAGACTTCTGGCTTGCTGTCCAGTCACTTAAGCCAGTGTCAAAATCGGTACCCAAGTTGGCACGCCAGAAGAGCCCCTCCCCATATCAAAAGAAAGTCGGTTTCCATCGCACTTCTTCCACTCCCAAATGTGAGGCAACAACGTCTCCAGAGTCCTCAGAAGATGGTGCTGAAGATAGCTCTGAGAGCGTTGCCTTGGAGGACAAGATTCCGAAACCCCCAGGTGAACCTGGATGCCCTGGGCATGGTGGCTACACCCTCGAGACAGCACTGGATTGGAATGCCGGGGTCTACACGAAATTCAAGGTGGGTAGGATTGTCCTTGTACGTCTGAATACTGATCGGTTCAGTGGATTTGTAGAAACATATGCACCGATTGATTGAAGAACATCTTGATATGACAAAATGCGCCTCTGCTCAAAACCCTGCACTTCTGAAGGTCATATGCGAGAAGGTATGTATCTATACACATCCATGACGACATCACTGAAAAACCTAATCTTCTAGGCTACAGATGCTTTCCCCGATCTTGAAAACTACAGCAACTGTTGGCCAGTGACGGACATGATCATGATGCGCCTGAAGTACACTTCCAGCCATGCCAGATGACAGGAGATTGAGATGGCTGCAGGAAAAGGCATGGGGAAAGGCAAGAAGACATGATCTTCAGTAAGCCACGTTCTCGGTGGTGATACATTAGCCCTTGTTGACCTCCCGAATCAGAATTGATGTGTGATAATCATTATTGTATTGCAGCCCAGTACATGTAACTACCGGTTTTATGCTGATTACAAGGAAATGTAAATGGTGACCTATTATACATATTAACCTTTTAAAGATGCCTGGCCAGACCCGACTCTTGCCTCGAAGGATGCCCTGCGAGACTCGAACGCTCACAACGACGACATTACTCAGAACAGTGGTGAGTGTGCACTTTTATTTGCATGAAGCGAAGTGCTACAGCTCTCTGTGTGCCTCGATACTCGACCCTCATGCGTGCCTACCAAGAGACCACAAGTTGTAATGTACACACGTATACATCAGCTTTACAAATGTGATGGAGTGTGGTAACCTGCCTTCCCTGGAAAGGTTGCTGATACGTTGAGTGAAACTGGGCATAAGTCATTAGCTGCAGAAATCACCATTAGAAATTAACCGACCATGGAACTATATAGTTGGCGATGGCAACATCGCACGCATGCATGTTCACTATGCATGACACTCGAGTCCCGATCTTCATGACCACAACATCACCCTGAAACTTGCCCAACATTGGATTGGCTCTGAGCCTGCAGTGCCATTTGAAAAAAATGCAGTAGTGATAGGTATGCCTTCCTTCGTGCACAGTTATTTGGCAGTTATGAACGTATGGCTGAAGTGCAGCATCTTGAAGCACGCTCTCTGCAACCGGATAGTGGATTGCATTCAAAGAGAGACTGGCGCAGCGGGTAAGCATTGCTACTTGTCAGGGTCTGCAGCAGGATGCTGAATATAGCCTGCATCGCAGTCGAAGCTCAGGGGACTGCAATTACATTAGTGGGGCACATGCCACTCAATATGATCTGCTTACTGATGAAGATGGAAGGATGTAGACACGGGTGTTCCCCATTGTGAAGCAGATGGGCAATGGGACAATGTATCTAAGGAGCAATAGAGAATCAGGTGTCCAGCACCAGGCGATGAGTGAACAGCGATGGTAACAGGAGTGGGCAACATTATCGGGTGATGTTGTACTCTTCATCATTAAATGGGGACTTGCATTACAGTGGATTGGAGGTGCCCGAGACTAGCCACATTTGTGAAGACAAAGAGGACAATAAAGGTAAAATTTTCAAACAATTAGCAAATAGCACCGAGTTGACTATCACCCTCCTTCAGTGCCAAAAGCCATGTGGCATTTGTTTTGTATCGCTCACATGGTATACCACTTGCCCAATTAGTATGTGGGGAACTAACCTAACCAAGCAACTGATTGTTTCATCGCCCCTCTGCTCGTCATCAACAAAAATACAATAATATTTGTTTCATCACCACCGCAGTGTAGGTTTATCTGGCCACAGTTTATCCAGCCACTCCCACATCCCACTGCAAAATATGACAACAGAACATGAGCTGCCTATGCCTAGTACACTTGCTGACAAGCTTGCCTCTCCGCAGACCCCTATGTCATCATTTCGTTCTGCCATGGACATGGAATGCTCGATGACCTTGATGACCATGCCTAAATGGCAACGTGGAGACGTACAAGAAGACATACAGACTGTCCATGAAGACAAGGGTCTTTTTGGGGACAATGATTACAACAATATGTCCCTCGACAAGTACAGTGATGTACCTACCAGTGTCCCGCTATCTTGGTCAACTTCAGAAAGTGAACTCTGAGCCTCAGAAAGCGATGGAAATCAGGGCGAGTTGCTCCCTGCACAATCCATATTGCAACCTGTTGTATGCACCTACCCTTTCCATAACTGGTTGCAATTGTTGATATCACTCTGCATCTAGCACCATTCATCTACAGGAAAACGTTCCTACAAAGAAACTGATTACTCGCTTGCTTTGCGACAAGCTCTCTATGAGAAGGACAAGCTAGTCAACAAGCTCAAATCCCAGCTTTGTCAGCTTAAGTTGGTAAGTGAAATGTATTGTGAACACTTCAAACCTCAGCTGATCGTGCATGCTAGACTCATCAACAGGAGCAAGACAAACTTCAAAGGCAACTTTCTGAAATCCAACAATCAGCTCAACTAGAATTAGAGGAACACAAATCAAGAGTCGCCACACTGGAGAAAATAATGAATGAATGCGAGACAGTAAGTCACTAGGCCACAAGACCTACGTCTAATACTAACTAGCCTTGCCTGAAGATGTATCAGCAGGAATGCAAGAGACTTCATGAAGAAATCCACATCAACCGTGAAACAGCAGCTTCGCTGGAGAGGACAATGAATGAGTGTGAGACAGTGGGTCACATAGCTTCAATCCTTCGACACCATATAGTAACTACCCTGCCCCAAAGATGTACCAGCAAGAATGTGCAAAACTTCATGAGAAGATTTGTGTCAACCATGAAACTGCAGCTTTGCAGCACAAGACTGACATGGAGGATCTTCATAAACAGTTTGAGGCATGTGTTTTCTTTGTCATTATGCACAAAACTCTGACGCATTGCTGATCAGGTGGAGATGAATAATTGGGTGGAGAAGCTATCTGCTTCTTCTCACCCTAACCTTACTCATTTAATGGAACAACGTGATCAGGAGCTGGATGAGAAGGTGCGCAAGATAGAAGAAAGTATGCAGGTACATGGATCTGTGCCTGCACCTCAAGTGCACTTGACCATATGGGTAGGCTGCGAAGGAGAGTGAGATGGCAAATCTGGAACAAAGATATGCATGCCGTGAGCATCAGGTAAGAGTTTTGCCATGTCTCCATGGCACTAGCTTACACTTTGTAGGCAACTACCAAATGCCCTATACACCCAGTATCTCCATCACGTCCAAATAATGACTTCAGCGAGCTGCCTGTGCATACAACTTCCCAGATGCAATCTAAAGCAGCACAAAGATATGCACACTATGAGCATCAGGTAATAATTTTGCCATGTCTCCATTGTACCAGCTTACACTTTGCAGGCAACTACCAGAAGCCCTACCCGCCTAGCATCTCTGCCATGTTCAACTACTGACTTTGATGAGCCATCTATGCATACAACACCCCTCAGACAGTCTAAAGCCACACCAAGGCATTCTACCATTATGCCAAACCTTGATGTCATCAAAAGGTTGAAAAAAAGACGTGGGTTTTCACATAGGTCACATCTTGTTGGTATTTGAGTGGAGGTGAGTTCAGTCATGTCATCATGATTGCCTGAAAACTAACATTCGATCAGGAAGATGAGCCGGAAATCCCATGCACTTCAACTACTGAATGGGAGACTCCAATGTCTCCATCCCACAACAATGATCAGTATCAAGCATCGACAATGATCAACACTGTCACCAAGGGTGTAGAAGCCGCCCTTAGGAGTATCCTTGCAAATGGTCAAGCGCTGCCAAAATTGAAGCATACTCCACAAAGCAGGCAAACAGAAGATCACGAAGTTCGGGCGCAGAGAGATCTCAAAGCAAGTTGGCAGCATGACTTCTGTTTAGTAAGGGGATAGCCTCTATTCAAACTATACCTAACTCCCTGGCAAAAGGACAAAGTCCACAGGCTCTTCAAAGAGAAGTTCAACTTCGTGCACGACACTGAATTCATTGGCTATGAGTCAGCTGACCCTCGAGATGTTCATGCATATGAATATGAAGATGGTCTGAGTCCTGATGTCGACTCACCTATCTTCGACCTAATGTGCAGTCCATCATCAGCCTGGAATGGGGCCATCATTGATAACCTCCTTCGGGCATTGCAAACAAGGTGCAAAGATGAGAATTGGCCAATTCACTGGTCAGATGCCTATCTCAGGAGCCTCATAGTTGATCGTTACAGGCGGCTCAGAACTGTGTGGAGGAATGCACAGCCAAAATTAACAGGGAAAGGTGTACTGGAAACACCGGCAGAGACAGAGAGCCGGCTGGTAGCTGCACGGGAAGCCTTGTTAAAGGCAAATTGTCGGATGACACGTCGCCGTAATGTACATCTCTTGGTCAACATTGGCACAGACACATTGGAAACTAACATGGCCTTGTGAACAGAAGTATTGCCAACAGATGGCAGTCATTGAAAACTTAGCCAAATTGAAGGTGGAAGAAAACAAGGACGATGCTGATGCATGGAAATGGTTGAAGGACCTTACCACCACCCTTGGCAAGCATGGTATGAGCTCTGAGGAAAGTGGTATCAAGAATGAGGTGGAAGTTGTCCTGCATGTCAAGACCCTCCCATGGCATCGTTCTGTTGAGCGAGAGCTTGATCTCATTGACCTGCAGCGATTGCTTGATGATGATATTTTTGCTCCCCAAGGTGCACAACCTCTGTGAAGAATACGTGCACCTGGAAATCCAGTAAGCACAAGGCCAGTCATGAAGGGTTTGCTGACTGCTCTCTATGATAGAGCATGGATTGCAGAGCTCAGTCAATGACAGCTGGAGGCTCTACATATTGCAAATGTCTCTTTTCCATGGATGAAAGTCGCTGTTTCTTGATACCTAATCGTTATGCCATGTACGGTAAAGTGAACCTGCGTTGATTAACATCTACAGATGTGAGGCTACATTCAGCAAGGCTACAGGATGATTCATGCCCATTGTAGTATGTTTTGGTGAGAATTGGGCAGACCCTTCTTCATGATTCATGAGCGATGAGCAGACTTTAGGCAGGCGATCATCGGGCGACGGTCATGAGATGAGTGGGCAACGAGTGGGTGACGAGTGGGTGACGAGTTTCGGATGCACACGATTTTTGAAGTTTTGCTACACATTTAGACTTCGGCTTCAACTTCAAGAATGGAAGCACTTCTTATTGTTCGCCATTATTTTAAATTTAGGCTGCCGCATTGATACTGGCTAAACATGAAATATTGTAGATGCCAATACGTGAACCCAAAACTTGAAGTTTTCTGCCAAATCGAGATAACCACTAAACTTGAAGTTTGACTTCACATTTCGGTCGCAACTGTACACCTGCATATATTTGAAGTTTCCACACACATTTCGAGGTTCATCTATATTTGAAAAACTGACACTTCCTAAATGTGAAACTAAATTTTATGTGTAATCTTTCCGTTTTGTTTCACATTTAGAGCTGCCCTAAACATCTCAAAATCTGATGTGTGTCACGGAACTTAATGGTGCCCGAGGCTTTCCCGAGGACAGCCTTGTTCAACCCCCCTCATGAATCCATTTCTCGCTAGCATCTGCTCCGGAAGACATATCTAAGAGTAACTACAACCACCGTAGGCAAAATATTTCCAGGGCCGGAATCGAGCGTACGGTTGCACTATCGGAGGTGTAACAGCTTTTGGCTGCGCCCTTCATGTTGCTGGACATTCCATGGTCACAAAAGATAACACAGGGAAACGTACTGCGTCCGATCGCCCAGTATCTCCACACGCAGTAGTACGAAGCCTCAGTCCGCTGATCGAGAAGCCGTTGTGAAGGCTTTGGCTTTGGCGAGCGCCTATCATAATGACGTTAACACTAAGGAACGCTCGTATGTAACGCCTCGAGGAAGCTGGGTGGAAGACGTACTAAAAACACACGGCAACCGGATTTCCTTGGTTGAACGCATTCTGTCATTCCTCGATCCTCTCCATTATATACAACCAACAAAGCTTATTGCATTGCTACACCGCACATCAAGGCGGAATCGTAAACCTGTACCCGAGCTAAGGTTTCGCAACCACCGTAAGTAGTGAACACTTCGCTTTGAAGCTCATCGCAATTTGCCTCTTGCTGGTATTTCTTCCTTCAAAGCATTACCGTTTCGCTCCCGAAAATTTCTTCTGTAATTGGTCTTTCAACGCCGAGTAGGCGATGATGGTAGACGATGCCGTTCTCACCGTCATGGTCCTGGGAGAGATAGGTGTTGGTAAAAGCTCGATGGTCAATCTTATCGTCGGGGAATACGTCGCCGGATGCTCCCCTGATGTCGAGGTTTGCACCCGCGGTACAACCAAACACGAAGCAACTGTCGAGTCTATGAAATTACACATCTGGGAGGTTTCTGGCTTCAACAAACCCGAGGACCTCAAGAAGAACGCACCTGATATCGAAGATAAATTTGGTCCTATGTTGGAAGCCAGAGCCAGTGTCAACGTTATCTTGTTTTGTATGCGGGGTCAAAAGGTGACGGCCACGACGAAGCGGATTCTGGAACGGATTCATGGCATATTCAAAAAACGCATTCCCATTGTGCTCGTTATCAACCATTTGGAGCGGGAGAGGGACATGGAAGACTGGTGGAGGCGGAATCAAAACACACTTGGAACGAGTATGAGTGGGACCAGACATACCTGTGTCACTGGGTTGCCTGATTATGAGGAAAAGTGGCGAAAGTCGCGGGAAGAGCTCGTCGCAGTATTAAGGAGCGAGTACCCTTCCCGCGAACGTACCGCTGTACCACTGGAATCTGCTCTTAGGGGCCACCTCAGGGGGAACGGACAGACGGATGCAGGTTGGTTTACTTGGCTTCTCTGCAAACTCGGTTTTGGGGGAGCTGCGTAGCACGGATTCTGTACTTGACATTGTGGGTTGGATGCATGACGCGTGGGGCCTTGAGGTCTAGAGATTTGAGATGTGCACGTGGTTGACCGTTGAGTCGTTGACCATTGACACGCGCGACCACTCTAATAGTTGCTCAACCCACGGTAACTAACTACACTACGAGTCCCATAGCGAGCTAGGCCGCATGCAGGCTGCACTGCCGCACTGGCTTAAGTCGAATTCTGCCAGCCTGCACAGCTCAAGACCTCCGGCAACTCATTTGCTAGTACACACAGACTAGCGTGTCCAGGCTCCACCGGTTCTGCGAAATGGTTGGGGGATTCGATCGCAACAGTTCCTGACAACTTCCTGGGCACGACAGCTTCCCCATCTTTTCCAGGCGGTTCGTCGCATGAAGACTGATGTAGGCGGCGACGTACAGTTAACAGTTCTCCTGAACACACTTCTTGACTTGACATAGGTTAACCCATGATCAACGAGTTTCCAAGGAAATCCACGCAGTTGCTCAGAAGCCCTTTGAACAACATTCCTTACTGCAAGACAGCGCTGTCAGGCAAATATCTATCCATCTTCAGACTCGTGAGTTGGGAATACCTGGCTTGTGTCGAACTCTGCCTTAGGGCGCTTTGGCGCTTCAGGTATGGCTCCGTCCAATTCTTTTCGGCGATCAGCCATTTTCCAGCCTTCGATATGAAGCGGGATGCAGGGAATCCGTTGATATGAAGGTTCTGGCGTCGTTCACCCACCTGGTTTACATTACACTTTCAATGCGCGCGGTGTGCCGCACCACGAGCTAGCTAACCGCGATAAACAGATAGATATAAAGGCTAAAGGGTGAACCCCCTCATTGATGCCCAAGAGTCCTCGAAGTGACCCCCAGTACGCTTCCTGTATGGCTGATGAATCACTTTGTGACGACCTGTCCTTTCAATCTGATCTGCAGTGTTGAGGCTGCTGAACCGCCGAGCCCTCTGTGAATCACTCTGCACCCAGGCAACAGCAAAGCAAGTCTTTACAGGAGGAGAGGAGCCGTGTCGTACGTATCAGTAACCCAGAGCAGGAGAATACCACTGCCCGATGTAACTGTTGGAAACGTGACAAAAGGTAGATTTTTAAAATCCATGTCCTCGTCACAGCTGAAGACGGGAGTAGCGCTGGCCTTGGATTTCACTCAATCAGTCGCAAGAAGGCCGACACTTGTGTTAGGTGTGACTCGGGAGGATAGTGAGAAGACGGAGGTTCAGCCTAGGGTATGCTTCGGTAGTTTCTTAGATCACTGACATTGTAAGATGCTTGCTTGCTACACCACAATTCCATACTGTTCCTGCAGACATGTCTCCAACGTAAATCTGAAGTCCAATCCCCTTTTTTTGTAGAATGCAAGTATTGTCATGTTTTCGTACAAGAGTCTTAGTCACAATCGTTAGCTATCTAGGAGTCTAACGTTTCTGGATCTCAGCTGTCTCCGCCCTAAGATCAAAGTGTGTTTCGTCACTGCGCACGATGTGTTTGACCCAGCCCATGGGTGTTTCCTAGTACTGGTCAACTCGTCGGAGACCTACCATACATGCCAGAGTGTTCTCCATCAGGGAGGACATCGTCGGGAGACCGATCCAAGGATGCATAGTCAACCCCATCACGTTTCATCTCGCTTCTTTGAATGGGACCAGGTCGACGACCCAAACTGATATCGAGCCATATTCCGAGGAAGATGCGTTACATCGATAGTAAAGCAACTTGAAAGGCAACAAGTCATTCCGCATCGTCATTCGGGTTCTGTTCAGGTGAGGAATCTTGTCCAGATGACGTGACCGAATGCCGTCAAGTGTAGCAGTCTAAACATCTTTGATAGTCGCTTACGGCAGTAATTGCTTTACGGACCTCAGAAGGATTTAAAAGGGTGGATAGCGAGGTTCACTTGAAGGCTTGACTGTTTCACGACGCATGAGTTTGGTCCAACGGGTGTGCTCGGAGGGGAGGGATCCTCCTACGAAGTGGGGGAAGCAGGGCTGTTTCCCGAACGAATGTTTTACTGGAGGGGAAGCCGCAGATTCCAATCTAATCTTGGAGTGCTTCAATTAACTTGAATGCACGATTCATTATGGTCAGCTTCATCGTTAGTACCTTCAGCGTTAGTCACGTCTACGGCGACCATTGGCGGGATCTGAGGATACGTGCATAAGATTACCAGGTGAGTGTTGCTGCAGCAGAAACAGTACCGGTGTGTGTGCATCCAAAGAGAGTGCCAGCGTACCTAGTACGTGTCGCCATCGTGGAGTACAGCAGTGACAGCCATGAATGGCTCTAGCCTCCGCTCTGTGTCATTGAGCGCATAGGTTGCCAGAGGCGTCGAGTCAATGCACCGGACCAGGTAGAGGCAACGAGACTGGAACGACGACTGGGTAAGTCTTTGCAGTGTGGGTGTCCCAGCGTTGACGAACATAAGGGACCAGTCTTGCTGACGTCCTCGACCACCTTGACCTCCTTCGCCACACGTGGAAACACCCAGGTCGAGATGTCAACGGCAGTTTGGCTCGGGCGTCACCAGCCTGCATTCTGTGGCCTGAATATCTCCGCATACCACGAAGGCTCAGTCAGCCGATCGAGAACCCGTTGTGAAGGGTTAACTTCGAGGGGCGCCTATCACAATGACATTAGCACCGATGAGCTCTCGCACCGCCTAGAGGAAATGGCGTGGCCAACGTACTAAAAACATACGGCAGCAATTTTCCATGGTTTGACGCATTCAGTCCCCAATCCTCTCCATCACATACAGCTGACAAAGGTTATTGCATTGCTACACGCGTCAGGGGGGGAATCGTAGAACTGTACGCGAGCTAAGATCCTGCGACCACTGTAAGTGTTGAGCGCTATGCCTTGAAGCTCGTCGTGAATGCGCCCCGCTAGTATCTGCTCCTCTAGAGCATCATCGTTTCGCCCTCGAAATCTATATTTGTATTGGCGTCCCGGAGAACCACGAAAGGGTCCTTCAACGCTGAGTTCGCAAGGATGACGGATGGTGCCGTTCTCACCGTTATGGTTCTGGGAGAGATAGGCGTGGTTAAAAGCGCCGTGGTCAATCTTATCGTCGGAGGAGACATTACCAGGGACTCCCCCGACGCCGAGGTTTGCATGCGCCACACGACCAGATACGAAGCGACTATGGAGTCGATGAAAGTGCAAATATGGGAAGTTTTTGGCTTCAATCAACTCAAGAAGGACCCAAAAAAGAATGCCCCCGATGTCGAGGAGAAGTTTCGTCCTATCCTCGAAGCCAAAGCTAATGTCAACGTTGCCCTGTTTGCATGCGAGGTCAAAAGCTGACAAGTATGACAATGCGGATTTTCGAACATATTTATGGTATGTTCGAAAAATGCATTCCCATCGTACTCGTTATCAACCACTTGGAGCGGGAGAGGGACATGGAGGACTGGTGGAGGCGAAACAAGAGCAGGCTCGGAACGAGTATGGATGGGGCCAGACATGTCTGTGTCACTGGGCCGCATGATGCGTGGCATGAGGGAAAATGGCGAGAGTCGCGAGAGAAACTGGTTGCGGTATTAAGCGAGTACGAGCATTCTCGCGGACGTACTGCTGTACCACTAGAGCCTGCTCTTAGGGACTGCCTCGGCGGAAGTGGACGGACGGACGGAGGTTGGTTGACTCGGCTCCTCTGCAGACTTGGCCTTGAGGGAGCTGTGTAGCATGGATCCTGTACTTGACATTGCAGGTTGAAAGCATAAGCGTGTAATGTGAGTGACGACTCGCAACCGCATGGCACTACACCACGGATCCCATCGTAGGCCTTACTGCTTCAGCGGCAGTGTGTTGGAGTAAGGGCGCTAATAGCTAAATAAGGTGCACAGCGATCAATGTTTCAGCCCACGCTGGACTCAAAACACCTGGCAGATGTGTGAGGGCGACGAGTAGTTTTCTGGTCTCATAATTTTGCATGTGTTTCGTGGTCACAGTGTCCGTGTGAACGTGGGTTGTCGAGACCGCTGTCTCAACATATACTCTACGCGTTCGTACCGTTAGCTACGAGAATGTATGGTATGGCGCTGAAGAGCAAGAAAAACGAGGGCGGCTTTAATGAGTTAGAGTGGACGTCATGGGGGGGTTTGGGCGAAAACCGGTAGGTTTTCCGGCCCGAAGCCAGGCCCGGGGGGGTCGAGCTGAGCTGTGAGGGTGGGATGGGCACCGAACAGGTCAGCGTCGAGTGCGCGTTGGGCTCGAGGCGTCGGACAAACTAGGGGGGGGGCGCCGGCTGGTTTGGCCGGCCTGTGAGAGGGAGTGGTGGGTGGGCGCAAAGAATGAGGAGGAACGGGCGAGCGGCTCAGCTGAGCCTAGAGGCGCTAAGAAGCGGTTCGAGGAAAAGAGCGGTGAGGCTAACTTATTCTCACGCGAAGATTAAATTCTCTGTACGCTACGTTCCTTCGCTACTGAGAATACCCATCTGTACTCGCTTGACCAAACGTCGAATTCTTGTCGGTACGGCTCACGACACGGTCTGGCAATGCGTCTGCTAGTATTAGCGAGGCCAAGTGCCACCTGTTCTACGAAGTGGATTCCGAGTTTTGATGGCAACAATTCCTCACAACCTCCAGGCAATGACGAATCCAAACTTATTTTCTCGTGCAACTCGTCGCATGAATGCCAATGTAGGTGACGTCATGTACTTCTCCTGAGCAAACTTTATGACCGGTTTGGATATAGAGTAACCCGTGGTCATCGAATCTCCAAGGAAGCCAATGTGCTTGCTCAGAAACCCTTCGAATAATGTTTTTTACCGTAAGGCAGCGCTGTCAGGCAAATATCTATTCACTCATCAGACTCGTGAGTTAGAGATGCCTGACACGTGCCAATCTCTGCCTGAGGGCACCTTAGCGCTTTAACTTTACGGATCTGTCCAACTCGTTTCGGCGATCGATCTTCCAACCTTCACTGTGGAGTGGGAGAAAGGGAATTTATTACATGAAGGTTCTGGCGTCGTTCATCCACCTGGTTTAGATTACATTCTCGACGCGCACCGTACGCCACGCCGCGAGCCGGCGGATCGCGACAAACAGAAAAGCACGTCTTCACAGGAGGACAGGGCTCGTGTCGTACGTATCAATAACCCAGAGAAGGACAGTACTGCTGCCAGATGTAACTGTCGGAAACGTTACAACGGTTACATCTTTAGAATCTATGTCCGCGTCACAGGTGGAGGCGAGGGTAGCGCTGGCTTGAATTTTACTCAGTTGGTGGCGAGAAGGCCGACACTTGCGTAAGGCAGCACGTGGAAGTCGACTCTGCCTATCCCTACCGGGAGAATAGTGAGAAGGCGGAGGTTCCCCCCAGGGTACACTTAGTAGTTTCTTAGATCGTCGGCAGCTTGCTACACCGGGAGGTAATACTCCTGCGGATATTTCCCATCCACCCAAAGCTTAAGTTCCATTCCCTTGATTTGTAGAATGCATGTACGTATCGTTTTTCGTACAAGAATCACAATCGTTAGGTATCGAGCATATAACGTTTCCAAATCTCAACCATCTCCGCTCTAAAACCAAAGTGGGTTCTGTCAGTGTGACAATGTTGTCCCAACCCCGTGAATGTTCCCTACTGTGGGGAAAACCTGTAGTAGGCGTACCATGAATAAGCGTTTCCTATCAGGGAGGACATCGTGGCTATAATATCACGGGAGACCGATGCAAGACTGTAGCCGACCCATTCATGCTTCTCCTCGCTTCTTTGATTGAGATCAAGTCGATGACCTAAACTGATATTGAGTCGTATTCCGAGAGAGATGGGTTACATCGATGCAAAGTACAGCAACTTGCAAGACAATACACGGGTCATCCGTAGCATCGTTCTGGTTCCGTTCAGATGGGGAGTCGTGTCAGACAGATGACATAACCAAATGCCGCCAAGGCTCGCAATCTGAATGTCCCTGATAGTTGCTGTTTATAGTGATTGCAGTAAGAACCTCGGAACGAGTTAAGAGACTGGATAGCGCAGTCCGTTTGATGGCTTAGTTGTTTCACGACGGATGGGTTCGGTACAACGGGTGTGCTCGGGGGGTGGGAGCCGGGTTGGGTCCTCCTGCGAAGTAGTGGGAGGGGGGCTTTTCCCGATCGAATATCTTACTAGAGGGGAGGCTTGGGTGCTTCAATCCACCAATTCGTTACGATCGGCTTCATCTTTAGCGTCAGTCGCGTCTACGTTGACCATTGGTGGGAGCTGAAAATATGCGCGTAAGATTACCAAGTGAGTGTTGCTGCGAAGGAAGCAGTACCGGAGTGCATACATCCAAAGGGAGTACCAGAGTGCCTTGCACTTCTCTGCATCGTGGAGTACAGCGGTGACCATGGTGAACCTCCGCCTCGTGCAATCGACTGCGTACGCTGCCAAAGACGTCCATTCAATCCACTGAGTCAGGTATAGGAAACGAGACTGAAACAAGTGACACTTTCCAACGCGGATGCCCCAACCTTGACAAATGCAAGAGCCCAGTCTTACTGTAGTCCCCGACTGCCATATCTTCCTGCGCCGCACGTGGAAAGGTCCAAGTTGAGATGCCATAGTTTGTTGGACGTGTATCCGCAAGAGGTTGTTTCGAGATTGACGGGGTTTGTCATTGGCCCTGGCATACTTCTCAACGTCAAACTAGGTAGCCTTCAGATTCAGAGTCTGCCAGTGCCACGACCTCGTCTGCACGGAAATATGTGGTTAGGGTCGCTCACCGCTACGGCCTTGCGTACTCCTCCGTTATAGTGAAACAGTACAGCAGTGCACAGTCTGCAAAATGAAAAGCTAGGAGTCAACATTTGAGAATAATGAAGCAGTCGAATTATAAGCACTACGAGCACTGGACTAGAATGCAGAACCATGTCGTGGGAAAATTTACAGTGCAGCAGATAAGCGCTACTGATGTCGATCAGTCTACTGTTGTCGTCTTCGAACGTTGAACGCAGCCCTCACGTGCACAACGCTTCACGCCGACCTGTTACAAGTCTCACTCATCTGCATATAAAAGGTTCATATTAGTTCGGTTTACATGGCTCCCGGGCGTGTCAAGAAGTTTCTGGGTTCGCTGCCATTTGCCAACGCCACTCGCTCTCGTCGCTCCCACAACCGTCATGGCAGTGGTGCAATCAATTCAGTTCCAACTACTACCACTGAAGCTACGGCTGCGGGTAATGTCATCTTTATATCTGCCAATGTGGCCCTTAATTGTAGCTACAGAAGCCAGCAGTCTGACCGGTAGTGTAGCCAACCTGGCTCCTGTTGTTACTAGAGGCGAAGTCATGGCGGCAGGTACTGTTTTCTTCGTTTATTTTCTACCTTTCAACTGATTTTTAAGATTCAGATGTAGTGGCCAGTGAGCCCACGGTTGAAATGACTGGTCTAGGTGACGTTGATACTACTGCTGGTATGACGCTGACATTTGGTGGACGTGGATATGCCTGATGTCGAGGGGTAGAGACCACTCCGGCACCTTCCGCATTTCATTTGGATCCTAAGAAGGCTAGAGAATACATGGAAGATATAAAAAGGTTTCGGGTTCTAGTTATGGGGAGAGCAAATGCTGGCAAGACAACCATCCTCCAGAGGGTCTGCAACACTGTGGATAAGCCTGAGATATTTGATGGAAATAGAAAAAAGGTATGATGATCAGAGTGTCTGACACCCATCTAATAGCTTACAGATTGACAATGCAGTCGTGCAAGGCACTTTGGGGGTAAGGTTCCTGCTCGAGTGATGACAAATGGAGCTGGGGCTGACTACTCTTAGCGTGGCTACCATAACATCGAGCATGAGCTTGTGTTTCAAAGCAACCCAGGTTATGTATTCCATGACTCTTCTGGATTTGAAGCAGGTTCTACACAGCAGTTTGAAAATATGAAGAAGTTTGTCATTAGCCATGCAACTACAAACTTATTGCAGAACCGCATTCATGCAATTTGGTAAGAGCTACCTTGTGGCTCTGGACTTGACCTACCATCGGATATAGGTATTGTATCCCCATGACTGACTATGAAAGGACAGTCACTGCTGCAGAGCAGAAATTTTTTAATGAGTGTGACACAGGGCATGGTATGTTCATTCTGAGAAAATTTGTCAATCACTTATTGGCATCTGTTTAGTCCCTGTGGTAGTGCTGCTGACAAAAGTGGATTTTTTTCATCTGGTAGCCATTGAGGAACTTTTGGATGAAGGGTTGGAGATGGAAGAAGCAAAGAGAGGGGCTATAGCAAGGGCATCTCAGTTGTTGGAGAAGTGGCAGGTGCACATCAAACACATACTAGATCAGTGCAAATTCCCACCTAAATTCTATCTACCACTGACAAGTAAGCATATTACTTGTAACAAAGGTTGAAATTGATGCAAGGGTCCCTACAGAGATGCATGAAGAGGGCACAGATTGTGCTGCATTAATACAGTGCACAGCAAGTGCCCTGAATGAGGAAGGCTTGGAGAGGCTACTCATATCAACGCAGCAGTCAAGCATTGCATTGTGCATTGAATTTGCTATGAGAAAGTAAGTGAGAAATATGGGCTTAGTGCAAATTCTTATACTGTGAAGGGTGGTTGGAAGAATATTACAAGACAGAAAAAAAGAAGGCCAAGGATTGGACATGAAGGGTTTGGAGTCCAGTATCCTGGGTTGGTTTCCCAATCATACAGTGAGTGGTCAGATTGTAGTGTCACAGTATTTGCTGAATGCAGTGGATACACTGATATATGGTGCATATATTGGGAATGACAGTTTGTATGTGACAACTGGACAAGTTCTACTATGTTGTTTACTGAGCAGTTTGATCACTGGACAGGTTGTGAGTGAGAATCTTGACAAAGTGCTGGGGATCTATTGACTGTGCCTCCACTCCACTTCTGGTGGCATGGCAGAATGTGTGTAATTTCACAGAAGGAGATGGACTGTGCTGACTGTTCTTACTGCCACTATACATGTGGTGTGACAGTTTGTGAGTGGTCTTGTGGCAAGCTAGCTGGATGTCTGCTGACTGGGCTCACTTCCACTATGTGTTTGTGGCAAGACAGTGGGTGAGTGATTTTGTGGAGAGCCAGCTGGATATCTGTTGACTCAGTGCCACTCCTACTTTACTTGTTTATGGCATGGCAGGCTGTCAGTGATTTCATGGAAAGCTTGACTGGACATCTGCTGACTAGTCACACTTCCACTGTACTTGTTTGTGGTTTGGCAGAGTGTGAGTTATTTCATGGGAAGCTTAGCTTGATGTCTGTGAACTCACCTCACTTCCATTTTACTTGATTGTGGCATGACAGCATGTGAGTGACATCATGGCAAGATTAGCTTGATGTCTGCTGACTGGTCTGACTCCCACATTGCTTGTTTGTGGCATGACAGCTTGTGAGTGATTTCATGGCAAGATTAGCTGGATGTCTGCTGACTGGTCTCACTTCCACTGTGCTTGTTTGTGGCATGACAGCAAGTGAGTGATTTCATGGCAAGCTTAGCTGGATGTCTGCTGACCAGTCTCACTTCCACTGTGCTTGTTTGTGGCATGACAGTTTGTAAGTGATTTCATGGCAGGCTTAACTGGATGTCTGCTGACTGGTCTTACTTCCACTGTGCTTGTTTGTGGCATGACAGCTGGTGAGTGATTTCATGGGAAGATTAGCTGGATGTCTGCTGACTGGTCTCACTTCCACTGTGCTTGTTTGTGGCATGACAGTGTGTGAGTGATTTCATGGCAAGCTTAGCTGGATGTCTGCTGACTGGTCTCACTTCCACTGTGCTTGTTTGTGGCATGACAGTGTGTGAGGGATTTCATGGCAAGCTTAGCTGGATGTCTGCTGACTGGTCTCACTTCCACTGTGCTTGTTTGTGGCATGACAGGGAGTGAGTGATTGCATGGCAAGCTCAGCTGGATGTCTGCTGACTGGTCTCACTTCCACTGTGCTTGTTTGTGGCATGACAGGCAGTGAGTGATTTCATGGCAAGCTTAGCTGGATGTCAGCTGACTGGTCTCACTTCCACTGTGCTTGTTTGTGGCATGACAGGGAGTGAGTGATTTCATGGCAAGCTTAGCTGGATGTCTGCTGACTGGTCTCACTTTCACTGTGCTTGTTTGTGGCATGACAGGGAGTGGGTGATTGCATGGCAGCTCAGCTGGATGTCTGCTGACTGGTCTCACTTCCACTGTGCTTGTTTGTGGCATGACAGGGAGTGAGTGATTTCATGGCAAGCTTAGCTGGGTGTCTGCTGACTGGTCTCACTTCCACTGTGCTTGTTTGTGGCATGACAGGGAGTGAGTGATTTCATGGCAAGATTAGCTGGATGTCTGCTGACTGGTCTCACTTCCACTGTGCTTGTTTGTGGCATGACAGGGAGTGAGTGATTTCATGGCAAGCTTAGCTGGATGTCTGCTGACTGGTCTCACTTCCACTGTGCTTGTTTGTGTCATGACAGTGTGTGAGTGATTTCATGGCAAGCTTAGCTGGATGTCTGCTGACTGGTCTCACTTCCACTGTGCTTGTTTGTGGCATGATAGCATGTGAGTGATTTCATGGAAAGCTTAGCTGGATGTCTGCTGACCAGTCTCACTTCCACTGTGCTTGTTTGTGGCATGACAGTGGGTGAGTGATTTCATGGCAAGCTTAGCTGGATGTCTGCTGACCAGTCTCACTTCCACTGTGCTTGTTCATGGCATGACAGGGAGTGAGTGATTTCATAGCAAGCTTAGCTGGATGTCTGCTGACTGGTCTCACTTCCACTGTGCTTGTTCATGGCATGACAGGGAGTGAGTGATTTCATGGCAAGCTCAGCTGGATGTCTGCTGACTGGTCTCACTTCCACTGTGCTTGTTTGTGGCATGACAGCTTGTGAGTGATTTCATGGCAAGATTAGCTGGATGTCTGCTGACTGGTCTCACTTCCACTGTGCTCATTTGTGGCATGACAGTTTGTGAGTGATTTCATGGCAGGCTTAGCTGGATGGCTGCTGACTGGTCCCACTTCCACTGTGCTTGTTTGTGGCATGACAGTTTGTGAGTGATTTCATGGCAAGCTTAGCTGGATGTCTGCTGACTGGTCTCACTTCCACTGTGCTTGTTTGTGGCATGACAGGGAGTGAGTGATTTCATGGCAAGCTTAGCTGGATGTCTGCTGACTGGTCTCACTTCCACTGTGCTTGTTTGTGGCTGACAGCAAGTGCGTGGTTTCATGGAAGGCATAACCAGGGTCCTGCTGAGTCATCCACTTGTGCTATGTTTGGTGGATTGATAGGATGTGAGTGATCACAATGCCCAGATGTCCTGTTGCTCAGTAGAATTGTCCTCTGTTTGCTCATTTTATCCCAGTTTGTAAGTAACTTCAGGTTGCCAAGATGCAAACTCAATGTTTTTGTTGTCTTCTTAATTGCATCATAGGATGTGAGTGGTTTGATCAACAACTTTTCCCTATGCTATTACTGACATGTGTGATGGTCATGACTTCTCTTGATGTTAAAATCACTAGTCAGTAAGTCTCATTTTGCCATGATGCATGTCCCTCTCCTCAAGAGGCATATGCAATCTCAGATAAACAATGCAATTGGTGACAGATTCAGTCTACCATCCCAAGATACCACTACCCAGTCAATAGCTGAGCATGGTGTCAGTAAGTGGTAGTCATGGGTTTTTGAACAATACTCAACTGTTTAGGATGCTTGCTTATCTTTGAGTATTGTTACTTTTTACTGCAAAAGGAGAAGTCCCCTGCAGAACAGGATGTCATCCCACTTGCCATCAAGGAGTACAAAGACTTCAATGTTGCAGCCACAGTTTGCAAGGCTGTTGAGACAGCTGTTCAACAGCATGATCAAAATGTGGATGAGCTGTGCCAGGCTCTCTTGCAAGTGGTTTTGGAGAACCGTATGTGTAAGCGTACATATCTAACATTTTCTAATCTACCACTGATGAATTCTTTCAGCCTGTAGATTTCTTCCTTAGAAATATGATGGCCAAATTTCCAATCTGTCCCAAATGGTTGTTTCAGTAGAGAATAGCTGATGAATTGGTGAACTGCAAACTGATTTTAGAATTGAGCATGCCTATAGAGGGAGAAGTATCATTTGAGATGAAATTAGTCAAGGGTGTACTTACAAATACCCAAAATTGAATGTGCAGGGATCATTACTGCTGCCATCATCATATCAACAATCACCTCATCATCATCACCAGCTTTTTCCTCCTATGACATGCATGGGGGAGCCATGAGTAGCAGCTACTCATAAGTGCCACCCATTTTTGAGACCATTATCATGCACAACATTAGCAGACATCATGCCTATGCTACAATGAACCTGGCCCTGCAGGTACATACCACAGCATAAGAATGACCCACCATCTCTCCCCTCTGGTGTTGTTGGACCTCATCCTCTAATCAACCAGACCCTTCAGTCACCTGTAGTCCTGAAACTGGGACACCTGACATGTACATTTTGTCAAGTCCAGGCCTACTCCAATGGTCCCTGATGCTCACAGAGGCCATGGGAAGTACACAGAGGTAGGCCAACATAGGCCAATGCTTGGCCAATGGGGCCAACGAATAGTGACATTGGCCAAAGGTTGGCCAACAGTCATGACAGGGGTTTGGGAGAGGGCATTGGGTTCAGCTCATGTGCTGCCCCCTTGTATGAGCCCAGCCCTTGGATTTCAGATAGAGAGGGGAGTCGGGGAGAATCTGACAGAAGACAGAGAAGGCCAGTCAAGGACCACAGAGGAGGGAGGACTAAGTTGATATTTGTACTGAGGGACCACTGCTGAGTGTGGTGGGCTTATATACATTGAGTGCACCATCAAGGCAGTATGGTATCAGAATGTTGGAACTAACATACAGAGTGCAGTAAATTTTCAAGGGGCAGAAATGTCAGAAAACTTCAATTGGAGAATGGTACATACAGTGAGTGAAAAAACGTGTGCAATGTTTGGCTGTTTTGTACTAAGTCCAGTGTAGCGCCATGAGGCGTGGGAATCATGCTTAGCCTTGGTGAGGTGGGTGGTAGTACTCGCTCTTGGCTACAAAATGGTCCCAGGGCCATGTGATTTGGTGCAGTAGTCATTGAGATATGTCCATTATAAAACAGCTACACCATTGCACACGTTTATTCACTTTTGGGCTGGAAGTAAAATCTGAGTCAAATGAAGAGATAATTGTGGTTGTTTGGTCCTACAAACAAAGATACACATATAAACATTGTGTCTGAGTTTGAACAAGTTCACATGCTTCTTTATTTCCAACCTTTACCACCATGAGATCCATCTCCTCCACCCAAAGGAATACTATCCTCACTATGCTTGATTCTGGTCATTCTCCTTCCTCTATTGCCTCCAGTACTGGCCTACATCGCTCTACCATCTCTAGACTTTGTTCCAAGGAGCATTCCAGCCTGCAGAAGTCCACTGGAGGTCGTCCATCCAAGCTTTCCCCTGCTAATGTCCACCATGCCATCCACCTCATCTCAACTCAGAAGGCAGACAATGCTGTGCAGGTGACCAAAACTCTCACCAATGTCATCAACCAGCCCCTCCACCCAAATACTGTTCACCAGCACCTGAAGAAGACTGGTATGAAGGCTGTGGTAAAGTGAAAATGACCTATCCTCTCTGCCAAGCATCGCAAGGCAAGGTTGGACTTTGCCTATGCCCATAAAGATTGGACTTTGGAGGACTGGAAGAGGGTGGTATGGTCTGATGAGACTAAAATTAATCGCCTGGGGTCAGATGGGCGCAAATGGGCATGGAAAAAGCCAGGGGAGAAGCTGAATGATAGGCTAGTAGAGGGGACACTGAAGTTTGGAGGAGGGTCTCTCATGATGTGGGGCTGTATGACCTGGGAGGGTGTTGGGTATGGCACCAAGATTGATGGTAGGATGGATGGAGACCTCTACCTCCAAATTTTGAAGGATGAACTACAAGATTCCCTTGAGTATTATGGTCTCCATCCTCCTGACATCATCTTCCAGCAGGACAATGACCCCAAGCACACCTGCAAACAGGTCAAGGAGTGGCTAGAGGAGCAGGATTTTAGGACTATGGTATGGCCTGCACAGTCCCCTGACCTCAACCCTATAGAACATGCCTGGGGTTACCTCAAGAGGAGGCTTGCAGAGTATGAGCATCCTCCCAAGGGAATACTGGAGTTGTGGGAGAGGACTCAGGTGGAGTGGAACAATATACCAGCTGAAGAGTGTCAGAAGTTGATTGAAAGCATGCCTAGGAGGGTGGAGGCAGTGATTAAAGCAAAAGGAGGCTATACCAAGTACTGATATTCCCCAAATACCCCTCACTTTTCAAAAGTGAATAAACGTGTGCAATGGTGTAGCTGTTTTATAATGGACATATCTCAATGACTACTGCACCAAATCACGTGACCCTGGGACCATTTTGTAGCCAAGAGCGAGTACTACCACCCACCTCACCAAGGCTAAGCAGGATTCCCACGCCTCATGGCGCTACACCGGACTTAGTACAAAACAGCCAAACATTGCACACGTTTTTTTCACTCACTGTATGACAGAGGTAAAAGACAGGACAAAGGAAAAATGCCTAAAGGAATAGTACAGACAGAAGGGCTTCAGAGTGCCCACTGATAACCAATCAGAACACAGACTGAAAGCCTAAATGGGTAGCAACCCTGCACCGAACCATGTGGTGCTGTAGGTGTGCCATGCCTAGGCTGGACTGTTGACCCAAGAGGAAAGGTGACCCCTAAAACAGTGGGAGGTGTCAACTGACTGACAAGTCACAGTCACATGGTGGGCCTGACAAGGACCAACAGTGGCTGACAAGGGACCAGGCAGGGGCACATCATACAGGTACCAGAGGGAGTGGATGAGTGCAGAGCAGAGTGGGGAAGGACCAGAACATGGGTATGGGCATGACAGTATCCCCCCCTTAAGGCCTGAACCCCTGAAGGCCATAAGCGACATGGTCTAGGCAACATGAGGTTTGATTTTGTAATTGGCAATGGGCCATGAGGTGCCCACTTGATTGCCACAGTGGGGTTGTGTCAGAGTCCAAATGGGCTGCATAAGGAAGTGCATTTTCGTCACTAAGTCCCCCTCCTCGTCTCACCTCCCCTCTACATCATGTCCAGCCAACAACACATGACCCAACAGCCTGTTTCTGCCTCCAGCCACAACTGGAGGCAGGCCACTGATGAGGACCTAGAGGTCCATATGAGCAACTCGGAGGGAACCAAGAAGGCCAAAGAGGCAGAAAAGAGCTGTCAGGAGGCAGCAAAGAAGGAGCATAGGGCAGAGGTGTGCTGTCAAAAGGTGGAGGAGGCCTGGCTGGAAAGGGAGAGGAAAGAGCAGGAGGAGCATGAGAGGCAGGAATGAGAGGAGTGGGAGAGGCAAGAGTGCGAGGAGTGGGAGAGGTGGGAGGCTGTCAAGATGGCCTGCCAGGCTGCAATTGAGGAGGCTGAGAGTGTGTGGCAGAGTGCCACAAAGGAGAAGGGTTGGGTGGGGGAGTTGCAGCATGAGAGTAGGGGGTCCTCTGTGGCCAGGTGAGTACCACCAACTCATAGCAGTGACACTGACAAAGGTTCCTAGCTCCAGGTGGGTCACTGCCTACAGCCCCATGACTGGGGCTAGCATGGGGACTGTCAGGGTGGTGCCAATGCCAAGATGGGTGGCCTGCAAGGGCTGCAGGCAAAGGGGTGAGGTAGGAGAATGTTGGGTGGTAGTGGGCAGTTGGTCATGTGGGCCATGCCAGAAGAGGAAAAAGAAGTGTAGTTGGGTGATGGTGGAGGAAGCTGAAGTGGTGGCCAGGCCATCCAGGAAAAGGGCTGGGACAGGGAGCTTGTGGGGCGAGGGTCAGAAAAAGGGTTGGCCCAATCATGAGGAGGAGGATGACAATGACAAAATTGAGGAGGTCCCAGTGCCAGTGGACAGGTAGCAGGGCCATTGGGCAGTCATGTCGGGGGTGTGTACAGGCCAGCCTTGTGGGGGTAGTGATCATGGAAAGCAGTGATGAGTTCAGGGGCATGTTCCAGCTCAGTGGCCAGGAGCCATGAAGTTTCTTTGTTGGTACCTTCATAACCAGCCCAGTGGACCTTGTAACTTAACCAGCAGTGACAACAGTGATCTATCTTTGAGTCAAGGATCTCTGATATCTCATACTCAAGTTTGCCATCAACATCGACTGGTGGGGGTGGCAGCTGATGCCTATTTGGGAAGGGGTTGGCCAAGGCAGGTTCCAGTTGTGATACATGGAACACTGGGTGTATGGAGCACATGCTGTCAGGTAGCCTCAAGGTGATGGAGTGCATACCAGGTTGGATGATGATGTCAAAGGGGCCAAGGTATTTCTTGGAGAGTTTATTAGATGGTCTAGTGGAGCAGAAGTACTTGGCCTTGGCGAAGGCTTGTTCACCAACATTAAACTCCAGCAGAGGTAGGTGCTTCATGTCAGTGGGACCTTGGTAGCACTGCTGTGCTGTGGCCATTTTGGAGCAGAGGAAGTTGTGGAGGGTGGAGAGGTCCACAACATAGTCACAGGCCTTTGAGGAGGTGAAGTCTTGGTCAGTGGTGACTGACAAGTTGGGGTGGTAGCCCTTATTAGTGAAGAAGGGTGAGACTCCTGTGGTTGCACTAGGTGCATTGTTGAATGCGAACTCAGCCAGCAGTAGTAACTCAGCCCAATTGTCTTGCTGGTAGTTACAGTAGACACGAAGATATTGCTCAAGTGTCTGGTTCATGCACTTGGTTTGGCTGTCACCTTCAGGGTGGTAGCCCAAGGTGAAGTGAAGGTGCATATCTAAAGCCTTACCAAGGGAGCAGAAGAAATGTGGCACAAACTCAGGGCCTTGGTCAGAGGTAATGTGAGCAGGGACCCTGTGCTTGGAGAAGACATGGGTGAGGAAGAGCCTGGTGAGGTCAGCAGAGGTGACAGAGTCATGGGTCAGGATGAAGACTGCCTGCTTAGAGAGGTGATCCACAACTATGAGGATGGCAGTGTAGCCATTGGAGGGTGGGAGGTGTTCGATGAAGTCCATAGAGATGGAGTTCCATGGTTTTTTGGGGATGGGGAGTTGCTTCAGTAGGCTGTATGGGTGGTGATGCAGAGCTTTACTATGGCTGCAGGCAGTGCAAGAGCCAACATACCTCTTGACATCAGTACAGAGGTTGGGCCATACATAGTCACAGTGGATGAGCTTGAGGGTGCAATTCTGCCTGAAGTGGCCAGCAAGAGGGTGGTCATGCTTGAACTGAAGTACCCTAAGGTGGAGGTTGCCAATGTCAGGGACAAAGATGTGACCATCAAGGTGGAGGAGGCCGTCAGGGTTGACAGACCATCTCGGGGCAGATGGTGTTGGGAGGTGAGTGGCTGATGTGGGGTCAGTGGGGAGAGTGGAGATGATGTTGGAGCAGAGCTTCTCAACATTGAAGGCCATGGCAGCATGTAGGATGGGGGCCATCAGGTGGGTGGTATGGAGGGACAATGCGAGCTGTTCTTGGGTGAACATAGGGCAAAGGTTGTGTGGATTGATTTGTGCATAATCCCTATCCCCCCCTTTTGGGTAGACATCCCACCAGCAGGTGAGTGCATCAGGCTTGGCCCCCAAGCAGCCAGGCCAAAAGTGGATGGCGAGGTTGAACTGAGAAAGGTACTCAGACCAGTGGGCCTGTTGGTGTGTCAGAACCTTGGATGTAGAGAAATACTCAAGGTTTTTGTGGTCAGTGACCACATCAACAGGGGCGGCTGAGCCCTCTAGGTAATGTTGCCAATGTTGGAAGGCCTTGTAGATAGCCAACAGCTCCTTATCATGGGTATCATAGTTGAGTTCAGGAGCAGTAAGGGTGCAGGAGCAGAATGTGATGGGTTGAAGCACTCCATCAGAACAGGTGATGGAGAGGATGCTGGCAATGGCATAGTCAGAGGCATCAGTCTCGATGGTGATTGGCACATTGGGAATCCAGTGGGTGAGGATAGGAGCAGAGGTGAAGGCATCCTTGAGGCAGAGGAAGGTGGAGTGGCACTCTTCAGAAAAATTCCAAGGAGTGTTTTTTTGGGTGAGGCAGGTGAGTGGAACAACTATTTTGGAGTAGTTGTGGATGAACCGACGGTAGAAGTTTGCAAACCCCAGAAAGGATTGAATGTCCCTGATTTTGTGGGGCTCAGGCCAATCACAGATTGACTGAACCTTATCAGTGGACATGGTGAGCCCCAAAGGGGAAAGGATGTAGCCAAGGTACTCAGCTAAGTCCCTATGGAACTTGCATTTTTCTGGCTTGGCATATAGGCTGTGGTGGTGGAGGCATTGGAGTACCTCTTTTACATGTTGTCAGTGTGACTCCAGGTCATGGGAATAAATAAGGATGTCATTGAGGTAGACCATGATGCAGACATTGAGCATGTCTGCAAAGATGCTATTGACAAACTGCTGGAAGGCAGCCAGTGCATTAGTAAGACCAAAGGGCATTACCCTCCACTCATAGGATCCATAGTGGGTGTGGAAGGCAGTTTTCCATTTGTTGCCTTCAGCGATGTGGACGAGGTGGTAGGCATGTCAGAGGTCAATCTTAGTGTATAGCTTGGCACAGCTTGGCGAGTCAAGTAGGTCAGCAATGAGTGGTAGCGGGTAGTGGTCATTTTTCGTGATCTTGTTAAGACCTCAGTAATCGACACAAAGGTGGAGAGAGCCATCCTTCTTCTTAATAAAGAGGACAGGTGCACCATGGGCAGAGGTGGATTGCTTGATGAAGCTGTAGCTGAGGTGCTTGTCAATGAAGGTGTGGAGAGCCTTGAGCTCAGGCAGTGAGAGGGAATAGATTGTGCCAATGGGTGGAGAGGCCCCTTCCTCAATGTCGATCTTCAGGTCAAAGCTGCAGTGCAGGGGAAGCTCGGTCGCTTTCACCTTGCTAAAGACATTGGCAAGCTCATGGTACTTGGAGGGGACTGAAGAGAGATCAGGAGGAGAGGGAAAAGTGGAGGATGCACGAAGCAGAATGTCATCGGGGTGTAAATGCAAACTGAACTGCACCAAACCTGGGAGGGCACAAGCACAGAGGTAGGCTGCAGCCCTGATGGGGGAGATGTGCAGAGGGGGTGGTGAGTCAGTGGCCTTTGGAGAAGGCAGCATAGGGTCAGAAGACAGGTTGGAGGGTGTCAGTGTTGGTGCTGAAGGAGCAGTCAACAGTGACAGAGGCACCAGGGGCATTGGCATTCCATGCAGTGGTGGTTGGAATGAGATATGGCCCAATACCCAATCAATCAACAGATTGTAGTGGGTGAGCCAGTTGTGTCCTAAAACCAGCGAGCAAGAAGAATCCAATGAAGTAACATAAAAGGAAACAGAGGTGACATTGCCAGAAGGGAAGCAGATGGACAGATCTACCCCTTGTGAAATTACAGCATTCAAGCTACCATCAAACAAGCAAAGTGGAACAGGCAGAGAGACAGATTTTGTAGGTACAGAATACTTATTAACTAGAGAAGGGTCTATGAAACAATGAGAGGAACCAGAATTGACTAATGCAGAGATATTATCTAGCAGAATGTCCAGAAGGGAGACAGAGGGCATAAGTGAATTAGGGTCAGAAAGAGCAGATGCATTGAGTCAGATGGCGAGTGCACAGTTGGGGTTAATGCTTCCTCCAGGCTGTGCAGACTCCCTGGAGGAGCAGACTAATTTTTTGGCTCTTCCTTCTCCTCAGGGGGAGTCAGAGGAGCGGGAGGAGCAGCAGTTGTGGCAGTGTGGGTTTTGGTGGCATGAGAGGTGGACTTTGGGCAGTCCTTAGCAGAGTGCCCAGACTCACCACAGAAGAGGCACAAATTGTTTTTGAGGTGGTGCTGATGTTTGGCCATGTTCAGCTTACCATCCTTGCCAAGGAGGTGAGTGATGTCAGACTTAGGCACATCTGATTTTTGGCTGTCCTTCAGCTTGGACTTGCCTGTACTGTTGGAGCATGAGGAGGATGAAGAGGCTGATGAAGACTTTTTGTTGTCAGGTTGGTCTGGGCAAGGTCATGCAGCCTGGCAAGAGTGGTGGGCTTGCCAACATGGGCAATCTCGTCCTTGATGCGGTCAGGGAGGCCAGTATAGAAGCAGTGTCAGAGGGCACCTTCACCATAATCCTTGACTTGGGATGCCCAGCAGTTGAACTCCACAACATACTTGGTGATTCTGGAGGTCTCTTTCATGGAGAGACCCTCCAGGTTCTGAACCACATCAGCTACTGTGTCATGTGGGCCAAAGTTGACAGTTAGTTTTTGAAGGAACTCCTGGTAGTTGTCCATCCATAATGGACAGCCCTGGTAGTCATTGGGGTTTAGGAGATTGGGTTCAAACCAGGCCAGTGCCATACCCTTGAGGTAAGATTGGGTGAAGGTAACCTTGGCATGGTTGGTTCGGAGGGCAGTCAGGTGGTCTTGGAAGTTGAGCTCACACTGCACCAGGAACTCATGGAGCTTCTTTGGGTCAGAGCTGTCGAAGGTGTCGGGCTCACAGACCTTGGTTTTCAGAGTTGAGTCCCTGGAGTGCTGGCTTGAGCAGGCAAGCACATGGATCACCCTGGTCAGGGCAAGAAGCAGGTCTTCGGGTGGCTCAGCTGGGTCTTCAGGGATACCCCCATTGCCACTGCCCCCACTGTCAGACCCACCATCAGGACATTTGGGGTTGAACAGGTTGTCACCTTGTGGTGGCAGGGTGTGAAACTCAGATCACTGGTGTTCAGAGGGACCAGCTTGCGAAGCACTTTCATGCTGGGAACGATGTTGGGTGGAGAACAAATGGAACTGTTCGATGACCGAGGGTGCATGTTGCAGGTTGGCAAATGCAAGGGCAAGCCTCTCAGCAGTTTCTTGTTGTGTATGTGATCAGGTCTGCATAATAGTATTTGAGTATTAAAAACTGATGTGGGCTTGTACAAGTGTGAGTACAAATATACTGTCAAGTCCAGGCCTACTCCGATGGTCCCTGATGCTCACAGAGGCTGCAGGAAGTACATGGAGGTAGGCCAACATAGGCTGATGCTTGGCTGATGGGGCCAACGAATAGTGACATTGGCTGAAGGTTGGCTGACAGTCATGACAGGGGTTTGGGAGAGGGTGTCAGGTTCAGCTCATGTGCTGCCCCCTTGTATGAGCCCAGCCCTTGGATTTCAGATAGAGAGGGGAGTTGGGGAGAATCCGACAGAAGACAGAGAAGGCCAGTCAAGGACTGCAGAGGAGGGAGGACTAAGTTGATATTCATACTGAGGGACCACTGCTGAGTGTGGCAGGCTTATATACATCAAGTGTGCCATCAAGGTGGTACAGTATCGGAATGTTGGAACTAACATACAGAGTGCAGTAAATTTTCAAGGGGCAGAAATGTCAGAAAACTTCAATCAGAGAATGGTACATATGATGGAGGTAAAAGATGGGACAAAGGAAAAATGCCTAAAAGGAATAGTACAGACAGAAGAGCTTCAGAGCGCCTGCTGATAAGCAATCAGAACACAGGCTGAAAGCCTAAATGGGTAGTGACCCTGTGCCAAACCATGTGGTGCTGTAGGTGTGCTGTGCCTAGGCTGGACCATTGACCCAAGAGGAAAGGTGACCCCTAAAATGGTGGGAGGTGTCAACTGAATGACAAGTCACAGTCATGTGGTGGGCCTGACAAGGACTGACAGTGGTTGACAAGGGACTGGGCAGGAGCATGTCATACAGGTACCAGAGGGAGCAGACGAGTGTGGAGCAGAGTGGGGAAGGACCAGAACATGGGTATGGGCATGACACATTTCAGCCTAAACATAGGACTAGCTGATGTCAGCTGACTGACCTTGACTTGGTGTTGGCCAGTTGAACCAACTGGTGGTATCAGCCAACATGGCTGGGCAATGCCCCACCCCCCTGAAAGTAGGGTTGGCTGGCCTGGCTGGGGGATGGCATTCCCCCTGAAAGTGGGGTCAGCCAACCTGGCTGTGGGATGGCATCCTCCCTGAAAGTGGGGTCAGTCAACCTGGCTGAGGGATGCTACCCCCACCCCCCCCTGAAAGAGGGGTCAGCCAACCTGGCTGAGGGATGCCACCCCCCTTGAAAATATGGTCAGCCAACATGGCTGGGGGATGGCATCCCCCCCTGAAGTGGGGTAGGCTGGCCTGGAGGGTATGCCACCCCTCCTGAAAGTGGGGTTGGCTAACCTGGCTGGGGGATGCCACCCCCCTAAAAGTGGGGTGGCTGACCTGGCTGGGGGATGCCACCCCTCTAAAAGTTGGGTTGGCTGACCTGGCTGGGGGATGCCACCCCCCTAAAAGTGGGGTTGGCTGACATGGCTGGGGGATTCCACCCCCCCTGAAAGTGGGGTTGGCTGACCTGGCTGGGGGATGGCATCCCCCCCTGAGAGTGGGTTTGGCCAGCCTGGCTGGGGATGCCACCTCCCCACCTGAAAGTGGGGTTGGCTGACCTGGCTGGGGGATGCCATTGCCTGCCTAAAAGTGGGTCAGCCATCCTGGCTGGGAGATGCTACCCCCCCTGAAGGTGGTATTGGCCAACCTGGCTGGGGGATGCTATCCCCCCTGAAAGTAGAATTGACCAACCTGGCTGGAGGATCCCCCCCATGAAAGTGAGATTGGCCAACCTGGCTAGGGGATGCCACCCCTCCTGAAAATGGGATTGGCTGACCTGGCTGGGGATGCCCCCCCTGAAAGTGGGGTCAGCTGACCTGGCTGGGTATGCCACCCCCCTGAAAGGCAGATATGACTTAGGGATACCTCACCCACCTCATTGTATGCATATCTATATGTAAGTACTTCTTCCCTTCTGTTCCCATGGAATGGGGGTTGGAATGTGCTCACTTAGAGGTTCCACCAACCTCACAGTATTGATGCATGCACCATGGTGGATCACAGGTTGAAGAAGGCTTGAGCTTGTTCCATCAATTGCAAATTTTTGAAGATCTGGGCTGGGTGATGACTATACTAGGGAAGCCATGGATGGTTGATCCACACCCCTTGCAGACCTTCAGTAATACAAACAATGCTCAAATTGCTCACAATCATGAAAGGTGACTCTTTCAACCCAGGTGATTTTCTAAACTTATTGACAATTGCAGTGCACCCCCTTTCTGACATTGGTGCTCATATTCAAAGTTGGATGTACCCTTGACATTCATAATCCTATAATCTATTACCTTTTTCCACCACATATCTACCCATCCATTTATGTGGCTCTCTTGGTCTGATTCTGAGTTCTTGCTCCCTTTGATTTCCTCCCACCTTCTTCCTCTTTCCCTCATCCTTCTTTGCCATCTTCTGCCCTCTGGTCACCATCCCACTCCCTGCCCTTTTCCTTTTCCTTGGTGGAGCTTCCTCCTCCTCCTTCTCCTCATCCCCTCCATCACTCTCACCCATCTCAGCACCCCCATCTCCCCCTTGTGGTCCCATGGTGCCTGCAGGACATTGCTCCAGCCTTGAAACTACTACCTCACCTCCACTACATCCATCACATCATCCCCCCTCTGCATGCCAAGCTTGGAGTTCAACAAAAAATTGAGGTTACTGACCAAAGAATCATCCTCTTCCACTTCTTGGGCATGACTACACTCCCTTAACAAAAGCCCAAGTCCCAGAACCACATCCAGACCTCTTGAAGAGGAACTGAACCTTGCACTTTGCAACTCTCTAATTGCCTTTCAGAAAGTCCCCAAATCCAAGTGAATTTCCTCTGGCAAGTACTTGGCACTCCAGGTCCAAGTTGCCCAGTAGGGGAAGTCTACCTCTGGTCCCTTTTCATGCTCCTATGACATCTGTTAGTTAGTCTAGTGCTCCCTGACAGTCACAGACTTACCTGTTCTGGTAGGGCATCCACCAGGTTAACAAGTACTTGGTACCTGGCCATGATGGAAAGAGACTTCAAATGAGAGATCCAGTCCTTGCTGGCATGCCAAGCAGGACTGGACCCTTCTGGGCTTGACTACCCTGTGCCTGTAGTGGCCTCCCCCAAGATCTCACCACCATTAACAGTCTGCTCAGAGGGTCCTCCAACTGAGTGCTGTGTGACTGAAGGTCCTGGTATGCCTGCTCCACCCACTTCTGCTTCACTGTTACCCACACTCTCTTCTTACTGCTTCCCACCACTTTCCTATCAAACTGCCTGGACAAAGGTGCATCCTCCTTTTTGCAATCAATGAATGACACAATCACCTATCTCCTCTGCCTCTAGGGATTGTCAATGATCCCAAGGCAACTCAAGATCAGCCTTTGTCCATTTGGAAGGATCCTTCATGGTAAAACCCTCTGGGATAGATTCAGAGTCCAGATACTCCATTGGTGACTTGATCAGCAAGCACCAGGGAGCCTTGGCCTTGGGCTTCTTGGTGAACTTGGCTATGTCCCAAACTTACAGTACAAGCTGACTCTGTCATGTGTTGCCAACAGCTTATCCACTTCCAGGTAAGCCAGTGACCCCTTCCCCTCTCCCCCTGTGTTTGCTGTATTCCAACTAACTCCATCCTGTTACCACCATTACCATATCCACCTCCAGGTAAGCTGCTGGCACCCTTTGCTTCCCCCCCATGTTTACTTCAAATGAACTGACTCTGTGGTGTCTCTGCCAGCCTATTCACTACCTAGTAAGCTGTTGCTCCCCCTTCCCCTCTGTTTGCTACACACCACTGACTTGTGCTCACTTCATCCTTGCCAGATACTTATGTATTCAACCATGGAAAGGACCAGACATTCAGCCAAGAAGGTGACTGGGGGCAAGGCCCCCAGAGTTGGCCTGCAGGCCTTCCACAACAAAAAGGTTAAGGCATCTACTGCCTCCAAGAGGCCATCCCCCAAGCAGAAGCCTAACATCAACACTGTAAGCTGCTGATCATATGTCATATGCTTGTTTATACCTTCCACAGCTTTGTGTTATGTGCAGAGATGGGGTAGACCTGTTGTGGGTCTGTGATGAAAAGTACTGTAGAAGGGTAGTATGTAGTACATGCCTAGTGGTTGCTGAAGCAGAAAAGGCCAAGCTAAAAGTAGATGATGTCACTTTTAAGTGTGTTACTTGCCACTGGAAGGAAAACCAAGCAAATTCTCAGCCTTACTCTGGAAGTACACCACCCCCCCACTTCCACTTATGCTCACAACATGCCAAGGCATTCTACTCTCAAGGACTACCTGTCCTTGCCCACCCTCCTCTTATTCAGGGTACCTTTCAGCATGCCATCTCTGGCCATGTAGCCTCCCTCCCTACTGCCCTTGTCCACCTCCATTTGGACTAGGACTTGGCCATCCTCAGGTCAATGTATTGGACTCCTATTTCCAGCCCTACTTCTCTGGAAGAAGATATCAGTTCTCTCACCTGCCCTTCAGCTTGGCCACTGAGCAGTCTCTGCTGAATTTTGATGAGGACAGCAATGGACCTCACTCATTCCCTCTCATCCTTCTCAAGGGTGGTCATATTCCTCACCACCCATAATGATGAGAAAAGAGGGGATCTCTTTGCTAGTCATGTTGATGGTAAATCAGTAGCATTCAAGGTCTCTGAGGTAGTGACCAATCTCCTATTTACCTCCTTACTAACCATGTCCAAGTGTGTCCAAGTACTTTTCAACCCCCTCACCAAAATTGTCCAGGGTGCAGACATAATATTCTATGTCAGTGGCTCTCTTGTTACTGTAAAAGACAGCTTCAATGATTTAAAAGAAGCTGCTCATAAGTGAGTATTTCCAACATTTTTGGATCTTTTCCTCTAACCTTTTCCAGATTCAAACCAAGATCCATGATCTTGTTTGATGCTCAACACCTGCAGCTGGCTAGCACTACCCCTTACCTGCTGAGTCTACTGGACAGTGCCATTGTTCAAGGCTTTGATGTCTTCCAAGCAGCCAAGTTTTCCCTCAATGATTGTGCACTGCTCAGAGGCATTCCAATATCATCATCATCATGTGGAGGTCTGAAGGGAAAGGAGTACATAAAGTGGAAAAAGTAGTGGTGAAGAAATTGTTGTGGACTGATAAGTCTATCAGACCATGGGGAGAACATTTGCCAGTTCAATGCCCTCAATGTGAAACCATGCAGAAGTGGGAGTCTGGTTCTGCAGGTAAAACCATTACCTATGAGTGCAGGTATGCTCAGTGTGGGTTTGAAAAAGGGCCTAACAAGACTTCCCTCCCACCCAAGAAATTTATTTACTCCATTCCTCCTCATGCCATATTTTTAACACAGGGGAAAAAAGGAACATCTTCCTGGTTACAACTTAACCTTTAGAAAAATACCTGTAACCTTGTAAATACCCCAGTTTTATCTTAGCCAGCATTACAAATCCTTCATGGGTTTGCAAAATATCTTAACTATGTCAAGTTCAGGCCTACTCTGATGTTCCCCAACTCTCACAGAGGCTGCAGGAAGTGTATGAAGGAAGCCTGATATGGGCCAACACTTGGCCAATGAGGGCCAACAGAGAGTGACAAGGGCTGAAGGGTGGCTAACATGCATGACAGAGGTTCAGGAGAGGGCATCAGGTTCAGCTCATGCACTGCCCCCTTGTATGAGCCCAGCCCTCAGATTTCAGAGGAAGAGAGAAGTCAGGGGGATTCTTACAGAGACAGAGATGGCCAGTTGAGGACTGCAGAGGAGGGAGAACTAAGTTGATATTCATAATAGAGAACCATCACTGAGTGCAGTGGGCTTATATACAGTAGGTGCACCATCAAGGTGGTACAGTATTGGAACATTGGAACTAACATATGGAGTACAGTAAATTTTTGAGGGGTAGAAATGTCAGAAAACTTCAGTCAGAGAACAGGTACATATGACAGAGGTGAAAGACAGGACAAAGAAGAAATACCTAAAAGGAATAGTATGGATGGAGAACCTTCAGAGTGCCCACCAATAATCAATCAGATGATAGGCCAAAAGCCTAAACAAGTAGTGACCTGGTGCCAAACCATGTGGTGTGGTAGCTATGCCATGCCTAGACCAGCCCATTGACCAAAAAGGAAGGTAACCCCTAGACAAGGGGAGGCAGTCACCTGACCAAGTGACAACTGTCATGTGGTGATTCTGACAGAGGCCAATAGAGACCAACACAGTGAGTGGGGTGGGAGTGCACTGTATGTGTACTAGAGCAAGTGAACAGGTGCAGAGCAGTGCAGCAAGGGACTGTTGGTATGGGGAGAGGTTGAGGGTATTACAGAGCAGAGGTACAGGCATGACAAACTACATGCATCCCTACAATAATAAAGCTGGTGTATCATAAACTGAAAACAAGGTCATCAGATAGTCAACTTTCCAAGAGGTTGATTAATCAGATCCTCCCCCTAATAGGGTTGGCTGAATCCACTCTTAGGACATGGGTTGTCCCCCCAGTGAGGGTGGCCAATGCCACTCTCAGGACAAGGGCCATTTTCCTGGGAACCACTCTCAGGATGTGGGCCATCCCCCCAATGAGGCCAGCTGCCCCTACACCCAGGACATGGGTCATCCCCCCAGTGAGGCTGGCTAACCCCACTCTCAGGACATGAGTCTTCCCCCCACCCAATCCCCCTTTCAAGAGGTTGTGCCAACCCCCAGGTAGGTCAGCCCCCTTTCAGGGCATCAGCCAAACCCATCTCAAGGTTGGTCAGCTGACATCAGCTAATCCCACTCTTAGGTGAAAATGTACCTGTTGGGTGTCCCACTTTCAGGACTATGGTTGACTGAACTATGTGTGGTAAGAACTACCTTGGGGTTCCTGTCTCAACCAACCACTGGATATGGGTATTGTATCCTCATGACTGACTATGACAGAACAGTCACTGCTGCAGAGCAGAAGTTTTTTAATGAGTGTGACATGGGGCATGGTATGTTCATTCTATGAAATTTGGCAATCACTTATTGACATCTGTTTAAGCCCTGTTACAGTGCTAATGACAAAAGTGGATTTTTTCCATCTTGTAGCCATTGAAGAACTTTTGGATGAAGGGTTGGAGATGGAAGAAGCAAAGAGAGGGGCTATAGCAAGGGCATCTCAGTTGTTGGAGAAGTGGCAGGTGCACATCAAACACATACTAGATCAGTGCAAATTCCCACTTAAATTCTATCTACCACTGACAAGTAAGCATATTACTTGTAACAAAGGTTGAAATTGATGCGAGGGTCCCTACAGAGATGCATGAAGAGGGTACAAATTGTGGTGCATTGATACAATGCACAGCAAGTGCTCTGAACAAGGAAAGTTTGGAGAGGCTACTCATATCAACCCAGCAGTCAAGTATTGCATTGTGTATATGGTATGACAGCCAGTGAATGATTTCATGGCAATCTTAGCTGGATGCCTGCTGACTGGTCTCACTTCCACTGTGCTTTTTTGTGACATGACAGCAAGTGAGTGATTTCCATAGAAAGCTTGGCTAGATATCTGCTGACTGATATCTTTTCCACTGTACTTGTTTGTGGCATGACAACTTGTGAGTGATTTCATGGCAAGCTTAGCTGGATGTGTGCTGACTGGTCTCACTTCCACTGTGCTTGTGTGTGGCATGACAAAAAGTGAGTGATTTCATAGCAAGCTTAACTGGATGTCTGCTGACTAGTCTCACTTCCACTGTGCTTGTTTGTGACATGACAGGGAGTGACTGATTTCATGGCAAGCTCAGTTGGGTGTCTGCTGACTGGTCCCACTTCCACTGTGCTTGTTTTTGGCATGACAGTATGTGAGTGATTTCATGGCAAGTTTAGCAGGATGTCTTGCCAACTGGTCTCACCCCTACTGTGCTTGTTTGTGGCATGACAGGAAGTGAGTCATTTGATGGCTAGCTCAGCTTGATTTCTGTTAACTAGTCCCACATCCACTGTGCTTGTTTGTGGCATGACAGTATGTGAGTGATTTCATGGAAAGCTTAGCTAGATGTCTACTGACTGGTCTCACTTCCACTGTGCTTGTTTGTGGCATGACAGGGAGTGAGTGATTTCATGGCAAGCTTAGCCAGATGTCTGCTGAGTGGTCTCACTTCCACTTTGCTTGTTTGTGGCTAGTATTTTTTGGGCCCAGCTCAGCCTGAAGCCTGGGGCTCAGGCCTAGCTTTTGGGGCTCAAGCCTGGGGAAACACCAGGCCAGGCCCAGAACTACAACATGTTGGAGCATATAAACCTCCCCTGTATTGCAGGTCCTAGGTGCGACGTTTAGGTGCTTACATAATCACCTTAGAGCAGACTTAGCAGTACATTTCATAGAGTTCCCTCAGTAGCTCACTGTAAGGTTTCTAGCTTCTCATTCACTTGTATACTTGGTCACTTGAATATAAACATGACCAGTGTTATATTGGAGTGCATAAAGTATGGTAAAAAAGAAGTTTTTTCACTTATGTAATGAGCGCTCATTTATATACGAGCGCTTTGTATTACATAACATATTCGTACAGTATTAGGGTCCAACAGCTAATGGACCCTGCATTTGTCCCAAGGTGTTATCCTTGGGACATTAGTCTAAGTTTAAATTACCAGTGTATGAATCTTAGCTGATCCTTACTCCCTCCCCCTGAAGAACCTGATCAGGGGTTCGTCCAAGCCAGAAGCAACATCACACTCGTATACAATTCAAAGGAGATCACACTCATGGAAGGTACATAAGTGTGAGACTGTGGATACAGATATGGGGTGTTGCTGGTTGCCCCTACATGGGTGTGGGTCCCTCATCATTGACATCCATGCTATGTTTTCCAGTGTTAGTAGTACCCGGGACATCAGATTCCCAACTGTTGAAGTTGGAAGTGGCTATCACTCCCCTGACCACCTCAACACCACTCAACAAATGTATGTTGGCGGGGATGGGCTCAACGGCATGGAAGTCAGGGAGCCCCAATTCCTGGGCACACTCTATATAATATTCCAGAGGCCGCTGCTCAGCCAGCTGGTCTGAGTCACCACCTCACTCGTAGTCACTCTGTGTCAAGCTGTTGTGAACCTGGTGCCCCTTCTCGTGGAGCATATCACTCTCATCGCTCAGGAAACTAATGCTCCATGAGTAAAGGTTGTCAGCTTCCTGGAAGCTCAGCCCATTTCTAGCGAGGAAGTGGGCTATATCAGCTGGGGGCGGTGCAATGTCCTTGGGCAGATCCCAGTTGCTTCAGGCACCCAGTACCACAGATAAGCCTTCACTCTCCACTATGGCCCGGTACCGACCAGCGACAGCAAATAGACGAGCAAAATTACAATGCCAACTGCATCGGTTGGAGTCATATCAGAACCAGGGTGCAAAGTACCCTTCCAGGATGAAACCTCTGATTCTTCAAATCAGAGCTGCCTCCTTATCTTCAGCATACTCCTCGAGGGGACCTGCTACTCTGGGGAAATTCGATATCTCTTCAGTGCCCAGGCACTTCCCAACCTCTGCCCTCCACTGTTGCAGGGGTTCTCCCCAGGTCAGAGCAGTCTTGGGTATCTGGTCCTGGTGGGATCTTTTCTTCAGGTCCCGGCAATCAATGATTGGGGGGATCACTGGGGTGAGCAGTAGGCTCAGCCAGTGGGGCTGGGATTATGATTGGAAGGGGTGCTTCTGCTGGTGGTGGTCTCTCCACCAGGGGGGCAGGGCCCTCTTCGCAAGTTTCAACCCATTCAGTCGGGTGTTCTTCATGGGCCAGAGTCTCAGTCAGGGCAAGTCCAACTGCAGAAGGCTTGTAGTTTTCACGTTTGGACTTGCTTCTAGCAGCAAGTCATGCAGGGGGACACCACTGTGAGAGTGCATAGGCAGCGACCAGGTTTTTGTTTGGCTTCTTCCCAGTGCACTCGTCGACATCAGCCAGGTACTGGTTGATCCAGGCAACAAGGCATTGGGTGGTCCTGGCATTCGGTGCATAGCCCTCATCGATTTCTTGAGATGCGTGAGCATAGATTTCATCTATCTCACCAGTGGTGTTCAGTAGGCGCACTGCGCCTGGGGGGACTGCTCCAAACAGCACTGGGGCATATCCAGCTGATATTGCCCTCTCCACCTTGTATCGTTGGGGTGCCTTGAACTGGTACAGGTTTCATTGGGCCCAAACATGGAGGAACTTCCTGCTGTTTAGTAGGATGAATGCCTGATGAGTGCATTCCCTCTGACCAATGGGGAACATCATGGTAGCCTCTTTGAGGAGGTCAGTCAAGAGGGGTCACTTTTGTCAAGGCCATGTTTCCACAGGCTCATCGGGGGTGTTGCTTGGCGTCTCGTGCACTTCAGTCAACCACCTATGGGGACCTATTAGGTCTATATATTCTTATAGATGTATTGGCCTAATAGGTGTCAACTGGTTGGGAATTCCCAACCTCTGGAGATTCTCCAGCTCATGGCTGGGGAATCTCCAGGCCTGCCATGCAATAGGTGCTGGAGAAAATGGGGGAAATCCATTTCTCCAGAATAAATACATTTTGGGTGTCAATATATTGGAGTGGCCGGGGTCCAAATATGATTTTTTCCGAGATATTACCTGCATTTTCTGGGTATTCCCCAGGCTGAATTGACCAACTTCCCAGTCCAATCCTGGGCATTCCCCATGCTGATATGACCTACCCATGGTGTTAACTGGGATTTCTCCAGGATAAATTAGGCTACTTGCCAGTTCAATTCTGGGCATTCCCCATGCCAATTTGACCTACCAATGGTAGCAACTGGGATTTCTCCAGGCTAAATTGGCCTACTTGCCAGTTCAATTCTGGGCATTCCCCATGCCAATTTGACCTACCAATGGTGGCAACTGGGATTTCTCCAGGCTAAATTAGCCTACTTGCCAGTTCAATTCTGGGCATTCCCCATGCCAATTTGACCTACCAATGGTGGCAACTGGGATTTCTCCAGGCTACATTAGCCTACTTGCCAGTTCAATTCTGGGCATTCCCCATGCCAATTTGACCTACCAATGGTGGCAACTGGGATTTCTCCAGGCTAAATTAGCCTGCTTCCCAGCTTAATTCTGGGCATTCCCCATGCCAATTTGACCTACCCATGGTAGCAACTGGGATTTCTCCAGGCTAAATTAACCTACTTTCCCACTTCAGTCAACCCCCTACAGGGACCTATTAGGTTCATATATTCTTACAGATGTTATGACCTAATAGGTGTCAAGTGGTTGGGAATACCTGACACCTGGGGACTCTCCAGAACATGCCTGGGGAATCTCCCATATGGCAGGAATGGCTGGGGTCCTGATATGATTTTCCCCATGCCAAATTGGCCTGTCTCAAGTGGCAGCTGGATCTTCTCCAGCCTAAATTGACCAAGGTCCCAGTATGACCCTCAGCACCCCCCATGGAAAATTGACCTGGCCCAGGTGGCAACTGGATCTTCTCCAGGCTAAATTGACCCACTTCCAGTCCAGTCCTGGCCATTTCCCATGCCAAATTGACCAGTCCTTGAAGGCAATGGGGTATTCTCCAGACTAAAATGGACCCCCCTACTTGGCTAAACCTGGGCATTCCCCATCCTCTTTTGACCTACCCTAGGGTAGCAGTTGGGACTTTCCCAGGGTAGGTTGACCCCTTCTCTAGTCTGTACCTGGACATTCCCCAGTAAAATTGACCTATTCCTAGTGATAACTGGACTTCTCCTGGGAATTCCCAGGCTGAATTGACCTATGCCTGGTGATAATTGGGTTGTACCCAGGCTCAATTGAACCTTGTTCCATTGCAAACATGGGCATGCCATATACTAAGTTGAGCTAGCCCAGGTGGCAGCTGGCCATTGAACAGGCTACACCTGGATACTCCCCATGCACATTTGACTTATCCCTGGTGAAAGAATTGCTGGCAGCCCCATGCCAAATTGACATCACTATGACCATGCATAGCACCTTAGAAATTCTCCATGACCAATTGGAGATTCTGCAGGGGGGCATGGAGATTCTCCACAGTGACTTGGAGATTCTCCATGACTGGTTGGATATTCCCCAAGGGGGGCATGGAGATTCTCCACAGTGACTTGGAGATTCTCCATGACTGGTTGGAGATTCTCCATGTCATTTTGGAGATTCTCCACAGTGATTTGGGGATTTTCCATGACTGGTTGGTGATTCCCCAAGGGGGCATGGAGATGCTCCATGACTGGTTGGTGATTCCCCAAGGGGGCATGGAGATGCTCCATGACTGGTTGGAGATTCCCCAGGGGGACATGGAGATTCTCCATGGCAGGTTGGAGATTCTCCACAGCAGGTCAGAGATTCTCCAGGAGGGCTTGGGGAATCTCCATGACAGGTTGGAGATTCTCCACAGTGAGTTGGAGATTCTCCATGACAGGTTGGAGATTCTCCACAGTGGGTTGGAGATTCTCCACAGTGGGTTGGAGATTCTCCATGACAGGTTGGAGATTCTCCATGACAGGCTGGAAATTCCCCATGGCAGGTTGGAGATTCTCCATGACAGGTTGGAGATTCCCCAAGGGGGCATGGAGATTCTCCATGACTGGTTAGAGATTCCCAGAGGGGGCATGGAGATTCTCCATGACTGGTTGGAGATTCCCCAGGGGGGTATGGAGATTCTCCATGGAAGGTTGGAGATTCTCCAGGAAGGCTTGGGGAATCTCCATGACAGGTTGGAGATTCCCCAAGGGGTCATGGAGAATCCCCATGGCAGGTTGGAGATTCTCCACAGTGAGTTGGAGATTCTCCATGACAGGTTGGAGATTCCCCAAGGGGGCATGGAGATTCTCCACAGTCACTTGGGGATTCTCCATGACAGGTTGGAGATTCCCCAAGGGGGCATGGAGATTCTCCATGGCTGGTTGGAGATTCTCCATGTCATTTTGGAGATTCTCCACAATGATTTGGGGATTCTCCATGACAGGTTGGAGATTCTCCATGACAGGTTGGAGATTCCCCAAGGGGTCATGGAGATTCTCCACAGTCACTTGGGGATTCTCCATGACAGGTTGGAGATTCCCCAAGGGGGCATGGAGATTCTCCATGGCTGGTTGGAGATTCTCCATGTCATTTTGGAGATTCTCCACAATGATTTGGGGATTCTCCATGACTGGTTGGTGATTCCCCAGGGGGGCATGGAGATTCTCCAGGGAGGTATGGAGATTCTCCATGGTAGGTTGGAGATTCTCCAGGGGGGGCTTGGGGAATCTCCATGACAGGTTGGAGATTCTCCACAGTGATTTGGACATTCTCCATGACAGGTTGGGGATTCCCCAAGGGGTCATGGAGATTCTCCACAGTGACTTGGGGATTCTCCATAACATGTTGGAGATTCTCCAGGGAGCTATGGAGATTCTCCATGGCAGGTTGGAGATTCTCCATGGCAGGTTGGAGATTCTCCATGGCAGGCAAAAAGTGCCCTGCACATAGTACTTTCCCAGCCCAGCTTCTGAGGGCTTGGGGCCAGGGAAGCCTCAGGCCAGGCCATGAAGCCCTACAAGCCCAGTATGAGGGATTGGCCTCACCCAAAAGCTGGTGCTGTTGGCTTGGGCATGGCTTACCAGTACAAAAATGATATTTAATACAAAGTATTTCTACACAAGCTCCACTAAGTGTGCACTGGGAAAAACTATAAGAAACTCTAGGGCATGATATAGAGCATCTAGGAGAGTTGGACTAATGAAGAATTAGAGAAAAAACAGCACACCCAGTCCCAATATAATCCAAATTTCATCATACAGGACCTTCTGCCAGAAAAAGGGCAATACCTCTAGACATGCCAGTGCAATAGTGACAAAAAATATATCAGCCAGAAGGTATATTCAAGTAGAATCACCTTGTAGAAAACCAGGAGGTTAGGTGTAATGGTGAAGAATCTGAAAATGAAATGCTGAGGATGGGTGAGAGAACTGAAGGGGTGAGGTCTTCCAAAGGGGCCTTTATAGCCTGGAAGAGAGAACTGTCTGAGGAAGGACATCTGAGGCAGTCTGAGATCTGTCTGAACACAGCAGAAGGCAACTCAAGGCCTTCTCTAACTTGAGCTCAACCTCATAACTCAGAACTTTGCTATTATTTTGTGTAAGTAGTTACAGTGGAGAGTAAGTGCACATGGGCTTACTTAAGCCACATCATGTGTCTACTCTCGAAGCTAAGTAAAGTCTAAAGTAAATGAACAAAAATAAAGGTAAAAGAAAGTAAAAGCAGTAAAGTAGAAGTAAAAGTAAAAACTATAAAATAAAATAAATATCTTAGTGGGCAGTACTCACTCCCTACATCCCCGGGTCACTTGAGAATTCAACCATCCTCGGTTGCAAACTGAGAGTACGAGCTCGAAGGTGCCCATGGGGAAAGGTAGCGGACGGGCTCGCCGAAGGACGATGGCTGCGCGAAACTTCATGAGACTCGAGGAGATGGCAAAGGGGAGTGTAGGGAAGGTGTAGGAAAAGAAACTGAATGAATACGCGCACCCCATCCCGAGATATCAGCAAAACCGGCTCGAGACACCACTGCACATGAAATTCCAGATTTCTCAACAAGGACTGCACGAACCGTGACACGAGGTATACCATTCGAAAGCACTGGTCCAGTAGTACTATATCCCCAAAAAGCGAAAGGCGAGGCGAAGAACTGAGGGAGATACGATGTAGACAGTGTGTAGGCCAGCATAAGGGGTGGGAAGAGGAGGCTGCTGCGCAACAACCGCTGAGGCAATCGATACGAAACTGCAGGTAACAGTAGAGGACACCTAGGAAGAGATGGTGAAAAAGGAACCAGACCGATTGACCTGCCCAGTCCCGAGATATCCGCCAGGTCGCCTCATACCTCCTCCATACACAGAAACTCTCATATCTCCACAACCGTCGAGTACGTAGGAATGAGAAAGGTATCGCCGGGTATCCATAAGCAATTAGTAGCACCATGCCAAAAAGCGAGAGGCGCGATGCCAAAATGAGTGAGATGTGCGATCCCAACCTCGTCACCCTGCTCAGACACGAAAACCCAAATAACACCGCAACAACGAATGCGCGTGCTACGTCTCGAATATCTTCTGGTAGATGTCATCAAGGGAATCCACTTCTTAAAGAAGCGAACGATTCGGCGCGGAATTGCATGGGTTACAGCCTAAGCAAGGCAGGGGGCTAAGAGGGCAGCATGGCGTCGGTGAGGAACCGCTAGGTGGAAATCTATGAAACTCCGGGAGGTGATAGGAATGCTCGAGGAGAGTTGGGGGAATGAGGAATTGTGGGGAAAGGCGCACCCGTTCCCGAGATATTAGCAAAACTGTCTCATACCCCTCTGTACACTAGGAAAACCCATATCTCTACAACCGCTGAGCGCGAATCCATGAGAAAGGCATCACCAGGTAGCCAGTAACAGGTAGAACCAGCATGAGAGAAAGCGAGAGGCTTGACGCGAAAATGGCCGAGATACGCGAACCCGACCTCGCCACCCTGTCCAAATACAAAAACTTGAATAAGTTTTGAACCGCGAAAGCGCGCGCGATGTCTTATATATCTTCTGGTAGATACCGTCTAGTAGGTTCACTTCTGAGAAAAGCGAGCGATTCGGGCGAGAACTGCGCGAGTTAGGATCTAAATGGGGTAGGGGGTGGGAGGATGGCATCGCGTTGATGGGGAACCGCCAGGTGGAATTCTATGAAACTTCTGGAGGTGATAGCGACGTGCGAGGAGAGTTGGGAGAACGGGGAAACAAGGAAAACGGCGCACCCAATCAAGAGATATTCCAGATTTCGTCCTACAGTGCCTTTCTCCAAAGAATGGGGGATATCTCTGGATGCGCTGAGCCAATTATGACAAAATATATACCATTTGAAAGGTATCGTCGAGTACATCCAGAATCCCAGTTTGCGAGAGGGACGGATGAGTGGTTGTCGAGATATCGAGTCGGCGAGGTGGGGGTTGACAGAGGTGTGCAGCGGCCTAACACTCGGTAAGGGGAAGCTCGAAGAATGATACATATATTCATGAAAAAAAGAATAAACACAATAAAAAGATACCAATGGGTTAAAGCAGCCCCTGTCTACTCAGTACAGCCTGCACGAAGGCTGAGCACCTGATACTCCCACTTAAATAATCTAATTAGATAATATGTTGCTGTTGTGATGCACGTCTAAGGTGACATGTTTGAGGCATTTCCCCCCTCAATGAATAAATATTGAATACTGAGGAGTACTTAGAGGAATCCAGAGCTACTACAGTGTGAGGCGCAGATACGCATTTGTCATCAACGCCTTCCCGACGCTTCCCACGCCCACGCCGCGTCATTCCCGACACTTCTCGTCGTCGTCGTCGACAGCGAGCTCGCATATCTCAACAACTACGCAACGTACGGACATCGGGCTTTCACTTCTGTGCATTAATTTTATCTAGCTAGCATTCTGTAGCATAGTACTTGAGGTTTTCATTGATACGGAGGTCAGTCATTCAATTCTCATGCCCGTGGCGGTGTTCGGCGACTTCCGGCGACGCTGCCAACGACGGCGAGCTCACGTATCTCGACGACTACACAACGTACAGACTTCGGATCCTCACCGCCACGTAGCAACGTATCTAGCATTCCATAGCAATAAACATCAATCTTCTTCATTGCAGATTCAAGTAAAAAAAAAGGGTGATGAAGTGGTGGTTAATGCAATGTATCTATGTGTCCGCAGTAACGCTGAGGATGTTCTGTAAAGCCTCACATTCTTCTTCCAGGGTAGCGGTCTGATCTTCGTCGGCGTCGTCATCGACATCCTCTTCTCCGTCGTCAGCATCCACTGGTAAGGAAAAGAGTGCGGCCTCCATGTGTACACGTTGAGGGACCCCTGCGCTATCCCCCAGGCCACGTGACACGCTAACGCCCGGAGCGAGCGTACCGCTGAATCCAGAGAGGTGAGATATTTTCTCGAGGGAGCGCAGATGCAGCGGGGTGAATCGAGAGCGGATATTACGGTACCTAGAGATCTGGTATGCGAGCATAGGATCTTCGTCCTCGTAGAGAGCCTCGCAGGCTCGGAGGTACCGATCTTCATCTACGAGATATGTAACGACTCGACGAATTTCCACATTGAGGCGGATGACTTCTTCCTCAGCCTGGCACAACTTGAAGTAAGTGTTTATAGCAAGTCGAGCGGTAGGCGATGCCCACGGCCGAGTCGATATGTCTTGCCGTGTGTCCCTGAGAAGGTCAAAGTCAGCTAGGAATGCATACTCGACGACCTCGTCAAATTGCAGTGTTCGACAGCCGAGAGCTTTGGCTGCGGTATTGTACTGGGTGAGGGCGCCTCGAATGGCCGCCGAGCATGTCTGCAAAGCCTTCCCGATGTGCTTGCAAAGTTTGTATCCTGTAGTGGTCAGTGCGAAGTAACTCGAAGTGAAATAAACCTACCGGTGCCAGACTGGTTCATCTTTGAAAGCTCGAAGATCCGCGAGACGACAAGTTGTTCGACATTATCCAATGCGCGCTGATACTTTCGATTGGCAACCAAGCGAGTGGCTGCCTGCCATTCCCCATCTTCCAGTACCCAGCGCCGTGTTATTCCGAGGCGGCCCTCCAACTCCTGTACAGCCTTCAAGTTCTTCTCGTAGGTTTCTTGGGCGTGGCGGTGCATGGTCTCCTTCCTCCTGGTCGCGCTGCTATCACTCCAGATGGGTCCCACATCCTGGGCGGTAGCGACCGTCCATGTGGATAAAATTGTTTCGAGTTCTTGCCTAGGGTTGTCAATCGCTAGGGCAAATACTTCTTATACTTGTGATACGTACCTGCTTGCAGGCAGATTGACAAGCCGCTGCCAATATTCCATCTGTAATGTTTCCTCTGGAGGCTCACACAGGAGGGATTTGAGATAATGACGTTCTTCGTCTAACCAAACTTTAAAAGTTGCAGGGTCACTTACTCCCAGCTCATGCATCAATCGCTGAAGTGTCGCACGGCCATTGGACAGAATGTCGAGAGCTTGTTTGTAGTTATTCAGTAAAAACTTTGCTGCTGAAGATTAGATGTGTTGAGGCGGGCACAATTGACTTACTGAGGTTCGCATACACCTCCATCTCATCATTGTGCTCGAAATAGTACGCAATAGCCTGCCTCCTGTGGAAAATTGACGCATATCGAGTGGATGACGTGAGGGCATTGCTCTTTGAAAATGCCCGTTTGCAACCTTCAAGGTCTTCGAGTCCGAGACCTTCGACATAGGTTGTGAGATTGTCTAACTGACACAGCCTGTTGTGAGCATGACCATGGAATGCATTGACAAAAGACGTATAGTTGAGTGTTCGTGCACGCTCGCCAAGGATGCTAGATCCTAGAGTAGTCTTGAACCGACAGCCAATGTTGTATCCGCCCCCGATGTCAGAACCAAATGTGTCCAGGAGTTTCGATGTCACCGCGAGCACATACTTGGACCTGTGTGTCGTTAACTAGCATGCATTGTTCTTGTAGTAAGTTACTCACTGTTCACCGCTTTGTACCATGTCGGCGATTACCAGACAGAAGCCATGCCGACAGACCGCCACAAAGACACCCGACTCATCGAATACGTCCCACATCTTTTGCGTAGTACTGTCCTTCATATTCTTCCAACGTTCTGCACAAAGGTTTCCATCACCGTCCTATAAAGAGATAATACGTCTAGAATAAAGTGAAAGCAACGGATTTCTCACCTCATCCATGATGCTGTGGCCCATGTGCCGATTGGATGCAAACTTGTCGACGAATTCACGAGTCAGATATTGTTCGTGATGAAAGGTGCGCTCCAAGGCGGGAAGGGAAGTGGCGGCATTGTCAACATCGCCATCCAGTATCCGGGTCGCCACTCGCTTGAGAGAGTCGTTCCCATCCTGAGCGATCAACATCCTAAATCGCATCGCTGGTTCATCCTGCAATCTGTAGGTGCAAGCAGGACAACCATGCTTGAGCCGCCAATCAGGCTGGTCACGCTGCAGCGCATGGCGGACGAGATTCGAGATGAATGCTAAAACTTGCAAGTAAACGTCGAGTGCGATGGAAAATTGTCGAGAGCGATGATTATGAAATGGAACCTGAGCCAGGGATAAGTATTCAGGTGATCGGAGTACTTAGCGTTGACGAACCCTGTGCAGGTCGCAGAGCGACTTGACATACGCTTGTATCGAAAGGTGGGGGCAGCGTTGCCGAGTAGTGTGGTATAGATCGAGAGCGTGAACTGTAACGGCGACCTTCGGGGTAATAGGAGAACACGGGATCAAACCGTGGCAAACGAGAGCTGAAGTTAGGTAACGATCAGTAGGCCCTACAGTAACGGAAGTCTTCTCAGCGCCTACGCCATGCCGTGAGTACCTGTACATGAGGTGACGATTAGGTTTACCCACAGAATACATCCAATACAAGCACGCTGAGCAGCTTCGTGTTCGCGCCGTCACACTTGTTCTGCTGTTCTTCCCGTCTACGCTGCTCATCTGAATCAAAAAATCCTTTACCACCTGCGCCTCTCCGTTTGAAGGACCAGGCCATGTAAGCCTCTGCCATCGCACCGAGTTGTACACTGAATGCAGCCGTCTGCTTAGTAGAACGATCCCGAAAGGTACAATAATCCGAGCGTTTCCCCCTGGCCTTCTCAGGAGTGCTGAAAGCAGTCAGCCATTATTTCAGAGTCGCTATGAGCTCTGACCTTTTCCAGAAGTCGCCCAACAACCCTCTAGTGAGTTCTTGGAACTCACCACCGGCGTGACTAACTTCGAGAGGTTCCGTTCCATCTAGGATCATCTCACCATACCCGTCTCTTTCGTAGTCGTCGCCTATTGGGTCGTCGACCGCGCTGTTCGACGCCGGATCTCGCAGCACCTCCAGTGCATGCCTCTCAGTCACGGTCATCTCTGTCGAAGGTGAGTTTTTTTTTTATACATACCACAACGACACACTACCTCTTAGTTGCTCTTGTTTGTGCTCTGCTGCACGTGCAGACCACTCGGCAATTTTTCTCGGGCCTGCTGATTCATGGAGACTTCGTGTAACCCCTGCAACCTGGTGAACTTGGGTCTGGATGCAGCATATTCGCGAGGACGTCAAGCTTCTGCACTTGCGTGAGTGACCACGCGCTGCTCCCCCGACCATGGCTCGCTTTCTGGTGCGTCATTCCGTTGACTGGATCCTTTGTTCCTTTTAATAACCACGTGACAGCACGCTGTCAAGTCTTGCTGCCAACTTATCTGCCATCAGTAGCACTCCGTCCTTTGAGTATCCTTAGCAGCGACCCACAAGGTGGTTTAACTATGGTATCAAGTGTATCAAGTGCCGAAGGTAGGTATGAGACTAACTTTTTGAGGAGGGTTTGACGTCGTGTTAGATGACGGTCGCTGGCAAGAAACAAGAACTACGAAGAAAGATATGCAAGAGACAGTTACAAGCACCAGAACAGTGACCATCACTCGTGAAGGGACTATGGAAACCAAGGTCAAAACCGTCATCAAACGTTGTACTCGTTCTACCAAGACCACTCTCAGGACTCCTCAAGAGTGTAGTCCGTCAGTGACGCAATCGCCAGCCGCAATCTCGCCCTCAAGCACATTTCCTTCTCGCAAACCACAGTCTAGTTCGACGTTTGTCATCTCCCGCCCCTCGGCACCTCGTACATCTACATCTCGCATTGCCGTCATTCCCCATCCGTCGGATCTCCCAAAGCCAACCTCCAAGCCCGAAGGCTTTTACCTTGTTATCATTGGGCAAGAGGTCGGCATATTTTACACTTGGTAATATTGGCTTTTTGTCGCTTCCATTCCTCTACTAACCTTGATTTCAAATCCCAAGGAAAGATACTGCATTGCGGGTTCTCGAAATCAGTGGCGCTGTTTACTACAAGTGTAGGAGCTTCCAGCAGGCCCTTGCCGACTATACAGTGGCTTATGACAAGGGTGAACTGCGTCCCATTCCTATTCCTGGTGGACCCTTCTGGCCCATGGCACTGCGTACACCATCCCCGGCTCCTAGTGAGGGTGAACAATCCTACTGGGCTCAAGTGGATGACTTGTCGGAGGTGCTTGGCCAAGTTCAACTCAGTCCCACTGGGAACCAGTGAGTCTTTCGTTCTTCCAGGAGTTTTGTTTTATTGATCGTGACTACGGTACTACCCCATATTTATCTCATGTTGAGTAATTAAGTATATAGTAGTAAATGCTGAAGTCCCTCTGCCCGCCTCGTCTACCAATGAATGCGAATTTTATTTCACTTTGACTTGCATGGGTATCGTCTGTACAATGAAAGTTTGGCCTGAGGTCGTACGTACTGGTGTTGAGTGCAGAGTATGTATACGAAAGTGTGCGCCGCTATGTAGCTTGACCAAAGATTTGTGTTCATCCGGCATTACGAAGTTTGATATGTTAGATCAGTACAATGCAATCACCACAACACTCAATATGAGATCAAAGTATCGGACAGCGACTATTAGACAGTAGACTAACTGTCAGTCATAACGGTGTCATATGCGTACTGATAGAGTCTGTTTTCAGCGATGCCGGAAGTGAATACTGGGTGATAGTGAACCCGTTCGCTATCACCATTCGCTATTAATCAACCAGCCACATACCATGTACCTCCTATAGATTGCATAGCTTGCGTCACACATCAGGGTTCCAATGTAGAGTATTCACACGTGGACTGTATGCAAAAGACTCATCCCGCAAAGCAGTAGGACTCAGAGGAAGGGCGGGAGAGGTTAAGGGAACGTGTCGCATGTCAGAATTCAAGCGTAGAACATGCACATACAGACTGCGTACAAAGGTACTACACAGTAAAGTAGTAACGAGATTCGGAAACTCGAGACAGTGGGGATATAGGTGCATAATCATCTAATTTGACCTCAAAAAAGCGTAGTTCGGTCAATACAGATGTGAGTAAGTCAAATACCTGTTCGTACAAGTCTGCGACTTTGCGCCCCATGCCTCCGAAGCCTTTGCGTGTAGTACTCCTCAAAAGCCAAAGAAGTCACCTCCCATCTTCAACGTGGGCCTCACATTGTGAAAAGAACGCATCAGTTGCGAGTCGACCCCGACCCTGTGCATACTTTAGTTGTTCATGGAATTTCTTGGGCCAGGTTGACTCCATGCCCCATTCGGATTTCCAATCTGCGATAAGCTGCCTGACCTTCTCGAGCGGGGGGATTTCCGAATGCGCTAAAGGGTGTAGGTACGAGTTAGGCTCTGTGTCCCGGGACGCTCCGCCTGCGTTGGTCGGTGTTGGGCTGCAGGTGGTAGCATCATTGCCAACGGTGCGCTTCCTAATCACAAAGTTAATATAAGGACAAATCTAAGGATGGACACTCACCTAGCCCTATTCCTACAGGCATGCGCCGATCACCACGGATACTCAGAATCGATCATGTTGGTCGACCTACCTGGCGGCGCGGAGTCTTGCCTTTTCTCTCTGCACGTCTCACACTCTGAAGGTAGATGTTAAACTAATTATCGAGTGAGGGTAGGAATATACTATGTACCCCGGGTTTGATAGCCAGCGTTCAGTAGCTGCACGTTGCTTGTCTTTTTTCGTTGCCACTCGTGTTGCTCCCATATACGAGCATCAAAATAGTAGCTGTAAGGAAGTGCAATTAGTTGACTGCAGGATAGTAAACACAGCTTACCTGGTGTAACTTGGAGGCGATGACGAAGATACTGACTGCCGGAGATTTGGTAAGTACTATTTGAAGCCTGAAGCTTGATGTTTCAGACTTCGGATTTTCTCTGGGTCACATGACTACGCAACGTTGCAGGCGGGCTGCACCGGCATCACTAGTGCATCTACTGTCGCACGTCTCTGTCTTTACTAAGTGCCACTGTGCCTGTCATCTCCGGCTGTTGCTCTAATCCAAAAATTCAGTTAAGTTGTACGGTCTACTATTATCTGACGCAACTGACTCTTGGAGCTTAGCTTCTCAGAGTGGATTTGCACGCGATCCTTGACAATAGTCCCCGCCATCCAATTCGTATCTACCGCCACGAAAGACTGGTTCTAATCAGGTAGCAGCAGCCTCCGATGAACCCGTGGATATCGCAACATGGTACCGATTGTGCTTGTATACCGGTTGCTCACCCAACACTAGCTGGGTAAGCGCGGAGTTGGCTTCAGCAAAGGTACGCATCGCCAATACTCATACATCATCCTAACACATTATGATACCCCCACAGGTCCACGTGGTATCATATCAAGCTATGACTATAGTGCGTGATTGTCAGATCGTTCTAATGACAGGGCGAACCAATGCCATTTGCTCAATATCACGCTGTCAAAATATTTATTTTATTTCTAGGATCTGGAGATGCGGTCGGACGCTTAAGATTTTGTGCATTGAAAATTTACTAGCAGTCATGGACACCTACGTTTTCACCTTCCCCCTGGTCTCCTACGAGTCTTCAAGTGACTTCACGTGTCCAACGCCGCCAACATTCACTTCACATGATTACCGGAACCCGTCTCATGTGCCGTTCCCTCCCGACGCAGTACAACCGGCTCTACAGCCTTTGACGCCCCTTGACTCGTCCGATGGTTATCCTGCGTTGGATCCGGCCCTCTTGGCCATTTCAATCCCTCCATTCGAGTCGTCTTTGGCCTCGAAGACGCTCTCCGCATCTAAGTCCATTCCTTCGAACCCAAACCTGGTACCCGGCATGACTATTCCTAGTACCTGCCCTACTAGCGGTGTGCCTGGCAGTTGCAGCGACGAAATCTCGGTGGGTAAAACTGCAGGTAACAAGTCAACCTGGGCCGCCCGCAACCCTGGATGGCCCGTTATGCAGCCTCGTCAACCTCTCTCCACTGTGGAGAGAGAACACCGCAGTGCACATGCCGCGTCAAGGCAGGTCTCTGCAGCCCAGCACAAGGATCGCGATGCGCTTCTGAACGAAGCAATTCGGTCGCTAGCAGATGAATTTGAAGCCAAGGTGCGAGTGATTGCAACCACGCATAACGTCACACACGAGAAGGTCAAGAAGCTTGTGGGTGGTCACAAATATTATCGGAACCCGCGCAGTACACAACTAGCCAATGCCATTATTCATGATAAGGCGCATGAGGTTAATGAAGGTAATCCTCCGTTTTTCCCTTTTACTTCCATCTTACATATGGCAGGTCGCGTTCGAGGGGAGAAGCTCACCCTCCAGCAGATTCGGGACTTAGCTAGGGTCGACCCCAAGTACCAGGGCATGACCCAAGACGAAAAGGACGAATTGCTGCGTGCTCTCACCAAATTTTGTGCCCTCAAGAACACAAGTGTTCGTGCCACAAACTCAGCAGCAGCACGCGATGTCCAGTCGACGTTGGAGCACATTTTTAAAATTGTGAGTCGCACGTTTAACTCTCATGACTTTCAACTGATTTTCAATAGCTTGATGGTCTAGCCCTTCGTACTGGGATATACGTGTGCCTCTTCGCTACTCGTGGTCACGTCTACGACTCCTCGCAGCCTTTCTGGTATGGAACGGACAATGTGATGGACTTTTGGGAGGATGTTATGGACTTGGAGCCGGACGAAATTGTCCGCAAATTGGAACAGTGGGCATGCATGCACGGAAAAAGTAGGTGGACATCTCGTGGCCACTGACAATTAATTTTTGCTATTTGAACAGACATCGAGGAGCGTAACTCAGTAGAGGGTATGCAGCGGATGTGCGCCCGCATTCTCAATTCTGGTCTTCGTTCGTGTCCCTTTTCAAACGTTAAAGTAGCATCTGACATTCACACAGGTGTTGTCGCAAAGAAAAAAATTCGAATCAACTTCGTCAATTTTGAGGTGGCAATCAAGGTAAGATATGGCATCGACCTACTTGGGTGGCCGGAGGGCGTTCCCTTCCAGTCTCCCCGCACCATTACAAATGCCAAACACCTCCAGACCCTTCGCGATGCGTTGAAAGCAGGGACGTGCCGTTGGGCATATATGTCTAGACAGCAACTCGAACAATATCAAGACCAGCTTAATGAGTGACGAAGTGCGGGAGAGGTAGTCAGAAAACCTCGCAAGAAGCGCTCCGACGCAGGTAGGAAACAACGCCGTACAGCGCCCGGGAGAGGTTTAAAGAGCGCTACAACTATTGATTCATCCTCAGAGGAAGGCACTTCTCTCGAAGACGACATCTGACATTATGTGAGTCCGTGTACACAATGTTTAGTGCTCAATCATTCATGCTTGTCATAGGATTTATTATTCACCATCAACCCGCATGTGCCCGCTCTTGATTTATTATTGATTGCCGTCCTTGCACCAGTGATTTCTTATAAGTACTGAAGTCCCCCTTTATGGTGCACAGTAGTTGTAATAGGTAGCCATGCACCCAAGTCCTAGTATGTTTATTCCTGACGTGCGATGTTCAGCCGTGCGCACGGAGGTTTTAAAGACGCCGCGTTCGATTCCATAGTGCTAAAATATAAGTTGTACTATGAAATGCTTGGTAGATAAGTTACTACATGGCTGTGAACATCCATAGTTTTTATGTTGCTTAGCTGTCACAGTGTGTGAGCTCACCGTCATCGGCAGTGGAGGACGAGCATCACCGGAAACCTCCGAACACCGCCACATGCATCAAACTAAGAAGACTTGTTGCGCTCTTAAGATATGAGTTCTTGCACTACGAAGTACTTGGAAATGATAGCCACATTAATTACTACGTGACCGTGAATGTCCAATGTCTGTAGGTCGCGTAGTCGTCGAGATATGTGAGCTCGCTGTCGTCGGCAGAGGTGGATGAACGTCACCGGAAATCGCCGAACACTGCCACATGCATCAGACCGGAGGAGAACTGGTTGCATTCTTGAAATATTTAGTTTCTGTACTATGGGGTGCTGTCGAATGCTGGCTAAATAAGCTACTACGTGACGGTGAGGATCCGAAGTCTGTACATTGCGTAGTTGTCGAGATACGTGAGCTCGCCGTCGTTGGCAGCGTCGCCGGAAGTCGCCGAACACCGCCACGGGCATGAGAATTGAATGACTGACCTCCGTATCAATGAAAACCTCAAGTACTATGCTACAGAATGCTAGCTAGATAAAATTAATGCACAGAAGTGAAAGCCCGATGTCTGTACGTTGCGTAGTTGTTGAGATATGCGAGCTCGCTGTCGATGACGACGATGAGAAGTGTCGGGAATGACGCGGCGTGGGCGTGGGAAGCGTCGGGAAGGCGTTGATGACAAATGCGTATCTGCGCCTCACACTGTAGTAGCTCTGGATTCCTCTAAGTACTCCTCAGTATTCAATATTTATTCATTGAGGGGGGAAATGCCTCAAACATGTCACCTTAGACATGCATCACAACAGCAACATATTATCTAATTAGATTATTTAAGTGGGAGTATCAGGTGAGGCTGAGGTGTGCAGCTGCAGCTGCGCGACCTTCTCGGTTGACACGTGCATCACCAAAATTCCCAAACTCCGCTATTCCCCGATAAGGAATATAGTTCAGGGGGCTGTGCCACTGACACGCTGTGAGTGTCACAACGTGGTTAGCAGTCTTTAGGTCGGGTTTAAAGGTTGTGGAAAACGTGAAGGGAATATTTGAAGTTTAGTTTGACATTCGCGCAGTGCTAAGACTTGAAGTGTCGCTGAAGGAAAAAATGGCAGCTAAAACTTCAAATACCTATGGACGTACAGCCGCGTCCTGAATGTTAATCTAAATATGATGTATAGGCCGAGAAACAATGTATGTTTAAATATCAAGTATTCCCTTTGAATATAAAATCTGCTCATACTTCAAGTTTCGCCGGCGCCCAAACGACGGCCTATATTCGGAATATAGACGAACAATAAGATGCGCATTTGTTCTTAAACTTTAAAATAACAAAAAAAGACACATCCAACTTTGAAATATAATCTGCGGACACTACTGAATGCCTGACGATTGCCTGCTCACTGCTCGTCCGTCGCACAAAGTCCGTCGCACAAATTGGACCACGTGAAGTCCATGTCTACACGTCACAATGCATACACATATCTATGGATTGGTAGTTGGTACATACAATCTAGTCCTGTTATGAGGCCGAAGTGAGCGAACGTGGATGCAACAGGATCACGATCAACATACTCTGCACAGAGAGACTACAACCATAGTGTCACTTGAGATGGCCCAGCGAGTGTAATGACCGAACACCCAAGTATACCTTACGCTTTCCAAAGTCTCTTCGAGGGCAGAGGAGTACAGTTTGGCCGGGAAATGAGGGTACCAAGCAAATGGGTCAGCGCTCTCTCTCATCCCGGCCGTCAGCGGACGCTGCCTTTGAACTGCGAATAGAAAAGAGTCGCCAGACTGATAAATGTATTTAATACTCCCCGGAACTGGAGACAGGGTTCGGTTTCCATTGGGATAAAAAAGGATGAGCGAGTTCCCAACATGAGAAGAAGATCTGCTATAGTAAACTCCCGTGCTATGCTTCACATGAGCACGCAGTACAACCTTTTGCTGCCCAATCAACTTTCGCAGATCGTGGGGCGTGTTCGTCGTCCCCGGTCCGTTAGCCGCTTCGTTCACTTGGGGAGAAACGAGGTCGTTAGTATCGAAGTCACGAGTGTCATCTTGTAGTCGATACACCCGATCGAGTAGGATCTTGCACTCGCGGATGATAGGCAGGCAATCTGTACGAGATAACCAAGCACGGAGTTGTGCACCTTTGAGATACAAGCCCAGCATCGTGTTTTCTAACTCTCCTAAGGCCACAATTTTCGTCTTGCACTAACACATGATTATGGACCAGACTCACCGGTTTTATTGTTAGTGGGAAGGCGCTGAAGTATTCCAATAAGCTGCTCGAAGGGGAATGTCCACCATGAGTGAACTGGTCTGAAAAGTAGGAGGTAGTCGTAGACGTGGAACGACACATGGTGATTTGGTCATAGGTCGAAAGTAGGGTGAACCTGCTTCAAATTGCCAACGTAACGGGCTATGCATGAGCAATATGCAGATGCCCTTTCGTTACTCATTGTTCGTGCGCAGGCCAAGTATACCGAAGAGACAAGATCCATCGTATGGTCGAGGGCTACTTTAGCATCTGGGCTCGCATCGCTAGTCCCCCATATGCTGATCAGACCAATCGGTATGTAAACTGTGATAAGTGACCGCCACTCATCAGCCTTAATCATACCAGTGGATGCATTGCCAAAATTTGCTGGGGCTGAGCCAAACCAGGAAGGTCTCGAGGTATGTCGGATCACGTCTCGTATTCTTGCAAGAACATCCCTCATGTCAAGCTTGGGTTGATGTTCTGCAGTAGCAGAGAGGGGCTTCTGAGAATGCTAGCGATTTTTTAGTAACAACGGTGGGGAGCATGATATCCACCTTACCCAATGTACGAGTGCCTTCACATAATCGATCTTGTACAACCTTGTTTGCTTAACCGGAACACAGCCTACAGCCTTGCACACATACTGCAATGAGCGCAAATTTTTCCGGTAAAGAGCGTCCTGGAGTTTCTCCATGAACATGTGAACTTGAGCGGGATCGTCCGGAAATGGAACCTGGGTGATGAGCAGTGCCCAGATAGCTGACAATTGAGACATCTCCTTTGTGGTAATGGAGATCTCAGTAGTACGCGGATCGGGTAACTGAAAGACAAGATGAAAGGTGGGTCGTGGGGTCTGAGTCGGCGAAGTGCCTTTGGTGGTAAGGCCGAGGAGGTTTCGAACGTGGTGCTGAACTAAACCTTCAAGAATGCAATGCATAGAATCAACGACAAGCTGTCGGGCTGGGTTCCAGTACGGCAGTCACCATAGCTCCGACCAGCATATGCCGTGCTTCTTGAAGATCTTCTCGCGGTGGGCAGAAGTTGCAGCGTCCCTCCACTGCTCAGCGAAGGCACGGAGCTCGTGTGGGTCACGAGGTAGCCAATTCTCAAAATCGACCCTACCGTAGTTGTCCTTGTGGTAACAGTCACATGCACCACAGAAGAAATGACTGCTGACACCAGCAAGCACAGCGAGATGGCGAGCAGCGGGGAGATCACAAACAGTGAGGGCGATGGCACTGCATGTGAGTTTTCCCCCAGGGTAGTTTGCAGTTCGCGAGTACCAGACGCCTCTCTCCCATGAGGCAACCAGATCGAGTATGAGCGGACGAATGTAGTGATTGAGGTTTTCGAGTGACGG